>JAJEKV010000004.1:14393974-14827922 GCA_021234155.1 Isoetes taiwanensis | reverse complement strand
TTCGGTATACTTCGTTCAGTTACGTAGCACTGAATGGACCTAATGAACATGTTGGAGCTTCAACATCTCATTAGCAAACCGCAGAATACTCCTCTTGCAGCTAGATAATTGTGTTGGTCAAAATAGAAGCGAGGTGGATGTTTTCTTTCCTATCCTATACTTGGTATTGGGTATTTTGAAAAGAAGTCAATTTGCAGGAGTTCCCTAATGGGATATACTCATGAGGATGTTGGATGCATTGTTTGGAAAATATAGTCATGTATTGAGACCTTGACGGGTTACCAACTTTCGAGGCTATTGGAAATATTTCATGGATGTAAAATCCATCTCCTATAGGATCTATCATAGAAGAAGTGCCTGATTGGAAGAGTTTGTGGATGGTTATACTCTCGACATGGAAGGTCATTCTAGACCTCTTCGATTCCCACTTTTTGGGTGAGAGAGAGGATTCCAATCATCTGATGGAGATACGGACCCAGCCAGTGGAGGAAGTGGAGAGGTGGGAGGCGGTGACACAGGGGTTGTGCCCAGAAACATGATACCTCTGGCAGGTCAGCAAAGCTCCCAAAGCCGGCCCAGAAGAAGTTAAGCAATTGGGATTGACTAAGGATGGCATAATGACTACATCAGCATTAGCAAACTAATTCAAATGAGACTAATCGTGCATTGATAGATTATTGGAAGAAAGGTGATCAACTTGGTGGATAGGTAGACACATCCTCGGAAGAGGCTGAAAGAAGGGTGGTTTCCTAAAAGTAAGTGGAAAACATTAGGCCCAGTCTTGTGAAGATGATGGTACCATTAGTAGCGTGTGAAGGCATATGCTCCTCCTCCAATCTAATAAACACTGTATTTGATTATAAGAGGATAGGACAAAATATCTAGGCATAGGTGTTATGAACCTTCTCTTGGCATTAGTGCCGCAATTTGTAGTAAGTAAAACCGTAGGATCGAGACCTATCGGTGTATGGTTGGGATACACTATCTCGGATATTTGCAAAGAAAGAGGTGATGTTAACTTCAAGTAAAGGTCGCGTGGAATGGTGGTGTCGATTACATCAGTTGAGTAATGTCATCGATAAAGAAAAGATATTGATTGTTGGACAAAGAGGTGGAGGAGAAATCTAGTGATCGATCTTTGTGGCTAGACATTGGCTTAGTATTGTACCGTGGACTCCAAAAACTATTCCTAGTAAAACAGCGAGAGTTACAATACCTCGAGGATGTAAGGAATAAGGTTCTCATATCCTTAGGGATGTTGGTGGAAAAATGATAGCAGTTACTATGTATCCAATCACTTTTAATAAAAGTTGTGTACTACTTGAGTTTTCATGATATATGATTTTGTAATTTGAAGTTAGGTGTGAATTTATATTCTGTGTGTGATTATATGTTAGCGTCTATTATAGTCTAAGGGCAACAAAGTTACTAAAAAAGTGAATTTAACAAAGTTACTAAAAAAGTGCAATATAAAATTTATCCAAAATTAAGACATAATCCCAATTTAATTGAATGATGAACATTTGCCTTTAACCTGCTTTGCATCCCAGTTTGTTTGCGGTGTCTTGAAGTACTTTCAACTTGATCTTATTAATCCCTCTTACCGTTTGCAAGAATCATACCAAAGTTGGAATGCCTTCTCATATGGAAAGTCATAAATATTATGATAGCAAAGAATATAATCTCATTGTTGCATCAAATTCCCATCAAGTCTTGTTTCTAGCTTGTTCTTCACAAAATTCATTGTTGAAAAGCACCTCTCATCTTGAACCTTTGCCTAGTACCATGCCATAAACATAACTCGCAGAGTTTAAAGTATTAGGATGGCCACCGTGGAAGGTATTTGAAGTCAATCATAGCAAAGGAGTAAAACTGCGCCCAAAATCTAGAGTCTTCAAAGTTTCCCAAATTGCTTGTATAGTACTACCAAAGGAAGCCGAGGCTTGTTCCTTTAATTTATCATAATCTAAAGTCCATCAATCGCCCATCACTCATGAGGGTTTACGAAATTGACAAAAATCGTCGAGATAGCCTTCACAAAGCAGGACAAGTGCCGAACCTAGTGCTGACTGATTTGCGTGACTATTAGCAAATGATAAAGCGTCGAGGAAGTTTCCATTCCGATAGTTTCGTCGCGAGTGCTCGTCATATGGCGTCGGGTGTAAGCGTCGGAGATTATCGTGGGGCATGCGTCGGTATAGCGTCGGGTTTAACGTCGAAGAAGCGTCGGGATTTGTCGGAAATATCCAGTCGAGAGAAAAAGCGTAAAAAAAGCGTCGAGCGCTGTCGGAAAGCGTCGGAAAATGCGTCGGCCACCGAAATCTCGTCAAAATGGAACCGAAAAAATGCGTCAAAATTGTCATAGCAATTTTTACAAAATTAATACATTTAGGTTTGTGTGGATGTGCATTTTGTTTGGAATTTGAAATTTGTAATGATTTATGCATTTTCAAAATTACGGCTTATATCTTCTTTGAAGTTAACATGAATTTAGGCTACAAGTTATAGGATTATGAAGAAGTAGAGCATAAGTAAAACAAAGAACTCCTTCGTTCGTAATAACAAGTCAAGGTTATACAACAATCTCTTCCAATGCCAACAAGAATAATTAATGGCGAGTGCTTATAGCGGCTTCATTTCGCGATTGCGATATGCTTCTATTCTCTTATGCTTGTTCTCACGCAAAAAGAAAACATACAATATTGATGATTGCCATGCATGTGTGTGACCACTAGGATACCTTAAAGGCCAACTGAAGAGTATATCTTAAAGGCCGGGACTCATTTTATAAATCAAGAACCTAAAATTCAAAATAGGCATTGACATATAGATCAATTTAGAATGGTGTTCTATCTTTTACTGCTTAATTGACCTGCCACTTTGTAAGAAGGGAGATTTACAGATTCTTCACTTGTCACTTGCTCCATGCTTATTTGAAGGTGGTCGCGAGGGTCTGCGTCCCTTGATTCGATGGTGTTAACATATAATTTTTTTACATATACAATTCAAAGAAGTAGTAGAATACCTTGGTTGCATATTGAGGGCATTCGTTCACATAATCCTCGAGACATCAAATTTAGAATTCATAAATCTGTTTATGCACAATGTAAACTCTAGAACTTGTATTTACCACTAAATGGTCTTTTCTAATATTCTTAAAGCATAAAATCATGACTGATTTTCGCACTCCATAATTGGTTGCATAAGGCAGCTAGAATGCATGTCCTCCGAGGTTTTCATGTAGCTATTAGGCATCATTGAATATGTACTTCGATCGATCACATTATGGATTACGCTACACAAAGATTCAATAATTTTAAGCAAAAGTAGAGATCATTTCCAAATGACTTCTTTAAAATACACCTTGTGTTACTACAATATATCGAAACCAATATTAAACTGAACCGGGCATTTCCATATTTAGGGAGCAAACAATGGTTGTTCTATCATGCCATGCATGCCTGATAGTGTAGTGTATTTTATCTAAACATGTGTTCTACGAGAATATTGCATATTACAAATGCTTTCCTTAGGTATGGAATGTGCATATTACAAATGCTTTCCTTAGGCGTAGAAAGTACATCTGATGGTATATCAAGAAGTTTCAGCAATCAAGCGTCATCATCCGCGAGTAAAGCCTTTTATGGAAAAATTGGAGAATGAGACATCTATCTACTATTTTCAAATGCAAATGGATAAAGGCGATTATATGAAGCGGATGTATCTGGTGTATGGAACAACGCAATATGGCTTCTCTGTGACATCAAAACTTGTACATAACTTCGTTATTCCACCTTCCATATCTATGTTAGGTAGGAACTAGATTAAACAACATCATGGGTGAATCAAAGCCATTTGCGGTAGAAAACCCAAAAACCGGAAGTTTGGATTACGTAGGCGTAAGTAGAAACCTCAAATCGGATGCAACCACCATTTTACATGCAAATCCAGGATGCGTCTATCTTTGGGCACTATTACGTTCGATCCTGAGTATAGAGTATCCATGAGGCCATCACATTTCGGATCAGGCGTGGATTTTGCCAAAGTGACGTTTTTTTGCTCAAAGGCAATGCTAGGGTTTAGATACTCTAGGTTGATTTCGAGGAAGTAAACATAAAGAAATTAATTTTTGAAAAAACTTAGGGTGAGATTTTCGTTGGGAGGTTTATTTGGAGTATTCGTGGCAAACTTCGATGCGTATTAAATCGTGAAGTGCCATTGTCAGGTGAGATGATACCCTACAAAAACCTAATCATTTTGTCGGCTTTAATGCCACGTAATTAATAGACATCGGTCGTGGTGGAATCTACCCATATAATATTAAAATTTTTCGAATTAATTGGCAAAAGGAATTTGAAAGTGGAATCTCACCCACATATAATATTAAAATTTTCAATTCATTGGCAAAGTTGAAGAAACAATAATGTCTATGGTAAAATTGTAGAAACCGAGGATAATATTTTTGCCTTAAAGGCTCACGTTCCCATCTTATTAACCCGGACTTTGATTTATGTGTCCGCGTGGCAAAGGAATTATGCGTCGCACCTTCGAAATCTAACCCGAGCAATAACTTCGGTTTTAAAGTGAAACTGACGTAGAGACGTAGCCTTAAGATACAATTGGCATCCAAAGGCACAATGTCCCTTTACATGCGTCACCTTCTAAAATCATGGCTTTAATTACCATTTGTCACCTTCTAAAACCATGGCTTTAATTACCACCAGCCACCATAATGTAAAAACCAACATAGGCTCTATAATTTATAAATCACGCGGACGTTACATTAACGACAACAGCGTGATGACAATCAGATGCTCTTCATGTATAGATAACCATCGCCATTGTACAAAACGGGTGCCATTGCATTTTTAGGCAACCATTGCATTATAGGAGATAATCCCTATTGCAAAAATGACCGATTGACCAGGCCTTACGACCTTGTGGCCACTTCATGTCCATTAGAACGATTTTGGGCTTTTTGGGTTTTAAAATTCCTAAAAATTACACATGTCGATTGCATAGTGCACAAATGTTTTCAACCAAGCCCTCATCTATTCTCTTGCCCGGTCCACTTTGAAAGATCGCCAAAGATTGAGGAATACTTCAAATATTAAACCAATCAATCCAATGCTTGCAATGACAGCAGCATTGTACACCGTAATACTCAATGTATCGGAGATGCCACATTGTATTATTTCCACTTAAGAAATTCTAGCAAGATTTATAGAAATTTTAGAGTTTGCAATAGGAACATAGAAATTGCGACCTTAAGTCTAAAAGCGTCCCCTTAAGAGCATAAGTATAGATGTACAAATCACGAGGCCCATGGGATGCATTCAAACACAAGGCCCGCGAGACAACAAGCCAATGTTAATGATATGAATAAGGAAAAACTTGAAGATAGCGTCACATATACCTACATGGAGAGATGTGCCCAATATTACGGCTAGGGATGGGGTACAGTTTTTCCCCAAATCAAGATTGGTCAGCTAGTACACCATTAAGATAGAGAGCCAAAGTGAGCTTTCCAAAGCATCAAATTTCAACGCATTCAACTTGACCCCTTGGATTAAAAGTTATGATTAAAGCTGTCTTTATGGAAAATTCAAGTATACGACGAAATTCACGAGTTTTTAGGCTGAAAATGGTGGCCGAATCACATGGCGCTATATCGTGGTAAAATCGGCGCGTAGGTGTGGCCTTGTGAAACGGGTGGCGTTTACTGGCGGCCCGGTTATCTTGCGTACGTCGGCGCGTCGGCGAAAGGGTGGCAGCATGGTACGGCCCGTAATAGGCGGCGGTTAAGGCGGCGTTGAAATTTCGTGAGAAACATCGTCAGAATAAAGCGATCAAACCGATGTCGTCCGGAAGAATGCGTCGGTCGTAAGCGTCATGCCAAGTCTTTTCGGACCGTCGGCGATTTAATACGGCGTAGAACCCTCATTCTCTTGTAGTGGTAGAGCTTCTTTTTTACAACAAGGGTGCTCTTCAATTACCTTACCTTTGGCTTTTTGAATAATTAGGTGAAATACCTTCCTCAGAGGCACATGGTTCAAGAATGTGGAAATCTGATGCCTAAGGCATCTAATACTCCATCACGGTGGGAAGCGAGTGCGTAACTTCGGCTGACTAAAGCATCCGTTATATCGCGAGATTACATTCACGAAAATCATAAATCGCGCTCGATCCGAGGCCTCGGTTGCCATTACAGGAAGGAATGAGCTATTATATAAGTCCTCCCCATTTGGGACTGGTTATCGGCGTCTTCTCCACAGTGACACTTCTTCCATGCTCGTTGGCATTCATACTTTCGGTTGTCCCTTTCCTTCCTATCCATAATCCTTTTGCTTAATTTCAACCCATCTTACTTGTCTTCATCCCCTCTTGCTTTTTCTTCCTATTCAATTACTTTTTCTTATTCTTTATTCATGTCAAATGTTGAATGAGCTACTCCGTAAAGATGCTTTGTAGGATCGGAGTTCTATATGCTCTCTCCTTATGTGAAGTTTTATTTGTAAGAATTATGATTAGATTTTCTTCGATGATGCATGCCATTTGATGTGCCTGCTATCTTGAATGCTTTCGTGATGATCCCTCGACTAACTTTTCATCTGTTGCTTTTGAGTTTTGGTTGTGGTAGGGGACCTTTTGGTTCATTTTCCTTGGAGAGCTCTGCTCATGCATAGATGGAGGTCTTGATTATTGGTAGAGGCCATTTTAGGCTATATATATCCGGCCACTTCATTGCGGTCGTTAGCTTCCATCGTTTACGGAAGATCACGGGTTTCTGTTTCTTTGTTGATACATCGCGGTTAGCTATGGAAGCCGACACAAATTTTTCGAATAGCGTCTGGGGTATATTGGTTGGTTGAGTACGATCGATTCGGTTGACACAAGCCATGCTAAGCTATTTCCCTCGTCCTTGTTCTACATTAGTTATTTGTTCCATTACCAAGATGTGATTATATAGTTGGTATTCGCGGCACAAAGTTTTCGATCAGGAGAATTTTGGATTTTGGGCATGATGATTAATTGAAGCTGCTCTGCATCTTAGTTGCCTTCCTCTTTACGCATCCTATTTTATGTACTTATCACTTATAGATCCAGCATACCCAAAGTTCGACCATTTTGATTCTGAGACCCATGTTGTGCTTTTTATTTACATGTCGTTATTCATCTCTATTAAATGGTGTGGATTTTATTTAAGTAGATCTAGGCCAGGATCTTCTTTAATCTTTGGGATTTCTTTTTGAATCATTTCTCACACCCATTTGGGATTGATTGCTGCTCTTCGTTTTCGGTTTCATCCTCGGTAGCACTACGTCACCCATTTATCCACGCGCTGTTTAGTGCTACTTTTTACACCCGGCTTGGTGTGAACCGGGTTTCATGTTTCATCTATGAATTCGTTTTTGCTTCCTCGGGGTCATTTAGAGTAGTTGTCAGCTTGCCATCCTCTTCATTTTAGGAGTCGCGGGCAACCAATGATCTAAGCAGAACATCGGCTTCCACTTTCGCCTTTAGGTTAGAGTTAAAACTTAACTAGCTAGTTACCTCTTAATTTAACTTGAGAATGTAAGTTCGGCTTTCCCATTAAAAGTAGTTAAATTAAGACTAATAACGGATCGTGAAATATGCATTCTCACTATATTCATTATGAACCCTTAGGTTATGTCCATAAGCTCAACAACCTAATATTTACAATGAGTTAGAGCTTCACACTAGTAGTTATAGGGTTTAGTTAGGTTAGAGGATTGAATTGTAGTATGAACACTGAGTTAAAGGTTGCCATTAAGTTAGAGAAACTAAAGGGGCCTGTGGTTTGTTGGTTGCTTGAATTGAGTAGGTTAATGGGATTGATATATATGATACACAAAAATTTGCCATTTTTTCCATTAAGACCTATTACTATATCCTGGACTTTGAAATTAAAGAAGCTTAAAGATGATCCTTTGAGAGATGAACTTTCAAATGTAAAGACTGATCCCAAATCACGGAGTTCATCTAGTCAAATGAACTCGAAGGGTATTGCAAATGCTAGTCGCCGAAGGGTACGTACTAGTTGGTATACAAGCCATTCAAAGCGAACTCAAAGTGTTTATGCAACCATTAAGCGAAATCATAGAAAAAAATACTATTCACCGCAGGGATCGTTTCTTGTTCACAAGGGATCAAACATTTCGATTACATTTTTGATTAGGTTTTGACTCACAAGACTCAGCTACATGAGAACTCAAAGGCGATCAATCCGTCAGCGTAATACTATTCTATTGTCAGAAATCGGGGGTAATAAAAAGAGTGGCTAAATTAAGCCAAATGGCGATTTTTGAACCTTTAGTCAAATTCATGGCTAAAGTTTATAAAGGCAATTTTTAAGCCACTCCAAAGGGGTAAGTGCGAGCGGCTTAGAGTTTGGTAGGGATTGTTTACTACATGAAGATTGTCTTGAATGCAGCCCCTTCTCTAAAGAGTTGATTAGGAGGAGCCACGATCGAATTCAAATAACCGTAATACCAATTCTATTAGAGGGGACCCCTCTTTCATTTTAAAGGTGCGGTAGCTACCTCCAATCATATTTTGAATTTGTATCTATAAGTTGTTTAGGTTAAATGCTATGAAAAAATGTTACATGATGTGCATTTAAGCTTTGTAAGTAGTGATATCTTCTTGCAATTGTTGACCCTAAAGGGCTTCATCACTAAATTCACCATTTGGATTAAATTTTGACCCAAGCGTAAACATGCATGTTCCTTCAAAAGCGGTATTGTTTGTTCATATGAATTGTACTTTGAGACAACTTTGTTATTATTTTTAGTAAAAAGAAACATATTGAATCAATGTCATTCATGTGTTAATCATTGCTCAAGGTTTACGGAAGTTAAATAGTTGCACTTTAAGAGTAGGGACCAAAGAAAAATTAAGCCAACATCGAGAATTTCATGTCATATAAATTTTACATTTTAGCCAAATGGGAGATGCAATTAAAGGGGCTTTTATTTTTATCAAATTTGAGAAAAACTCTAAGAACTTTTGTTTTTCATAGGTTTGTATAGAATTTGAATAGAAACATTTAGAATAAAATTTACCACAGTTGTGGACCAATCCCGACCTTTGTTCAATACTATTATATTGTCAATCTGTGTTTTAGAATTTACAAACCAATCTTAGTGGCAGGCATGAATGATTTCTTTCCTTTGTAAAAACCAAGCCTTAGGAATGAGAAATAAATCTATGGAAGCGGAATAATCTGAAAAATATAGGGCAGAACCATTTCATTTATCTGGCCCCGTACCCCAGTATTGCAAGAATGAATTTCTTTCACCTTAAATCCAACTTGAGGACAAATAAATCTAAGAGAGGGCAAAAGTGAGAAAAATATATCTAAGACAAAATAACCATTTCAATTACATCATAAGCTGGCATAGCATTTTTCATATACATTTACACAACATAATAAGCTGGCATGCAAATCCAGTTAGAACATGAATCCCTTGTAAGCTAAAATCAATTTAAACATGGCATCGCATTTGTGTGTAAGGAATACAAATACACATTATGTAACATTAAGGCGGATCTCTGGACATTTGACATTTGGATAATGATACAAGCGTGAAGTGTTAGCTCAAGATATGGATTATACAAAGGGGCTCTAATCTAATAGTAGCTTGACAACACGTGAAGTTACAACCCTAGTTCAATCATCTAGCTCTAACTCGGGTTGTGGTCTTCTTTGTAAGAGCATATTGTCTTTAGTTATTCCACTTTGGCCTTGACCCTTGAATCATTGAGTACTAAACAGCGGTAAATGTTTATGGCTTCTTATCTGCTTCTGTGACATGGCCAACCATATGCGACTTGCAAATAATGGGTTGATTGCTGTCAGGTGCATAGATAGTTTTGTGAACTACTTTTATTCGTGTATGCACAATGAAAGCTATTTGTTATTTCATAATATGTTCAACCATATTGATTCTTAAAGCTGTTTACTTCTTTGTTCATGCATGCGCTGCGAGAAGCGGCAGAAATCATCGTAACTAAAGTGTCCATGAATCTTACAAGCCATTTTATCAAGAAACATCTTGCTTCGCGAACAGTCTTACATGTGCTTTGATGGTGCATTTCTATGCATGCTTCTGGATGCATTACAATGTGGATTAGAGCTCCTTCTATGTAGATCCTTCTAAGCATCTGCATACTTCATGGAGAGTAAGCTCTTGATGCAAGAATGCAAAAAAGTGGAAGCGCCTTCTTAGACAAAATAGGAGGAATTTGAGGATATCTTTGATAAAATCCATTGCTTGTGTAGATTTAGGAAAGAAAACCAATGGCAGTTACAAAGGTAGCTATGAGGAATGAAAAAGAGGCTGCTTGAGGAAACCAAAGCAAATAACATGGAGAGTTAGATGGGGTAAAGACTTGTCCTGGCGATGCTTGATTAAAATCAAAGAAGGGCCATCTAGATTTCCGGTTTGAAAGGTGGATTACAAAGACAATATTGGGATGTAGCATTAGTGAGTTTATAAGGGTGAATGGTTTGGGATACGTGGCGTGGAATAGTTTGGGATGCTATTCAAAATGGCCATGTACTACAAAGGTTCCCCATGGTATACGAGGTTTGACATAAGGAAATGTATCTTTGCGGCCTGAAGTGAAGTTTGACCCTCAATTTGACCCTCCAGCATTGCTTTGGTGCTATATTCGGATCTCGGTATGTTTCGAGCATGTCTTGCGATAGCACAGGCCTCAAGTTCTTCTAGTTTACGCATTTACATCCGGCTTCACCTATATGCTGGCCAGAGAACATTATGGGTGCCGGTGTCTCAACTCTACCAGAAATTAGAGTTCGGTTAGCGAGATAATAGCAGTCGAAGCACAATAGGAGTTAGGCAGGGTTGTCGTTATGCATGCGCTCTTTGGATTGTACATAGATGAATTACGATCATGGTACAGGCAGAAGGGCTTATAGGGACTGCCGTCTTGAAGACTATGTAATCCAATTGTTACTCTATCACGGATGATGTGGTCTTTTGCTGGCGTACACCTAATAAACTCGGGGAACATTTAGTAACAACTGGCGAGTTTGCATGGAGAAAATGAAGTTAATCTATGTCAAAATCATGATGCGGAGCGATGCTTGAGCCCGTTTTTCACCTACAATGAAGTTTTAGAAGCTGTAGGTCATTATAAGTATCTTGAATGTGAGTTAAGTGCGAAATACAAATGGAAGAATGTATTAGGAAGCGTCATTTGGAGAAAGCGGCTTTATGCGGCATGCTCGAGCCATTGCCGCCAAAGCATCACGTTACAAGGCCCCGGGGTTTGAAGAGAATGCTTTCAAAACATTGGTCCATGTGTGGTATTAACATCTGATTGCCCCAATCGGGGCTACTTTGTCCCCAAAAGGCTTATGGGGAAAGCAGTCCGGAGTTCGAGGAAGATATTTTTACAAGAGGGAGATGGGCATCAAACAGCAAATACCCTATCCTATTATGCTAGCGAAGCCCGGTTTGTGGCTGGCTACAGGCGGGTTGCATTGAAGTCAGACTATAACTTTGTCAGCGAAGTGCAGCGGGGATGGATGATGATGGGATCGAAAGAAAGCCTGGAAGCCTCCACAAGTATTGGCTGGTATAAAGATGTCTTTGGAGTGGAAAGTTAGGGCTGAAACGGCTTCGCGGGCCCGGACGCTTCGAGAAATAGGGGTCTTGAGGAGCGTGCGTCGCTAGTATTACCTGCTTGGTTGGGCTGATCACGGCACAAAAATGGCTTACTATATGAAGGAGGTGAATATGATGCTTGTGTATTCGATCAATCATATCTTCATCACGGATATCATGACGCGAAGCAAACCATTGCAGATACATACGAGGCTCACATAAACTTCAAGTAGAGATGGAAGCGGATAGTGCAGCATTCCAAAGGGAAGAGCGTATTTGCTGCGTTGTGCACAAAGCGGTGGTGAAGGCGAAAGAACATGTGTTCTTAACATGCACCTGCTCTGTGACTTCGAGGGACAAATTTGATGTGAATTTTAAGTAATTTCCATACTCTTAGATTTGGATCCACAAAGCTAGCAGAGTTGTTATCTCAAGGCGATTAGATCCACCGCGGTGTTTTAATTCATTTACAATCAAAAGCGAGGAAATATGTAATTTTGTTTAACCATGACCTCAAAGGTCCTAAAGGGCATGATCCAATATATTATTATTATTATATTATTATGTAATACACAACATGCATGTAACAATATTGTATATATTGAAATTTCATCTTCATCTTCTTGTCCAAATCTTAAACTTTGCTTTTAACAAACCAAAGGATTGTTCAATGAAAACCACGAGCCTTTCCTAGCTCTTGAATTCGTTCAACGAAACTGTATGCACGATCTATCTTTATCTAAATAGGAGCGAAGCTCACGAGGGCTGCATGTATAGCCCATATCGACCAACAAAATGGGTTTTACTTGCACACAAAATTGATGGTAACCTCTTTTGGTTCTTGCATAATTTAAACGTTTTGAATCCTACGATACTGAGTTCTTCCAAACCATGAATCATAGACACTTCGGGATATCAATGGCCCAATATCAAGGAATTTCGGTTACTATCACAAGCGGCACGTAGAATTATGCTAAACCCTCTGTTTTTTCGATCATAGTAATGCACTTGATTGGACTGTAAGAGTTGCAAGATTTCCCAAATGCAGTCGAGAATCAGGACATTAGGAACCTTAGAAATAGGAGCAAAATCCATTGATAATTTGCTACATATCACAAGCCAAAGCTGGAAACTTTATTGCATCATTGAGTTAGAGCTGATTTGCCCTACAAGAGTTTCTACACAAAATCTTATGGGCGATGCACTAACACCTATTCGACTTCTCGTACTAAAATCAACACCTCACGAAAGCATAGAATGTCGCCAACTCACGATGTGCAGCTGGGAACAACTTATTCACGAGAAAGTTAGTGTCACATCTCACGAGATATGGTGTTTCGGCCTTGCCGCGAACCAAAAATGTTTCTTCTTTTCTTCATCAGAAGTTTTTCTTTTCCACCTTGCATGATCATAATAGCCCATCATGAACTTGTCAAACCAAGTGAAGCTCTTAGTTTGACCCACCACATATCTGATCTTTACCAATGACAACTCTTGTTGTACAAAATTAAATTTACATCTTGAACATGTTCAACTAGGGTGTAGATCTTCATGCTTCCAATGTTAAACCCTCCTAGAAATTTGTTTGGCCTCTAAAAATCCTTTAAGGCAAAGGATTTGACCAGCTAACATCAAAAGCTGTTTCTTCAAAATACGTTTTCTAATAACTTTCCTTTGAAGAGTTCCACTGAAATTAAACTTTCTAATTTATTTATTTACTATCTAGATAACCTCCAAGCTACCAGGTACAGCGTTGTTATTCAAATCCTCGCGAGAACACGCAAAAAGACCACAACTTAGAACTCAAAAGTAATAGAGATTTCAAAGGCTCAAAACTTTGAAACCCGTTATTTCCGCGATTGCAGCGAAAGGCAGAGTGATTGCAATTTTACGCCATGCATTTGCGATGGTTTGAAATTTTATTGAAATCCCTTTGTTGTTGTAGCTTTCACCGCTCGATTTCAATGCAGGCCGGTTTGTTTCCACAGCTACTCTTTCTTCCTTTGTATTTTTCTATGCCATCCTACCAAGTTCCTATTTGCCTCTAGTATGGTGGCTGACCATGTTATTTCCGGTGGTTTTCCCTTTTTCCCGATGAACTTTATCTCACCTTTACCTTTGTGGATGGTGAGCAACAATACTCGATCAATTGCAATGTAGTGCCTTGCTTATCCAACTATGTTAGGTGGATTGACATTGGGCCTTGATGATTGAAATGAATCCATGCATCAAATATGCTCACGATGGAGAGTTTGGCAACTTCCTTTGCTTTTTTCCTCACTTTCGAGAGAAAAATGCGGATTCTGTTTGTTTACGAAAATCAGCCATACTGTATTCTCAATGCAGTTCTCCATTTAGATCTGGCCCTCTCCATCTCTATCCTTGTAGCCATGCTTTTGCATTTCCTTTCGGCTATCTTCATCCGACTTCACATTTGCATTCTCCATCTTCTCCTTGTATTTTTCTGCTCGCCAAATTGACCTCTTTTAAAATCCACAAGCAAGAGTGCCTCATCAAACTTCGATTTCTTGATCGTTTCTCTTTGCACTTTCGTGGATGGACCGACCCTCATTCTCAAAGTTCAAATTCTGCAGCTCTTCACCAATGGCTAGCACGGTGGTTATAAAATTAATCAATACTACAACTAGAAGATCTATATATACATCAAGTAGTAAAATAATGAAATACCGTTGTCTCATGTACATCAATTTGCTCTTGCTCTTCATGGACGTCAGTGCTCTTGCTTGGAGGAATCCGATTCAATTTCCACAGCCACAAAATAGAGATGTTTTAAAACAATGTGATATGTTTTGTCCATCAAATGCGAGGAATTGTTCTTATGTAAGATTGTTCTTGGACTCTATGAATTTAAATAATTTTTTGTCGATGTCTCTTGAGGGCTACTCGATTATTACGTTGTTTTGGATGAAGCGCGCCAACGAAGCCACGTTCACCACATACAAAGGGGCAAGGAAATCCACAGATGAGAAATTGAGAACATCAAAATTGAATGGATTGATGGGCGGGTTGGAATCAGCGGAATTATTGTGGACCAGACGTTTGGTACGTAAGTTTGACGAGGTCGGGGCCTGAAAGTGCGGAAGGTGAAATTTAGGGACGTTTGGAATACAGCTTCGACGTGGTTCGGTGAATGGTAGTTTTGCTCACCATTTCGGGACTTATGACGTCGTTGATACTGTGGAATTGGATGGGATGGAACATTTCCCCAGAGCGGAACTTTGCGGATTGCTTGTTTTTATGAATTTAATGCGACTGGAACTGCAAAACACCGCGGCGATATATACTGGGCGGAATAACGGAACACGTTTTCGCCAGACAACCTAACGAATCGTTCCCTTACGCTTATGGTTGTAGCCATGCGATCAAAAAGTTAAATGGACCTATCGCGGTTGCCAACTTCTCCTTTATCTTGAATTACGAAAGAAAAAGTCGGTTAATATTTTAACATAACCGTCTTGATAGAGAAAAGGATTTTGTTAAGTTAGTCACCATTAAAATTAACAATCACTTACTTAAAAAAGTTTTGGGGTTTCTTGATGCCGGTGTGCCACTTTCCGGCTCCCAAAACTCACGCGCTTTTCCGGCCAAAAGCGCGATTTTTATAAACTTTATTTTGCACCGGCAGCCCATTTGCCGCTTTCATGGCGAATTTCGCCCATTTGCGGAGCTCCGCTCCTCTTTGAAACGGCTGTTCACTGTGATGGTAATCTGCAGTAGAGTAATGCCGGTTGGTAGGGTTGATTCGTGGGAAGATGAAATAGCAACCAAGCGGCAAGAAGGAAGCAAACAAGCGGCAAATCGTTTCTGAGGTTTATATTGGGGTTTTTGGCAAAATCCTGAGGCTTGGGTCTGGAGATTTCACTTCAAATCAAGGAGCTTAGAGATGGAAAAATTGCTGCACTTTCCTTATGTAATTTTCTTCTTTATTTGTTGCTGTTTTCAGACAGCCGAAATTTCCCTTTTCTTCTGCTGCGATGGATGGGCGCCAAGCTAATCCGGCTCTGATCTTTGTTTTTGGATGCTGCATGTGCTTTTATTATGGAATCCATCCAAATCCGGCACATTTGCTTAAGATCAGGAGCCAAATTCGCTATCTGCTGCATTCTCTGATGAATCCGCGTTTTGCCTTGATGGGTCGTCTGTTTTGTGTTGTTCATTCGATTTCATCCTGTTTGAATGCAGCTAATCTCGGAGCCAGGTAGCACTCTATGACGGCGCACAAATCCCTTTGCAGAGGCTTGAAGACTTCTAACAGGGCAATTTAATAAAGGCCAGGATTTAACAAAACGACAGGCTAACATTCTGCGGTTGGTTGCAAAAAAAATCAGAAGAAAAAAAAATCGAGAAATTATAAGCCTTTCCCTTAAAATCCAGGCAAAATCCACTTGGTTGCATTCACTTTTCGCTTTTGACGAAGATCCTTAATCTGGGAAGATTTCTTCTACTTTCAATCATTTTGGCTCCTGGACATCTTCCCTGTCTCTGCTCTGATGCGACGCAGCATCTAAAGCATGGCGATCCCGAACACCCTTGCGATCATCGTTTTTTCTCCATCGTTTTTTCTCTATAAATGTTGCTCTTTGATTGAATATGTTTCGATAATTCACAATGAATGCCTTCTGCGAGTATGAGAACGAAAGTAAAGTTCGAGCTCTTGCAAAAGATTTCTGATTTTGTTTTGGATATGCACGGCCCGAAACTGAAGGCTACTTGTAGCTTTTTATGTTTTATACCGAGTCACATTTTGCCCTTTCCTTTCTTACACGGGCATAAAGATGCACACGAATTCTTCTATGGAATGGCTGAAAGCTGAAGATACAGGTTTCTAGACAAAAGAAAGATAACTATATCAGAACCTCGAACATTAAGCTAACGTTTTTGTACTACCTATTCTTTGTTTCCATGCGACCTGCTCTTGCTTTGTTATTTTTCTCTGAGCCAGCTTTGGGTTTTCTTTACGTATCAAAGACCGAGGTTTTGGGTTTCCATCTTGAACTCAAATATCAAGACTTTTAATGGGGCTTGCAGGTAAAAGTTCACCTGGTTTTTTTTGTAATTTTGCTTCTTTGAAGTTGAAAGCTGATGATTTTGCAGTGCAGGTCATCAATGCTTAAGATTCTCATTTGAGACATGTTTTTCTCCTTGGGGACCTATTATTTGGCTATTCTTATTTGTCATACCGACAAGGACAAGACGCAAGGTCTTGAGAACGCCAGTTTCTATTGCTCGAAGCCCAGGGGCTTCTTTGTTGTCTTTCGCTTCTGTGTTATTTTTCTTTGGTACTTCCATTTTTAATTTGTAGTTGTAATTAAAGCACCATCTAAAATTTGTCAAGCTATCATTTCAATAGTAGTTATAGTTTCACCCAGTTCCATTAGGCAGGACTTCCATTTGGTAATGCTTTGCTTCTGTGTTATTTTTTTGTACTTCCATTTATTTTGTACTTGAAGTGCTTCATCCAAATTTAATCCAAAACTATCATTTCAATAGTAGTTATAGTTTTCTCTTTGATCTTTACTTTAGAGAGTGTATGCATTTTGTTATAGATCGTACCGGTTACGCTAGAGTTTTGGAGAAACGCTTTTGCAGAATCTGTTAGAGGCAGGGCTTCTATTATAAACAGGCTGACGCTGCAGTTTGCAACCACAGCCTAGAGGCTGACTTCAAATCGCTTCCTTTATCTGATGCATTTGGTAATCCGGTTATTTTTACAGATAAGTAATCTGGCAGGTTATGAATGAGTAATCCGACGGAGTTATGGATGAATGGCTTTGGCGTCTTTTAAGAGTAGCATATAAAAGATTTAAAGGAGAATGCTATAAATATGCAAAATAAATGTAAATGCAGAAGCTGTAGATGGATCTAGATTAAATGTCAATTTGTGCTTGTGAAAGGTGTAGAAATACCTGTGTGGAGCTTCTACCGAATAATATTCTTAGAAATCTTTAGCAAGGTAAATAGGTGACCAAGTGTTTTTTCACTTTCTTTGACGGCTTAATAATCTAAAAATTCGTATAATGTTTTGCTATTCAGGATTCATGACTTTGCTGTCTTGTGCTGCGCTTTGGGCGCTGCTTGTTGGGGTAAAGAAGCGATGATGATGAAGCTGCAATTTGTCTCCGAAGTACATCATTTTGGAGTAGACCTATGTTTTGTATGCAATTAAAATATCCTATTCCTTTGGTTGCATGTATCCGTGCATCTTTGCTGTGCCCAAGTTACATCTTTACATGCCAGGGGCTTCATGCTTCAAGAATACTCTTATTCTTTTTTCTCTTTTTGTTTTTAAAATTGGTTTCAAGAACTTATACGAGAGGATGCCACGCGTTACTTGCAGGTGAGTTAGTTTTGTTTGCTTAAGGTAAAGGTTTTACACTATGAACATTAATTTTTATTCTGACTCATAGAAGATGTGCTCTTATACGAGATTGGCATGTAATAGATGTTCATGCATTTATAGCACAAATTGTCTCCTAATTTGTTTAATGCGTCTACTGCATAGGATTCAAGCATAGATTTGGAAGCGGGTTCATGCGCTGAGGCAATTTTGATTTAAGATTGAGTTAGCTGCACCCAATGGCGATCTAATTACGTTTAATTGTATGCGGTTTCTACTTCTAATATATGTATGTCTATAGTATATTGGCATGACAAGAATATTCATGCAGCATTTGATTCGTTTTTAGGCTTTTCAACATCTCTGCTATGCTGCAGCGGTAAAGGCAAACCAAAACCAAGCTTTACCTTAATTTGGTTTTCATAAAATAGGACATGTTCGCTTTAACCACACATCAAGGGTTCAGGTAATTTTACTTTTGTTCCTAATACTTTGAAGAACTCTTGAGTGGCGGCCATCTTTCCAATATTCCAGTGAGGATGTTACTCACTTTATGCAAACCGTAGAATCTTTGTGGTAAGAGGTCAAATTTTGGAATATGTGGACTCTGTTTGATGGGGAGAACAATGAAAAGCCTAATCTTTTGATAATGCGAGTCCTTTTAATACCATGGCACCATTTGCTAGCCCAGGGTTTTTTGTTTGATGTTGGTAAAACGCCACATTATGCTTGATCTTTGTATGAACTATACAAAACAATGGCAGTATAAGTGAGTTTGAATTGTTTTAGTGCTTTAGAACATGTTGATTTAACAAAAGTTTGCCGGCAAATGGCATATTGCATGGCGAAATAAAAGAGGATGAGATTATAGATTGCAAAGGGAATGCACTAATTTGCTAATCTTTGAACATGACAAATTGCTAAATCATTGAACATGACAAATTTGCTAATGGAGGTTCGCTTGTGCTGATTTTGTGTTAAGGGCATCGTTGAAGGCCGATCGTATCTGTTCAATGAAGAACAATAGCAATTTACAAAGAGATTTCATAACCATAGAAATATCAAAGAATGCTTCGTGAGGAGCTAAAATGGCATTCACAAATCTATTTTGTGGCATTCCACAAATCTATTCGCCATGGATCTTTTCAAACTTTTGTCTCAAAACTGAGATGTAATTTCATTACTCCATGCACATCTTTAAAAAAGCATCATGCAAACACGTTTTATTAAACTGGTGGAGCCGGATAATTGACACTAGCGAAATGTTGATATCGCATACTGTTTTTCTAATCTATGCATTCAATGGCATTGCCACTTTTATGCAAAAACCTAAATGGATAAAAGGTTAAAACATACCCGAGGGGACTCGCGCCGGGGAGATCTTACAAAGGGTTTTGAAGCGCCTTCACACTGAGCATAAATGCACCAGCACTTTATGCCGAAACAATTCCGTTTTGAAAGCTTTCATCACGCGAATGGCCCGGTGCAAACGCTTTCTGACCATTGAAATCCTCTGAGCTTCTTTGTAAGAGATATGACAATACGAGGATCCAGCGGTGTAAGTTTGTTGGAGGAGTTTCCGTGTTTTAGAAGGCCGTGATCTTTAGCTATTCGTTTTAGAAGATTCCAGCAATCGTTGGGACGTTAGCGGCGTGGCGCGGAAGCACGTTCTTAGTCTCTGCCAAAAGTTTTGCTCTCTCGCGCCCGGTGTCCCCTTCCGTCTCCCAAAACTCCACAGCTTTTCCGACGCTTGCGGTTTCAGCAGGCACAACTGGCACCAACATATATTTTCTTTGTTTCTTTCCTGTTTTCCGGCAGCCACTTTATCTCTCTTGGTTGTGGGCGGTGCCCGTCAGTTAACCTGGCATGGCACGCGGCGGAAGCTCGCTAAAGCAAACAAAGAATACCAGTTCCGCAGGCTAAAGCGAAGCAAACGTCGATTCTTAGGCTTCTTATGGTTTATGGTCGGCTTATGGTGGATTGAAGGATTTAAATTGAAAGGATAGCATGACGAAACTTATTCTGTCTTACGAGTCGGCTTTTGCCAAGAATCAACTGGCTTTTCTATTAGCGGAACTGCAGCAAAACCTGTGACTCCATCTGCACCTTCTTATAAAACATGTACTGTTTTGTGCATTCTTACTGTTCTCGGGTTCCTCTTTATCAGGTTTTCAGGGCAGATCCAGAAGGCAGGCAACAAAGGTACACAGTGTACTACACATTTCAAAAAGTGCTACATCTACTATCTGACCTTCAGTTCTTCGTTTGATTTTTAATGTTGGGATTTTTGAGATTTTGAAGAGCTTGGGAGGGAGATCTTTGAAAGACTTGGGTTGTGGCAGAATGAACAATCCATACCGGCATTTAGGTATATTCTTTGTACCTCTCTATTTTAAATTTTTGTAATGCTGATTACCATGTTTTTCAAAATGCAGAGGCAGTTAAGGGGTCTGGAGTAAATTGCATGCTGGAGTTAACTGTTAAGCAAGGCTTCATCCAGTTTGTTTGCTTAATTCCTTCTCCTCCGTCTTTCATGATCTCTCTTGAAAATGGCAGAAGCAAATCGATCAGAGACCATTTCAGACAGTGTCAGATTAAATCCTATACCATCGTTATGAGCTTCTGGCATTCTGCCCGGATTTTACACATTGTAATAGCTTTGTGCTTGTACCATTTGCTGTGTTAATCTCGCACATTTTTTCTGCCTCATAGGCGATGCATGTTAGGCATCTGCCAAGTTCATGCATCCTATATTGTCTACAGGTTAGTCTAAATCCTTTTTTTAGGAATTCTAGGCATCTACATATTTGAGGTTGAATAGCGACATGCAACAATCTGTGGAGTGCTTTGCTTTCTGCTTTGTCTTGGGAAGCATTTTAGATTACAGTTGGTGCAGAGCTGAGCCATTTTGCAAGATTCCTGAATCACATTCAGGAACCAAGTTCTGATGGTGCAGGACCATTTTTTGCTTAGGTTGCCAAATACTTTTATTATAGATTTTTGTTTTGGTTCTTATTTCCTAGAAGCATTTTTTGTATCATAAAGAGCTCTGTGTGCCTCTTTTGTCTTTTCTGCCCATTATTCCATCTAGCACATGCCATCATCCATGCAAGAACAAATTAAGCCATATTCTATGGAAAGTCCTTGTTCTGTGGTTTAATTTACCATGTTTTAAACTCCTGTTTGTATGCTGGAATTGTTGTACTTGCCATGCTTTGGACCCTGTTGTGTTACTTCACATGTAAAACAAAGCACAGTTGGTTTTAAACTCTAGAACCAGGGGCACAAGAGTAGTTTTAAACTCTACAAAGGGACACATGCCTGATTATATCGAAATTAGGTAAATTACTTATTTCCATTGCTTTTCTTGCACTGTTCTTGCTATGCTTGCTACTTTGTATGTTCCTGATTGCTGTTGTGGTTTGACATTATGCTTCATTGATTTTGCGGTGCTCTACAAAACCATAAAGTGACAACAAGGGCACAATCTTGGAGTTATCTTTATCTGTTGACAAGTTGTTTTATCTATTGTAGTCCTCAAGATGCCATGAATAGGTAATGTAGGTTTATGAGGCCGGCTTATGGTGGATTGAAAGGACATTCGGAATTCAAAGGGATAGCATGGCCGGAAACATTCTGTATCTTCAAATTGGGCTTTTGCCAAGAATCACTGGCTTTTCTGTGCTTGGAACTGCAGCAGAGCCTGTGACTCTCTGCACTTCTTATAAGAAAACATGTACTGTTTTGTGCATTCTTACCTGTTCGGGTTCACTCTTTCAGTTTTCCAAGGGCCAGATCCAAGGCGAACAACAAGGTACAGTGTATACACATTTCCAAAAGTGCTACATCTACTATCTGACCTTTAGAAGTTCTTCATTTGATTTTTTAATGTTGATTTTTTGAGGTGCCCCAGAGAGCTTGGAGAGATCTTTGAAAGACTTGGGTTGTGGCAGAATGAACAATCATGCGGCATTTAGGTATGTTCTTTGTACCTCTCTATTTTAAATTTTGTAATGCTGATTACCATGTTTTTCAAAATGCAGAGGCCTGATTGGGGATCTGGAGTAAATTGCATGCTGGAGTTAACTGTTAAGCGAGAGGCTTCATCAGTTTGTTTGCTTAACATTCTTCTCCTCCGTCTTTCATGATCTCTCTTTGAAAATGGCAGAAGCAAATGTCGATCAGAGACCATTTCAGACTGATGTCAGATTAATCCTAATACCATCGTTATGGAAAGCACCATTCTGCGAATTGTGTAATAACATACCATTTGCTGTATGTTAATCGCGCATTTTCTCATAGGCGATGCATGTTAAGGCATCTGCCAAGTTCATGCATCCTATATTATCTCAGGATTGAAAATCAATCCTTTTTTTAGGAATTCACCAAACATCTACATATTTTGATTTGAATAAAAAGCGACATCTGCAGCAAATCTACGTGAGTACTTTGCTGCTTTGTCTTGGGAAGCATTTTTAGATTACAGTTGGTGCAGGCTAGGCCATTTTGCAAGATTCCTGAATCACATTCAGGGCAAGTTCCTGATGGTGCAGGACCGACATGAGATTACGAAATACTTTTATTATAGATTTTTGTTTTGGTTCTTATTTCCTAGAAGAAGCATTTTGTATCATAAAACTCTGTGTGTGCCTCTTTGTCTTTTTCTGCCCGGTATTATTCCATCTAGCACATGCCATCATCCATGCAAGAACAAAGGAAATTAAGCCATATTCTATGGAAAGTCTGTTCTGTGGTTCCTAGATTACTAATAATTTTAAACTCCTGTTTTGTAATGGAATTGTTGTACTTGCCATGCTTTGGACCCTGTTTGTTACTTCACATGTAAAAACAAAACTTTGTTGGTTTTAAACTCTAGAATCCAGGGGCACAAGTGGTTTTTAAAGCTCTACAAGGGACACATGCCTGATTATATCTCGAGTACTAGGTAAATTACTTATTTCCATTTGCTTTTTCTTGCTGTTCTTGCTATGCTTTTACTGCATGTTTCTGATTGCTGTTGTGGTTTGACATTATGCTTCATTGATTTTGCAGTGCTCTACAAAAGCTATAAATGACAACAAGGCACAATGCGGTGTCTTTATCTGTTGACAAGTTGTTTTATCTATTGTAGTCCTCAAGATGCCATGAATAGAAGTATATGCGCGACGTAGAGAGAACAGAATGGAAATCAAGGACTTTGTTGTCAGTAAGATGTAAGCATCTATTATTTTTTTTTACCCATTCACATGTAGAAAGATGGCATACTTATTGAAGGAAGTCACAATTGAAAGACACTTGAAGAGAGTATTGTTCTCTTTCAATGTTTGATCCTTTATGTTTCATTTAACCAATGCATGTTGCATGTGTCTAAGGACAAGTTAGTTTGAAGAAATCTGCTCCAAAAATACAGACATGTCATTGAAACTGTAGTAACCAAATGCCTTTGAGGATGTGAAGCATTGCCACAATTCTAAAATGCTTAGCTCTAATTCTGAATTTGTTTCCTGTTGTATTCTAAATTTAATTTGTGTTTTATGTGTATTTTTGGATAATGAAGTTGGTTGTACTAGAGATTTGTTTGCTTAAATTGCAATTCCAAAATGCAGCTCTAGACCCAAGAGTTGCACAAGGGAGCAGCATATCACAAGAAGGTAGCGAGAAAAATAATAAAGAACATGTAAGAGGCAGAATATAAAAGCTAAACAAAAAGAAAAAAAAAAAAGACCATGTCCTCCAAAAGAAAGCAACTTAAAATCTATACAAAAAGCAATTTATTTGTGTGGCTTCTTTTTTTTTAAGTAAGCGGTGGTGGCCCGTTACATTGAAGTTCACGGTGTTAAACGAAGCGATCTAGGGTTTTCTATGGTTTTGTTAACATTAGACTGTGAATCTTAAACTTCATGGAGCTTTTAACTTGCAGAATAGAACAAGATCTGGAGCCAAGAAGAGTAAATTGTTTTCCTACTTTGGAGTAGAAAGGAAGCATTTTTAACATTCTTGATTATATTGTTATGTTGTAGATATGATATGGCTTCTTGCAATGCAATTTAAACTTCTTATGAGATTTCTTTGTATGCTTCTTTCTATTGTGATATGGGAGGCTTGATTCTCTAGGAACGTCTTTTATTTTTCTCTTATAATGGAATATTTTATATTTGTGCATTTGCAATCGCGTATTCATGGTATTGGATATATGCATTCATGCGCTCATGGGGAAAAATAAAAATTTGGATTTAATCACCATGTTACTTGAGTTTTACCATTTTGGCCCGATCACATGTGTTTATAGAGCTAATAAGAAATCAAGTATGAATGGGCTTATGATTGAGTTGCATTTGCTTGGTGCCTACCGCTAAAACTATAATGAGTATAAGTGTGGTTATACCTATTGCTAAAATAAAAAAAAGGAATCCTTTAATTCAATAATTTTAAAGGCAAGCACATCACAGGAAAAATTTAATAATAAGCAATGGTAGATGCATCATTACGATATTTTATTGATGTTTACGTACTGTGTTTGACCTCAGGTGAAATACTATTGAGGTGTTTGCAAATGGAATGCGTGGCGTGCAACTACCTTATGGATAACCATATGCTATTGTTGCGGCCTCACGGCTTTTTCGTGAACATGATTGTTTCCGAAAGGCATGAGGGTGCATAAAGAAGAACTCTCATTGTCCGATTGCACCATTTTCATACATTCATGTGATAAGAAAACAAACGCTAGCGGTTGTTGATTATATTGCTTATGGGCCGAGTCTAATAGTAAACCAAACGGAAACCATCATGAGACAATTAAAAGGTCATATTGGCACTCATGCGGCAATGTCACAAGGCCACCACGAGGATGTGGTTCACATTTCCAAACACACCTTTAGGGATCCACAAGCCAGAAATAACTTTTGGCATGCATTCCGCAAAGTTATAATGGGTGATAACTTTGAATAAGCAGATCTTACATTAATTGCATGTGTGTGTAAACGCTCGTCCATACTTATGTCGCGCTGATGCGCAGGCACAATGTAATCATACTTATATATATCACGACAATGCTATGCATTTCCTTTTATTGACTAAGATATCATCTGAGAAGTGACGATATCACGAGAGCATCAATAAAATACAACATTAGGCCTTTGTTGATGTGCCATGTGTCCATCATGAATAAAATATGCCAATGAACGGGACAAAATGCTCGTGTTTGCATTTACGTACCTATTTTTTGTTGATGTGCTTAACTCTTTCTAAAGAGGTGACATTTTAGAGTCTTGGTTAAATGTCTTTAATTTTCGTCTTGAGGAGGGTAGATCTAATTTGCCCTCCGTTCCTTATAAACATTGTTTTCTATTGAAATCCGCAATCCATAAGCGCCAAAGTTATAACATTGATGATCGTCATTGAAACCCGATTTCAATAACAAAAATAATTACAAAAAGAAATAATGTTTATTCTTACCAATATCAATATCGTTATTTGTCGAAGTTGCACATATGGGCGTTAAAGGCGGTAGAAACACATACTAGGACGGTAGCGTTCTGATCTACTTACTTAAAAGTTTTGGGGTTTTGGGCGTCTGCGTTATTACTTCCGTATAAAACTCCGCGCTTTTTTCGAAGCAAAAGCGTGTTTTCGCGACAAAGCGGCTAACACAACATTTTATTTTTTCTCTTCATTTTTATTGGCTGACTTTCTCTCTCTTGGGTGATTGCGCAGGTTATTTGGCCGGCAACCGGTATATGAAGCTCGAAGCGCCATATTTTTGTTCAAGCAATGCATGTTGCGGGCTATGAGCGGAAAGAGTAAACTTCTTCTCCTAATATCGCTTCAAATCCGACCTCGATTCATTTTTGCGAGGAGTAAAATTACCTGAATGCAACCGGCTTCTCGAATTACTTCTTGCACTCGCGGTATGGCATTACCGCGGCAGCGCATCTCTTTCGCGAGGAGGTCCCATTTCCACTTCCTTGAAAGCATAAGCTCACATTAACCCGAGTACGCTGGGTTCATAATAGCCTGCATGCGAAGTTTTACCCTTTACCCGTTCCGGTACGCATTAATTTTTGGTATTGCGTTTAGGGGCCTCAGGATCATTCGCGTTTTACTGGGGGCGATTCCGAGGGGCGGAAGCGAGGTTTAATCTGGAACTCCATATCTCCATTTTCTAAAACTTTTCGATGCCAACCATTTGATTACGGAAGACCGGGCGAGGGAATATTGCATCACGACACCTAGGGTTTTTAGTTGAGTCTGTGATATGATGCTTGGTTATGGTGACGAACTTGCACCACGATCTTTGAGTCCTCACGAGATTGAATCGCGAGCATGTAGAATCAACTCCTTTCTTCATTTGATTTTTGAGGGAGATTTTTCCGGTTTACGGATGGTTTTAGTTGGTTTTCAGCGGTTTTATATGGCAGCATAACTTCTTTGCTTCTTTGCTGTACAAATTCAAGATGTGCTTAGTTTAGGTGGATTTGAGGTAAATGCGATTTTATCTTGATTCATTTTATCACCGGTCGATTCACTTTTGTGTGATTTTTTAGCACGATTTGGATGAATGGGTAGGCATTCGTTAACCAGATAGGTCAAGATTGCGCTCCGTACATCTCTTTTAAAGCTTTGCATTTCGATAAGGAACCAAAATGGGCTTATCATAGTAATAAAATAGGTTTATCAGGTTTCTTTTGTACCATCTCCTTGCTTGCTTACA
This sequence comes from Isoetes taiwanensis, assembly GCA_021234155.1. Classification (NCBI taxonomy): domain Eukaryota; kingdom Viridiplantae; phylum Streptophyta; class Lycopodiopsida; order Isoetales; family Isoetaceae; genus Isoetes; species Isoetes taiwanensis. The sequence continues at coordinate 14,801,197 of JAJEKV010000004.1, read as the reverse complement.
CATAAGCAAAGCTTACGATATATTGGCTTTTCGACTGGTTCTTGTAGTGCTAATAGGTGTGCTTTTACATTATATTTCCTTGCACAATGTCATGATACAGCGGCCTTGACAAGGCTTGAGCATCACTTTCTTTCAATTTTCACCGAGGTCTTTCCTGAAAGTTTGCATCTAGGGTTATCTTCAATTTGCTTTCTTGAATGTTTTATTATTTTTATTTCACTTCCCTTCTCGATGCTTTATCTTTTTCTTAATCTGGGAGTGGTGAAGAAGATATTATAATCAAGTTGCATGTTAGGTAGAACATTAAAATATATAAGATGAATACATATGACACATATGATGATTTGGATTTATTGTCGGTAATGTTTTAGCGGCTTGGTCTATTATGGTGAGGCTAGCTCTTTCCATAATATGATTTAAATCTTTAATTTTGAGCATTACGGTATGACATAATTATGCTCCTGGCCCGCTATGTCCACGGATAACAGCGTTCTCTCAATTTGTTGGTTTCAGCTTATTTGAAGGAAGGGGCAACTTGCTTTGAAAAGCACAAGATGGATAGGGTATGTATAATATTTGTATTGGGCGTGCTGCGTACCTGCTGCAATTCTCATGCGGACGGATTGATTGGTTGTACACCTATGTTCATTTTATTTTTACCTTTTGGAATAAAGAAGCGCCCATAATGCAAAACGCCACTTTCAAGGAATGCTCTTTCCGGTTCCCATATTTGTAAGTGCATTATCAAATAGCTATTCTTGTAGGCAATGAATTTTACACCCGAGTTTTTATTTCCTACATCGGCATGGCCTCTACAATGGTTTATATTGGCCGGATGTGCCTTTTATTTCATGTGTACCGTTAATTAGGTTGCCTTATTTGCTCAACCATTTGTAAGAAGGTTTAGTTTGTTGTAGAAACAAATATACAAGGTGAGTAAGAACAAATTAAGCCTCGAAAAATGCTATGTTTGCTTCTAAGTCACCGCCTGCTTTTCTTCGAGCGGCTTTGTTACGCCACCTTAAACTCTTCTGTATGGGTGTGCAAGATCTTTGTATGTGAATCTTTTGCAAGATAAATTTACATATATCTGGGATCTTTCTATCATAAAATTCGTAAAGCCGTTCGCGTGCTAGAATCTCTCATCCGGCAAAGATTTAGCTCTTGCTTCTTGCAAGAAATTTGGCTGCTGTAAAGGGAGTAATAGTCGACCACTTGCCAATTAATCTAGAATTTTCAGATCAAGAAACAAGATAATTCTATATATTTCATTGTTCAAGGTTCCTTCCTTTATGTACCTTCCGATGCAATTGCATTTCATAGGTTTGATTACTGCTTTGGAAGAACAAGCCTTTAGATTTGTTGGTTGTATATCCGCGACCCGCGGGACCATCAAGGCCCTAATGTCTATTATTTTCGATTTTCGCGACAAGAATATCCGGTTTGAAAACGAGGAAAGCAAGTGCTAACCCATGGAGCCACAATTTGAATGCGTTGAGTCCACATAGGCCCGATGGGTGGTTTGGGAGGACAACCTATAGAGCGGATAAATCAAATGACTTTGGTTGTCCATAGGATTCTAAAACACCCTTGCTTTCTTACTTTAGTAAATATGAAAATTAAATGATAAAGGATACATTTGGTATTTTTGCATTATGAACACTGGCACCCGGCATATTTTGCATTACATCCTACCTAGCGTTTTGGAATTGAGTCTTCAGTTAATGATTAAAATATAACTAATGCATTTATCTTTATCTGCGGAAGGAATATCGGTTTTGGAACGCATGAAAAACCTCTTGCCAACCCACGGCTACGGTTGGGTGTGAGTCCATTTCATTTGGATTATATGTTACACTATTCATCATTTAGTATTATAGCCCTCTAATAAATAAAGTTTTATTGTTAGAGATTGTCTGTAGAATATCGAGAGATCGATGTACATATCTTTCATACTTGAGGATGCTTTTCGATGCGATACGATTTGGCTTAAAGAAGCCCGCGAATTAGAGTCATACATGCCCTGTAATCTTTGGAGCATTAGGTGAGTTTAAGTAAGGCTGCAAACTATGCCCCCTTGAGCATAAGCTAGAAAACATCGTCACACAAAATAGAGCACTCAGCGGAGATGGGAACCCATGATTCATTTAATCCCTCAGCCAGTTCGCGGCGTCGCGTCTATCTCATTGATTTTTAATACAAAGTCGCGAGAAAGAGGGTCAAGCTTTGCGGAGTTTAATTGGATCTTGGCTTACGGAGGATTCATTTCTTTGTAGTGATGGTACCTTCTGGTGACTTCAAACAAGGTATGGAAAAATATATAAAATCTTATATGATAACTATACTTTCGAAGTCCATGAGTTTGAAAAAGCGGTAAGAGGTACGTTCTGGAGGTTTAAGTTACTTAAAATCTGTTTGAAGGTAATAAAGGATTCGCGACAAAGAATCACATTGAATCATTATGCTACCATCACTCGAACTGGAATTAGGTGTAATGTTATCCGCGTTTGGAAGAAGCAAAGGTAACAATTTGCTACATTTGTTAGGATGTGGCATGTTTGACGCAATTATTGCTTTTGCAGTGCGATGGAGCATTGCCCCATCTTTTCCATGCATTTTGAGAAGTTTTTATAGGCGAGACGGAAATTTCCTTGCAAGGTTTTAGATCCAATTGATAATTTTATATCCATCAAAGTGGTGGGATTGGACCATAAAAGTACAATAAACCTCCTTACGTAGGGATCAAATAATTGCATTTGCCATTCATGCGTTTTGCATTACTTCATTGTTGGGCGTTTATTATTTAGCCATCTGACTTTATAATTATTTGTACCCGAATAATTGAATTTTGGACTATCCGACCAAGGTGCTACCTTTATCGCGATAATCAAATTTTTGGTGAAAGTTTAATGTCATTTGGTTATAGTGTCTAAAGTTTGTCATTATAGTTTTCACGGCTTATTTGTGCTAAAGATGGCCATCAACTTCCCCGGGATTGCTCAAATGTTTCCAGATAGCTGGATGCAATTGCACCTCACGACCTTGATGGTAGAGTTTTGGTACCAAGATATCCTAAAAGTTTTAGCACAATTTTGTTGCTTTGTGTGCTTTTGATCCTTATATCTCTTCTTATCTTCTTGGACATATGATTCAATTTACTTAGGCGATATCGTCGTGATTCGTTTGTACTGTGATTTCGGTATTGCTTTTCTTCGTATTGTCATTGATTTATTTGATTTATTTGTACTTTGTGATTCATTTGCACTTTAGCGGCTTAGCCGGTACCGTTACCTAGTCTACTTACTTAAAAGTTTGCGCTTCTCTCTCGGCCGGTGTACTTCCGTCTCCCAAAACTCCAGCTTTTCGGTACCAGCGGCTTTCAGGCCAAAGCGCTATTTCCAACATTTTTTCTTCTCTTCATTTTCCGTGACTTTCTCTCTCTCACAGCGGAATTGTGGTATAGGCGTGCGCGTGGATTTGCCAGCGGCATGGCAGCGAGTTTGCCAAAGCGGTACTTGCTTAATCGGTGATTCTGTCGGCCATTTTTTTTTCCTGCACTCTTCATTCTTGGAGGCGGTGCGATGCTGCGCCCGAATCTGCGATAATGATGATGCTTGGCGAATGCGGTGGTTTTAGGGATGTAGGGTGAGGATAATCAAACAGCTGGCGGAATGGAACATAGTTTGCTTGCCTCGCCTTAGTGATTTCTCTAAAGCGAGTCCACATGGTTTCTTGGGATTTGGAAGCCGAAAGTGAGAAGAAAGAAAAAGATTAGGTATTCTAAGAGCTCATATTTTAAGATTTAGAGTCACCGGTTTGTTGGGCCACATAGCAAATCGTGAGCATTTTATTGTCTAAATTGAGCATTGCGTTTGGAGATCTTATTTCACGTAGACTAGCACATGCAAGGCAAGATTAGATTTGGCATGATATGGCAAAGAACACCTTTATGTAGTAGCTTTTGGTCGATTCAAAGCACTGCGTTTGATTCCAATTGATTAGTGATAAAAATCGGGGGCCTTGGTCTTTGTGTCTGAGCTCTGGCAAGATTAATCGCGACTATTGTGGAGCTTAGAATCATCGATTCGATTATAGTCCATTGCTTAGAGGTATTCTTGTCTTTGTCCATTTCTTGCTAATGGTTCTTTGTGAAGTAGTAATGGCGGCAAGCAAGCGAGCCCACCCATCAAGCATTTTGACAAATCCAAAGTAGCGGTTTTGGGTTTCAGGGGCAAGCGGAATTCTTAATGCCGGTTTGTGCATTTCGTTTTTGGTTCTTGGAGGAGGGTTTACGGTTTTCTTGCGGAGCGTTTGATTGCCCACCATCCTAGACCAATGCTGCGGTAAATGCAAAGTAAGATTTATAATTCTCATTTGACATAAGCTAATGGAATGGCGTTAGGCTACTTTCGAGTTATGTACATGTTAAATTACATAGGACCTAGTAGAAAGAGAATTTGGGCCTTGCATCGTAACAGGTATAGGCCAAAGGCCGAGGTGTTGTGGTGCCTCGGTGATCTCATCGGTAAAGAAACATTTTTGGTCTTTAAACTTCAAAGTTTTTAATGGCAGGAAAGAGTCGGTGCCGTTTTATAGCGGGTTGTGAGCGGAAGTTTTGTTGCCACGGGCAATTTTTCTTTCCTAGGCCATTTGCAATACCTATCACCGGTATGACATGAATCTAGATTTGTTTTACTTTCGGTCTTAGGAGTTTTAAATTTGTGTACAAGATTCTATTTAGCAATATTTTCTCTGCCATCTTAGCCAGTGAGAACATACGAGCTTTTAAATATCAGCGATGGGTTAAAACTCTTTTTCAACATATGTTGAGTTGTTTCACTTGCTAACACAAATCTACTTAGGGAGACGGCCATGTTTTTGCGGGGGCCTAAGCGGAATCTTGGCGAGCCTACGTTCACGACATGGATGCCCTTCATTTTCGCGCTCGGCGTTGACCATTTCATCGTTAGGCCATTCGCGCGCAGCGTTCGACCATTTAGCACCTCGTTCGGCCATAGCACAAGCCCAGCCATAGCACAACCCAGCCATGTTTTGTCTTAAAGCAAGATTGAGCGCCCGAATGGCCACCACCTTACCCGGCGTTGAGCATGGCCAAGCCGCAGGCTTACGAGAGCGAAGAGCCGCGAGAGAGCCTGAGAGATCGATGAATGACACGAAGGAGAAGCGAGGGGATCCTGCATTATTTACTGACCAAGAAGCCAAGAGGAAGATTAGGGAAGGCAATGGCGGGGAATGAAGGGAGCTATCTTAGGCGGGAGAGGTAAATGGAGTGATGATGACATGAAGAGGGCTTTGGAACTTGTTGAGGGGGAATGTGATGAGCATAAGAGGCCAGTGCAGAATTTAGCATCCCCGTCTACAATTAGAAGTTGGCTTTATGGTAGAGTGAAGAAAGCATGGTAAGCATCCTATAGCCATGGCACAGTAAGAAGAATCGACTTGGTAGAATGGGCATTAGAGAGGCGGACGGGGAATGCCTTTGACCTAGATATGTCAAGGAGTTTGTGGCTCAAATATGCCTTGATAGACCAACTCCCATTTGGGGATGGTTCGGGACACAAGTGGTGGAAGCTTTTCCAAGGAAGGCATCCGGCAGATAGCAATAAGATGGCCAAACGTTGGATTACTTGCGGGCGTTAACCAACAACTGCTACTCTAGCTAAGTTCTCACGATGATTTTTGAGAAGGTGTTGGATGAGTTCAAGTTTCCACCATCTAGAATTTGAATCGACCAAACCGGTGTCAAGCCGGTAAGGTTTCGAATGAAGGTTATTGCCAAGAAAGGAAAAAGAGGCGTGCATGAAGTTGTGATGAGAAATAGAGAATGGTGACAAGATGCTTACATGTGTCAATGCAGCATGGCTTTCCACTTCCTAGTCTCTACATCTTCAAGGGAGAGGATCGGAGATGACCATGTATCTGATGTGAACCGTGTGTCGCGGATGGCTTGTCGTGGTGAAGCATGGATGACAAAAGAGCTTTTAAAAGTTGGTTAATTGATCATTTAAAGAAGGTGCGGGCTTGGTAAACCGGTAATTTCCACATTTCTTTGCTAGTGCTTGATGGCCACAAAGACTCATGTGGATCTTGACACCTATCTTTGTACCAAAGAGGTAGGAGTGCATCTTTTTATTTTGCCACCTCACACTTCACATTAGCAGCCCTTGGATGTCAGCAGTCATTTGGCCTTTCAAGAAGTGCTTTAAGAAGGGAAAGAGCAATTTATATGTTAAAAACACCGTTATCTTTGGGCAAGCAACAACCGGGCTACAATTATCTCTGAGCTTTGAAGTCATCCATGCCGGTCTGTAACATCCTCTACGGTTTTAGATCAGCGGGTTTAGTGCCCTTTGTGAAGGGCAAAGTGACACCACAAGGCCGAGGCAATTGGAGATGACGGTAGGGAAGTGGAGTTGCAACCATGGGAGCATGGAGATTACAATCCAAATGATGCTGAAAAATGAAGGTCACGGCCAACGTGCTAATCAAGTGTCCCCAATCAATTTAATGCGATGAGACCAGCAACCATGAAAGAAGGTAACAATCAAAATTTTTGAGCAAAATGTTGTTGAGGCAAACACATAGCAATGTTCTTCTAAATTGCAATGTGCCCTCGAAACAAGCACCCTAACATTTGCAAAGGCCTTTTGCCAACATGCAAAGTTAGCATCGTTGTACATCACTCTTCTCCCTCATGTTAATGTTGCTTATAGATGTGCTCTGCCTCTGATACGGAACACCAATGTCTAGGAGCATTTCAACCCCAAAACAATGACTCTATATCTGCAACAAACCCTCAAGAAAACTAAATCTTCCCTTGCTGGCTGGAGTGCATCATGTTAGCTCTGAACAATGGTGTCAAGCAATCAGGGACGAACAGCAAAGGAAGGCTAGGAATGAGGAGGAAAAGAAGAGAAAGTTAGAAGAGAAGCTAGCTGCACAAGCAGCAAAGAAATTGGCAAGGGAGGAGGCTTTGGAAAGATGCAAAAAGAGAAAGGAAGAGAGGGAAGCTAGGAAAAGAAGTGAAGAAGCATGGGAGGTAGGTCAGAGAAGGTTTGGGATCTAATATATGGACCTCATAGGCATGGGGAGGCCTATCTTGAATGGTGTAAGCCCTTGGATACCGATTAACAAAGGATGCTATGGAGGCTAGAAGGCAAGCAAGGGGCGGGTTAAGAGCAAGGGGCAGCTAGAGAGAATGAAGGGCATGCAGGTTGTGAGACTCTGATTTGTGGCTAGTAGCCAAATGGAAGAACAAAGAGAGCTGCCGCCATTATTCCAAGATAGTCAAGTTGAAGAAGAATTGCCTCCAAGTCCTGTATTGTATAATGCAATTAGGAATATGTCTCATTTCTCTCGGCTCTATGGTAGGATGCGACTTAGAAGACACTCATATCGTTTCTCAAGACCATATGGATCTTTGTTCATGTATCAATTGATGAGATGATACCACTGCGAAGAAATGAATCTGACATCACATCGCATGTTAATGTGGACACTCAAACATGGGTGGGGTTGCTGATGTTAATAGTGGTGTTCCAGATGCCACGATGCACAACTTAGCTAAAAAGCAAAGGCTGATCCAGAGGCTTTGTTGAAGATGGTAGGCCTCATGACATAATTGAGAAGGCAAGGGATGGATGATGGTCGGCAAGAACTTACAGCGCTACTTGCAAATGTAAGTCAAGTTTGCATGTAAGTTTGATGTTTCTACTTTACCTCTCTTAATCTGGTACTTCTTTCGTGTGCAGCAGATGTGGAGATAGAAAGCTCCTGAAGAAAGCTAGGTCACATGATGCATGTCTTCTTTGTTGTGGCCGGTCAATGCTACTTCTTGTAAACATTGGTCGGGCTTTGTGTAATGCGTTTTCAAATTTGCACATAAACAATTTTACATAGACCTTTGTCTATTGCAAAATAGCACATTTTCGTAAACTTGTATGCCAAGACCGCTAAATTGTTCTTTGAATTGTTGCTAAATTGTTCTTTGAAACTTGTATGCCAAGACTGCTAAATTGTTGTTGTTAAATTGTTCTTTGAATTGTTGTTTGATTCTTAGGTGTGAATGCATTACGTCTTTTCTTAGCAAGATGTATGCAAAGGTTGATATTGATCATAAATTGAGATATGCATGTGCTTGCCATTTGTAGCGAGGATAAGACATAATTGTTTGTTAATAGGTGAGCAAATGATGGTGGGTTTGAGAGCGATAATGTTGTTTGTTGGCAAGAATTGATGGGAGTTTCATCATAATAGATGGAGTTTTTGCGCAATGCAAAGTGCGCAATTGATGGGTGCGTGAGTGCGTAACCGAGGGGTTCTCGAGACCCCCTGTGTTTGAGCATTTGTAACTTGCAAGTGGCTAATCTGTAGACCCTAAATCTGGCATCTATTTGTAGCTTAGATTTCAGGCTTTCAGATGAACTATTTCTTGTGGCAAAATTCCACACCTCGTGCCCAAAATTGCGTTTGCGCCCTTAACTGCGCAAAACATGGCCTGTCTCCCCTACTTAAAAAGTTTTTGCCCTTTCTCTCTCACGCCGGTGTCCCCTTTCCGGCTCCCAAAACTCACGCTTTTTCCGGCAAAAACGCGGTTTTCCGGCAAAACTTCTTCTTCCAACATATTTTCTTTGTTTCTTTCTATTTTTCCGGCAGCCACTTTATCTCTCTTGGTTGTGGGCGGTGCCCGTCGGTTAACACAGCATGGCACGCGGCCAGAGCTCGCCAAAGCAGAGCAAGGCCACCAGTTCCGCAGGCTAAAGCGAAGCAAACGTCGATTCTTAGCTTCTTATGGTTTATGGTCGGCTTATGGTGGATTGAAAGGACATTCAGAATTCAAAGGGATAGCATGACGGCTTATTCTGTCTTCAGAGGTCGGCTTTTTGCCAAGAATCACTGGCTTTTCTGTGCTTGGAACTGCAGCAAAACCTGTGACTCCATCTGCACCTTCTTATAAAAACATGTACTGTTTTTGTGCATTCTTACCTGTTCTCGGGTTCACTCTTTATCAGGTTTTCCAGGGCAGATCCAAGGCAGGCAACAAAGGTACAGTGTACTACACATTTCCAAAAGTGCTACATCTACTATCTGACCTTCAGTTCTTCATTTGATTTTTTAATGTTGATTTTTTGAGATTTTGAAGAGCTTGGAGGAGATCTTTGAAAGACTTGGGTTGTGGCAGAATGAACAATCCGCCACGGCATTTAGGTATGTTCTTTGTACCTCTCTATTTTAAATTTTTGTAATGCTGATTACCATGTTTTTTTCAAAATGCAGAGGCAGTTGGGGATCTGGAGAGTAAATTGCATGCTGGAGTTAACTGTTAAGCAAGGCTTCATCCAGTTTGTTTGCTTAACATTCTTCTCCTCCGTCTTTCATGATCTCTCTTGAAAATGGCAGAAGCAAATCGATCAGAGACCATTTCAGACAGTGTCAGATTAAATCCTAATACCATCGTTATGAAGCTTCACCATTCTGCAGATTGTGTAATAACTTTGTACCATTTGCTGTGTTAATCTCGCATTTTCTCATAGACGATGCATGTTAGGCATCTGCCAAGTTCATGCATCCTATATTATCTCTGGGATTGAAAATCTAATCCTTTTTTTTTAGGAATTCTGGAAAGCATCTACATATTTTGATTTGAATAAGCGACATCTGCAACAATCTGTCGTGCTTTGCTTTGCTTTGTCTTGGGAAGCATTTTAGATTACAGTTGGTGCAGAGCTAGGCCATTTTTGCAAGATTCCTGAATCACATTCAGGGCAAGTTCTGATGGTGCAGGACCATTTTTGTAAGTTGCAAATACTTTTTATTATAGATTTTGTTTTGGTTCTTATTTCTAAAGCATTTTGTATCATAAAACTCTGTGTGCCTCTTTGTCTTTTCTGCCCATTATTCCATCTAGCACATGCCATCATCCATGCAAGAACAAAGGAAGTCGCCATATTCTATGGAAAGTCCTGTTCTGTGGTTCCTAGATTACCATGTTTTAAACTCCTGTTTTGTATGGAATTGTTGTACTTGCCATACTTTGGACCCTGTTGTGTTACTTCACATGTAAAAACAAGCACAGTTGGTTTTTAAACTCTAGAACCAGGGGCACAAGTGGTTTTTAAACTCTACAAGGGACACATGCCTGATTATATCTCGAGTAGGTAAATTACTTATTTCCATTGCTTTTCTTGCTGTTCTTGCTATGCTTGCTACTTTGTATGTTCCTGATTGCTGTTGTGGTTTGACATTATGCTTCATTGATTTTGCAGTGCTCTACAAAAACCATAAATGACAACAAGGCACAATGCGGAGTTGTCTTTATCTGTTGACAAGTTGTTTTTATCTATTGTAGTCACTCAAGATGCCATGAATAGGCGTATGTAGGTTTATGGTCGGCTTATGGTGGATTGAAAGGACATTCAGAATTCAAAGGGATAGCATGACGGCTTATTCTGTCTTCAGAGGTCGGCTTTTTGCCAAGAATCACTGGCTTTTCTGTGCTTGGAACTGCAGCAAAACCTGTGACTCCATCTGCACCTTCTTATAAAAACATGTACTGTTTTTGTGCATTCTTACCTGTTCTCGGGTTCACTCTTTATCAGGTTTTCCAGGGCAGATCCAAGGCAGGCAACAAAGGTACAGTGTACTACACATTTCCAAAAGTGCTACATCTACTATCTGACCTTCAGTTCTTCATTTGATTTTTTAATGTTGATTTTTTGAGATTTTGAAGAGCTTGGAGGAGATCTTTGAAAGACTTGGGTTGGGGCAGAATGAACGATCCGCCATGGCATTTAGGTACCTTCTCTGTACCCCTCTATTTTAGATTTTTGTAACGCCGATTACCATGTTTTCTTCAAAATGCAGAGGCAGTTGGGGATCTGGAGAGTAAATTGCATGCTAGAATTAACTGTTAAGCAAGGCCTCATCCAGTTTGTTTGCTTAACATTTTTCTCCTCCGTCTTTTATGATCTCTCTTGAAAATGACAGAAGCAAATCAATCAGAGACCATTTCAGACAGTGTCAGATCAAATCCTAATACATTGTTATGGAGCTTCACCATTCTGCAGATTGTGTAATAACTTTGTACCATTTGCTGGTTAATCTGGCATTTTTTTATAAACGATGCATGTTAGGCATCTGCCAGGTTCATGCATCCTATATTATTTCTGGGATTGAAAATCTAATCCTTTTGAAAGGATCCTTTTTTTGAGGAATTCTGGAAAGCATCTATATATTTTGATTTAGATTAGCGACATCTGCAACAATCTGTCCTGCTTTGCTTTGCTTTGCTTTGTCTTGGAAAGCATTTTAGATTACAGTTGGTGCAGAGCTAGGCCACTTTTGCAAGATTCCTGAATCACATTCAGGGAAAGTTTTGATGGTGCAGGACCATTTTTGTAAGTTACAAATACATTTTATTATAGATTTTGTTATAGTTCTTATTTCTAAAGCATTTTGTATCATAAAACTCTGCGTGCCTCTGTGTCTTTTCTGCCCAGTATTCCATCTAGCACATGCCATCATCCATGCAGGAACAAAGGAAGTCGCCATATTCTATGGAAAGTCCTGTTCTGTGGTTCCTAGATTACCATGTTTTAAACTCCTGTTTTGTATGGAATTGTTGTACTTGCCATACTTTGGACCCTGTTGTGTTACTTCACATGTAAAAACAAGCACAGTTGGTTTTTAAACTCTAGAACCAGGGGCACAAGTGGTTTTTAAACTCTACAAGGGACACATGCCTGATTATATCTCGAGTAGGTAAATTACTTATTTCCATTGCTTTTCTTGCTGTTCTTGCTATGCTTGCTACTTTGTATGTTCCTGATTGCTGTTGTGGTTTGACATTATGCTTCATTGATTTTGCAGTGCTCTACAAAAACCATAAATGACAACAAGGCACAATGCGGAGTTGTCTTTATCTGTTGACAAGTTGTTTTTATCTATTGTAGTCACTCAAGATGCCATGAATAGGCGTATGTAGAACGTAGAGAACAGGTAAATCAAAGGACTTTGTTGTCCGTAAGATGTAAGCATCTATTATTTTTTTTTACCCATTCACATGTAGAAAGATGGCATACTTATTGAAGGAAGTCTAGGTGAAGAAGACACTTGAAGAAGTATTGTTCTCTTTCAATGTTTGATCCTTTATGTTTCATTTAACCAATGCATGTTGCATGTCTAAGGACAAGTTAGTTTGAAGAAATCTGCTCCAAAAATACAGACATGTCATTGAAACTGTAGTAACCAATGCCTTTGAGGATGTGAAGCATTGCCACAATTCTAAATGTAGCTCTAATTCTGAATTTGTTTCTGTTGTATTCTAGAATTTAATTTGTGTTTTATGCGTATTTTGGATAATGAAGTTGGTTGTACTAGAGATTTGTTGCCAAATTGCAATTCCAAAATGCAGCTCTAGACCCAAGGATTGCACAAGGAGCAGCATATCACAAGAAAGGTAGCAAGAAAAAATAATAAAGAACATGTAAGAAGGCAAGAATAAAGCTAAACAAAAAGAAAAAAAAAAGACCATGTCCTCAAAAAGAAAGCAACTTAAAATCTATACAAAAGCAATTTATTTGTGTGGCTTCTTTTTTTTAAGTAGCGGTGGTGGCCCGTTACATTGGTTCTGTTAAACACTGAAAGCGATCTAGGGTTTTCTATGGTTTTGTTAACATTAGACTGTGAATCTTAAACTTCATGGAGCTTTTAACTTGCAGAATAGAACAAGATCTGGAGCAGAAGGTAAATTGTTTTCCTACTTTGGAGTAGAAAGGAAGCATTTTAACATTTGCAATTATATTGTTATGTTGTGAATATGATATGGCTTCTTGCAATGCAATTTAAACTTCTTATGAATTTCTTTGTATGCTTCTTTCTATTGTGATATGGGAGGCTTGATTCTCTAGGAACGTCTTTTATTTTTTTCTCTTATAATGAATATTTTACATATTTGTGCATTTGCAATGCTTAAATGTTCATGGTGCATTGGATATATGCATTCATCTGCTCATGGGGAAAAATAAAAAGCTGGATTTAATATATGTTGCGAGTTTTACCATTTTTTTGGCCGATCACATGTGTTTATAGAGCTAATAAGAAATCAAGTATGAATGGGCTTATGATTGAGTTGCATTTGCTTGGTGCCTACCGCTAAAACTATGACAAGTATAAGTGTGGTTATACCTAAATGTAAAATAAAAAAAAGGAATCCTTTAATTCAATAATTTTAAAGGCAAGCATCACAAGGAAAAATTTAATAATAAGCAATGGTAGATGCATCATTACGATATTTTATTGATGTTACGTGCTATTGTTTGACCTCAAGGTGAAATACTATTGAGGTGTTTGCAAATGGGCATGCATGTGCAACACACCTTATGGATAGCCATATGCTATTGTTGCGGCCTCTGGCTTTTCGTAGACATGATTGTTCAAAAGGCATGAAAGTGCATAAGAAGAACTCTCATTGTCAGTGCACCATTTTCATACATTCATGTGATAAGAAAACAAGCACAACAGTTGTTGATTATATTGCTTATGGACGAGTCTAATAATCTTCAAACTTTGTTCCGCATCATGAGACAATTAAGGTCCTTATTGGCACTCATGCACGGCAATGTCACAAGGCCTACGAGGATGTGGTTCACATTTCCAAACACACCTTTGAGGGATCCACAACTGAAATAACTTTGGCATGCATTCCATAAAAGTTATAATGGGTGATAACTTTGAATAAACAGTCTTACATTAATTGCATGTGTAAACATACGTCCATACTTATGTGCGCAATGCTGGGCACCAATGTAATCATACTTATATACGACAATGCTATGCATTTCCCTTTTATTGCAGCTAAGATATCATCTAACGAAGAGGCGAACGATATCACGAGAGCATCCAATAAAATACAACATTAGGCCTTTGTTGATGTGCGCCATGTGTCCATCATGAACTAAAATATGCCAATGAACCAGGACAAAATATCGTGTTTTGCATTTCTGTACCTATTTTTTGTTGATGTACTTAACTCTTTCTAAGGGTGACATTTTGAGCAGTCTTGGTTCTGTCTTTCCAAATTTTCGTCTTCAGAGGTAGATCTAACTGCCCTCCACGTTCCTTATAAAGCATTGTTTTCTCTATTGAAATCCATAATCCATAAACGCAAAGTTATAACATTGATGATACTGTCATTAGACAATTTCAATAACAAAAATAATTACAAAAGAAAATAATGTTTATTCTTACCAATATCAATATACGTTGTTGTCGAAGTTGCACATATGGACGTTAAAGGCCGAGTAGAAACACATACTAGGACATTAGCCCGGCAACGCCGGGCACACGTTTACTTACTTAATCTACTTACTTACTTAAAAAGTTTTTGGGGGTTTTGGCTGATGCCGGTGTCCCCTTTCCGGCCGCCAAAACTCACGCTTTTTCCGGCAAAAACGTGTTTTTCCGGCCAAAACGCTTCTTCCAACATTTTATTTTTTCTCTTCATTTTTTCGGCAGCGACTTTCTCTCTCTTGGGTGTGGGCGGTGCCCGCGGGTTCAGGCGGCAGCAGCTTCAGGCGCACAAGAAGCTCGAGAACGCCATATTTTTGTTCAAGCAATGCATGTTGCAGGAGCGCATGAGCCAGAAGAGTAGGCTTCTTCTCCTAATATCCTTCAAATCCAGCCTCTGATTCATTTTTTTGCAGGTAAAATTACGAATAAACTACGGCTTCTCAGTACTTCTTGCACTCGCGGTATGGCATTGCCGCTTTGCATCTCTTTTGCGGGTCCCATTTCCACTTCCTTGAAAGCATAAGCTCTGTTAAACCGAAACGCTTTGGGTTCATAATAGCCTCTGCTGAGAGTTTTACCCTTTCGTTCATTTTGCCCATTAATTTTGGTAGCGTTTAGGGGCCTCGGATCATTTCGCATTTTGCGGGGGCGATTTCGGGGGCGAAGCGAGGTTCAATCTGGAACTCCATATCTCCATTTTCTAAAACTTTCGATGCCAACCATTTGATTACGGAAGACCGGGCGGGGAATATTGCATGCGACACCTAGGGTTTTGGTTAGTCTGTGAGATGCTTGATGCTTGGTTATGGCTGACGAACTTGCACACGATCTTTGAGTCCTCTGAGATTGAATCGCCAGAGCATGTAGAATCCCAACTCCTTTCTTCATTTCGATTTTTCGGGGAGATTTTCCGGTTTACCGGATGGTTTTAGTTGGTTTTTCTTTGGTTTATATGGCAGCATAACTTCTTTGCTTCTTTGCCTGTACAAATTCCAAGATGTGCTTAGTTTAGGTTGGATTTGGTGTCGATTTTATGCAGATTCATTTTATGCAGATTCGATTCACTTTTTGTGTGATTTTTTTTTTAACATTTGGATGAATGGGTAGGTCATTTATCGGTAGCAATTGGGTCAAGATTTCTGGCTCCGACTGTCTCTTTAGCTTTTGCATTTCGATAAGGGGCAAAAATGGGCTTATCATAGTAATAAAATAGGTTTATCCAGGTTTCTTTTTTGTACCATCTCCTTGCTTGCTTACATAAACCGAAGCTTCTGATATATTGGCTTTTCGACTGGTTCTTTAATGGTGCTAATAAGGTGTGCTTTACATTATATTTCCTTGCACAATGTCATATTACGCGACATGACAAGGCTTGAGCATCACTTTCTTTCAATTTTCTGAGGATGCTTTCTAGAAAGTTTTACTTCTAGAGGTTATCTTCAAGCTGCTTTCTTGAATGTTTATTATTTTTATTTCACTTCCCCTTCTCTCGATACTTTATCTTTTCTTAATCTAGAGATGGTGAAGAAGATATAATCAAGTTGCATGTTAGGTGGGCTGTTAAAAATATATAAGATGAATACATATGACACATATGATGATTTGGATTTGTCGGCTAATGTTTTTAACAGCTTGGTCTATTATGGTGAGGCTAGCTCTTTCCATAATATGATTTAAATCTTTAATTTTGAGCATTACCGGTATGACATAATGCTCCTATTTTTTATGTCCCTGGATAACAACGTTCTCTCCAATTTGTTGGTTTCAAGCTTATTTGAAGGAAGGAGCAACTTGCTTTGAAAAGCTTTAAGATGGATCAGGTGTGTATATCTATTTTCATTGTACACCTATGTTCATTTTATTTTACGCTTTTACGGAATAAAGCGCCATAATGCAAAACATACACTTTCAAGGAATGCTTTCGGTTCCCATATTTGTAAATTGCATTATCAAATAGCTATTCTTGTAGGCAATGGTACAATGCGTTTTTTATTCCTACATCTAAACATGGCCTCTACAATAGTTTATATTGGCGGATGTGCCTTTTTATTTCATGTGTGCAAGTTAGTAGGTTGCCTTAAGCGCTCAACCATTTGTAGAAGGTTTAGTTTGTTGTAGAAACAAATATACAAGGTAAAGGTAAGAACAAATTAAGCCTCGAAAAATGCCATCTTTGCTTCTAGAGTCACGCCTGCTTTCTTTGAGCGGCTTTTACGTTACGCCACGCCAAATCTTCTGTGTATGGGTTGTGCAAGATCTTTGTATGTCTTGTGCAAGATCTTTGCAAAGGTCAAATTATATCTGTACCGGATCTTTCTATCATAAAATTCATCATCGTTCTTGTGCTAGAATCTCTCATCCGGCCAAGATTCCTTTCTTGCTTCTTGCAAGAAGAATTTATTTCTTTGTAAAGGGGAGTAATAATTCGACCTTTGCCAATTAATCTAGAATTTTCAGATCAAGAAACAAGATAATTCTATATATTTCATTGTTCCAAGGTTCCTTCCTTTATGTACCTTCGTTACAATTGCATTTCATAGGTTTGATTACCTTTGGAAGAACAAGCCTTTAGATTTGTTGGTTGTATATCACGTACCCGGGACCATCAAGGCCTAATGTCTATTATTTCGATTTTTGCGGCAAGAATATCCGGTTTTGAAGCGGGGAAAAGCAAGTGCTAACCCATAGGCCACAGACTGAATGGTGAGTCCACTTGGGCCCGATGGGTGGTTTAGGACAACCTATAGAACGGATAAATCAAATGACTTGGTTGTCCATAGGATTCTAAGCACCCTTGCTTTCTTACTTTCGTAAATATGAAAATTAAATGAGATACATTTGGTATTTTGCATTATGAACATGGCACCAGCATATTTTGCATTCTGTCCTACCTACAACGTTTTGGAATTGAGTCTTTGGTTAATGATTAAAATATAACTAATGCATTTATCTTTATGCGAAGGAATATCGGTTTTGGAACATGAAAAACTACTTGCCAACCCACATACTCTGACTGAATTGTGAGTCCATTTCATTTGGATTATATGTTACACTATTCATCATTTAGTATAGCTTCCTAATAAATAAAGTTTTATTGTTAGGGTGTCCTGCCGAGGAATATCGAGAGATCGATGTACATATCTTTCCTTGCGGGATGCTTTTCGATCGATCTGATTTGGCTTAAAAAGAAGCCCACGGGTAAGTCATACATGCCCTCAATACTTTAGACATTAGGTGAGTTTAAGTAAGGCTGCAAACTATGCCCCCCTTGAGCATAAACTAGAAAACATCGTCACACAAGAAATAGAGCACTCAGCTGGCGGAGATCGAGAACCCATGATTCATTTAATCCCTCAACGGTGGCGGCGTCGCGTCTATCTCATTGTTTTTAATACAAGTGCGAGAAAGGGTCAAGCTTTGCGGTTTAATTGGATCTTGAAGCCGCGGAGGATTCATTTCTTTGTAGTGATGGTACCTTCTCGGTGAACTTCAACAAGGTATGGAAAAATATAAAAATCTTATATGACCAACTATACTCAAAGTCCATGAGTTTGAAAAAAGCGGTGTAACTGCGCAGTGGAGGGTTTAAGTTACTTAAAAATCTGGTGAAGGTAATAAAGTTGCGACAAAGAATCATTGAATCGTATGCTACCATCACTCGAACTAGGTGGGTGTATTGTCACGTTTGGAAGAAGCAAAGGTAACAATTTGCTACATTTGTTGGGATGTGTGCCATCGCTGACGCAATTATTGCTTTTTTTGCAGGTGCCAGTAGACATTGCCCCATCTTTTCCATGCATTTTCGAAGTTTTATGAGCGGGCCATTTTCCTTGCAAGGTTTCGTCCAATTGATAATTTTATATCCATCAAAGTGGTGGGATTGGTTCCATAAAAGTACACAATAAACCTCTTGACAAGGATCAAATAATTGCATTGCCATTGCTGTAGCTGGATTTGCATTGCCATTGCTGGAGCGTTTATTATTTCGACCGTGGCATATCCCAGCTTTATAATTGTTGTACCAATAATTGGTGGACTATCCAGCAAGGTGCTACCTTTATCGCGATAATCAAATTTTGGTGAAAGTTTAATGTCATTTGGTTATAGTGTCTAAAGTTTGTCATTATGATTTTTACGCTTGACTGTTACTTTAAGGCCATCAACTTCCCCCGGGATTGCTCAAATGTTTCCCCGGAATAGCTGGATGCACACTCTGACCTTGATGAGAGTTTTGACTGCAAGATATCCTAAAAGTTTTTTTAGCACAATTTTGTTGCTTTGTGTACTTTTGATCATATATCTCTTCTTATCTTCTTGGACATATGATTCAATTTTACTTGGCGTATCTGTGCGTGATTCATTTGTACTTTGTGATTTCATTTGTACTTTAGCCCGTATTGTGCGTGATTTATTTGATTTATTTGTACTTTGTGATTCATTTGCACTTTAGCCCGGCAACGCCGGGCACCCGTTTACTAGTCTACTTACTTAAAAAGTTTTTGCCCTTTCTCTCTCACGCCGGTGTACCCTTTCCGGCTCCCAAAACTCACGCTTTTTCCGGCCAAAACGCTTTTTTCCGGCCAAAACGCTTCTTCCAACATTTTTTTTTCTTCTCTTCATTTTTCCGGCAGCGACTTTCTCTCTCCTGCTTGGGTGTGGTGTGGGCGATGCCCGTGGATTTAACCGCAGCATGGCAACCAGAGTTTGCCAAAGCAGAGCACCGCAATCCGGCAGTGCAATCAGCCATTTTTTTTTTCCCTGCACTCATTCTTGGAGACGGTCGATGCCTGCGCCAGGTCTATGTGATGATGGCACGAATGCGGTGGTTTCAGGATGTAGGGTGAGGATAATCAAGCAAGCCGCGGAATGGAACATGGTTGCTTGCCTCCGCCTTCCGTGATTTCTCTAAAGCAGTCCCTGTGGTTTTGCGGGATTTAGGCTTCGAAAGTCAGAAGAAGAAAAAGATTAGGTATTCTAAGAGCTCATATTTTAAGATTTCGAGTCTCGGTTTTGTTGGGCACATAGCAAATCATTGAGCATTTTATTGTCATTGAGCATTTCGTTTTGGAGATCTTATTTCCTGTAGACTAACCTGTGCAAGGCAAGATTCGTTGGCCATGATATGGCAAAGAACACCTTTATGTAGTAACTTTGATCGATTCAAACTGCCTGCGTTTGATTCCAATTGATTGCGGCTGATAAAAAATGCAGGGCCTTGGTGCTGTGATACAGAGCTCTGGCAAGATTAATGCAGCTATTGTGGAGCTTAGAATCATCAGTTCGATTATAGTCCCATTGCTTAGAGGTATTACTGTACTGTCCATTTCTTGCTAATGGTTGCTGTAAGTAGTAATGGCAGCAAGCAAGCGAGCCCCACCCCCATCAAGCATTTTTGACAAATCCAAAGTAAGCGGTTTTTTAAGGTTCCAGGGCAAGCGGAATTCTTAATGCAGTTTGTGCATTTCGTTTTTGGTTCTTGGAGGAGGGTTTCTGGTTTCTTGCAGAACGTTTCAGTGCCCACCATCTAGACCAATGCTCTGGTAAATGCAAAGTAGATTTATAATTCTCATTTGACATAAGCTAATGGAATGGCGTTCTGGAACTGCTCAGTTATGTACATGTTAAATTACATAGGACCACAAGTAAAGAAGAGAATTTGGGCCTTGCATCATGGCATGAGTGCAGCCAAAGGGCGAATTGTTGTGGTGCCTCAGTGATCTCATCAGGTAAGAAAACATTTTTGGTCTTTAAACTTCAAGTTTTTTCGCAGAAAGAGTGTTCGTTTTATAGCAGGTTGTGAGCCAGAAGTTTGTTGCACAGGCAATTTTTCTTTCTAGGCCATTTGCAATACCTATCTCAGCCTTATGACATCTGAATCTAGATTTGTTTGCTCAGTCTTAGGTTTTAAATTTGTGTGCAAGATTCTATTTGGCAATATTTTCTCTGCCATCTTCGCATCAGCAGAACCTTCTGAGCTTTTAAATATCCAAGCAGTGGAGTTAAAACTCTTTTCTAACTGCTATGTTGAGTTGTTTCCTGCTAACACAAATCTACTTACTTAAAAAGTTTTTGGGGGTTTTGGCTGATGCCGGTGTCCCCTTTCCGGCCGCCAAAACTCACGCTTTTTCCGGCAAAAACGTGTTTTTCCGGCCAAAACGCTTCTTCCAACATTTTATTTTTTCTCTTCATTTTTTCGGCAGCGACTTTCTCTCTCTTGGGTGTGGGCGGTGCCCGCGGGTTCAGGCGGCAGCAGCTTCAGGCGCACAAGAAGCTCGAGAACGCCATATTTTTGTTCAAGCAATGCATGTTGCAGGAGCGCATGAGCCAGAAGAGTAGGCTTCTTCTCCTAATATCCTTCAAATCCAGCCTCTGATTCATTTTTTTGCAGGTAAAATTACACGAATCGCTTCTGGCTTCTCAGAGTACTTCTTGCACTCACGCTGGTATGGCATTGCACGCTTTGCATCTCTTTTGCAGGTCCCATTTCCACTTCCTTGAAAGCATAAGCTCTGTTAAACCGAGCTGCTTTGGGTTCATAATAGCCTCTGCTCTGAAGTTTTACCCTTTCTGTTCATTTTGCCCATTAATTTTGGTAACGTTTAGGGGCCTCGGATCATTTCGCATTTTGCAGGGACGATTTCAGGGACGAGAACGAGGTTCAATCTGGAACTCCATATCTCCATTTTCTAAAACTTTCGATGCCAACCATTTGATTCTGGAAGACCCCGGAGCAGGAATATTGCATGCAGCACCTAGGGTTTTGGTTAGTACGCAGTAGCACTGATGCTTGGTTATGGCTGACGAACTTGCACACGATCTTTGAGTCCTCTGAGATTGAATCGCCAGAGCATGTAGAATCCCAACTCCTTTCTTCATTTCGATTTTTCAGGAGATTTTCCAGTTTACCAGATGGTTTTTAGTTGGTTTTTCACTGGTTTATATG
This sequence comes from Isoetes taiwanensis, assembly GCA_021234155.1. Lineage (NCBI taxonomy): Eukaryota > Viridiplantae > Streptophyta > Lycopodiopsida > Isoetales > Isoetaceae > Isoetes > Isoetes taiwanensis. The sequence continues at coordinate 14,779,944 of JAJEKV010000004.1, read as the reverse complement.
GCAGCATAACTTCTTTGCTTCTTTGCCTGTACAAATTCCAAGATGTGCTTAGTTTAGGTTGGATTTGGTGTCGATTTTATGCAGATTCATTTTATGCAGATTCGATTCACTTTTTGTGTGATTTTTTTTTTAACACAGCTGGATGAATGGGTAGCTGTCGGTAGCAATTGGGTCAAGATTTCTGGCTCCGACTGTCTCTTTAGCTTTTGCATTTCGATAAGGGGCAAAAATGGGCTTATCATAGTAATAAAATAGGTTTATCCAGGTTTCTTTTTTGTACCATCTCCTTGCTTGCTTACATAAACCGAAGCTTCTGATATATTGGCTTTTCAGCCTGGTTCTTTGTGGTGCTAATAAGGTGTGCTTTACATTATATTTCCTTGCACAATGTCATATTACGCAGCATGACAAGGCTTGAGCATCACTTTCTTTCAATTTTACAGATGCTTTCTAGAAAGTTTTACTTCTAGAGGTTATCTTCAACTGCTTTCTTGAATGTTTATTATTTTTATTTCACTTCCCCTTCTCTGATACTTTATCTTTTCTTAATCTAGAGATGGTGAAGAAGATATAATCAAGTTGCATGTTCGTGGGCTGTTAAAAATATATAAGATGAATACATATGACACATATGATGATTTGGATTTGTCGGCTAATGTTTTTAACAGCTTGGTCTATTATGGTGAGGCTAGCTCTTTCCATAATATGATTTAAATCTTTAATTTTGAGCATTACACGGTATGACATAATGCTCCTATTTTTATGTCCACAGATAACAACGTTCTCTCCAATTTGTTGGTTTCAAGCTTATTTGAAGGAAGGAGCAACTTGCTTTGAAAAGCTTTAAGATGGATCAGGTGTGTATATCTATTTTCATTGTACACCTATGTTCATTTTATTTTCTGCTTTTCTGGAATAAACTGCCATAATGCAAAACATACACTTTCAAGGAATGCTCAGTTCCCATATTTGTAAATTGCATTATCAAATAGCTATTACTGTAGGCAATGGTACAATGCCAGTTTTTTATTTCCTACATCTAAACATGGCCTCTACAATAGTTTATATTGGCAGATGTGCCTTTTTATTTCATGTGTGCAAGTTAGTAGGTTGCCTTAACTGCTCAACCATTTGTAGAAGGTTTAGTTTGTTGTAGAAACAAATATACAAGGTAAAGGTAAGAACAAATTAAGCCTCGAAAAATGCCATGCTGCTTCTAGAGTCCTGCCCTGCTTTGCTGAACGGCTTTCTGTTCTGCCCTGCCAAATAGCTCTGTATGGACTGTGCAAGATCTTTGTATGTACTGTGCAAGATCTTTGCAAGGTCAAATTGTATGTACCGGATCTTTCTATCATAAAATTCATCATCGTTACTGTGCTAGAATCTCTCATCCAGCAAGATTCCTTTCTTGCTTCTTGCAAGAGAATTTATTTCTTTGTAAAGGGGAGTAATAATTCTGACACTGCCAATTAATCTAGAATTTTCAGATCAAGAAACAAGATAATTCTATATATTTCATTGTTCCAAGGTTCCTTCCTTTATGTACCTTCGTACAATTGCATTTCATAGGTTTGATTACACTGGAAGAACAAGCCTTTAGATTTGTTGGTTGTATATCACGGCCACGGGACCATCAAGGCCTAATGTCTATTATTTCGATTTTGCAGCAAGAATATCCAGTTTTGAAACAGGAAAAGCAAGTGCTAACCCATAGGCCACAGCTGAATGGTGAGTCCACTTGGAACTGATGGGTGGTTTAGGACAACCTATAGAACAGATAAATCAAATGACTTGGTTGTCCATAGGATTCTAAGCACCCTTGCTTTCTTACTTTCGTAAATATGAAAATTAAATGAGATACATTTGGTATTTTGCATTATGAACATGGCACCAGCATATTTTGCATTCTGTCCTACCTACAACGTTTTGGAATTGAGTGCTGGTTAATGATTAAAATATAACTAATGCATTTATCTTTATGCAGAAGGAATATCCAGTTTTGGAACATGAAAAACTACTGCCAACCCACATGCTACAGCTGAATTGTGAGTCCATTTCATTTGGATTATATGTTACACTATTCATCATTTAGTATAGCTTCCTAATAAATAAAGTTTTATTGTTAGGGTGTCCTGCCGAGGAATATCGAGAGATCGATGTACATATCTTTCCTTGCAGGATGCTTTCGATCAGTACGATTTGGCTTAAAAGAAGCCCACGGGTAAGTCATACATGCCCTCAATACTTTAGACATTAGGTGAGTTTAAGTAAGGCTGCAAACTATGCCCCCCTTGAGCATAAACTAGAAAACATCGTCACACAAGAAATAGAGCACTCACTGGCAGAGATCAGAACCCATGATTCATTTAATCCCTCAACGGATTTGCGCGTGCGTCTATCTCATTGTTTTTAATACAAGTGCAGAAAGGGTCAAGCTTTGCAGTTTAATTGGATACTGAAGCACGGAGGATTCATTTGCTGTAGTGATGGTACCTTCTCAGTAGACTTCAACAAGGTATGGAAAAATATAAAAATCTTATATGACCAACTATACTCAAAGTCCATGAGTTTGAAAAAACAGGTAAGAGCTGCAGTGGAGGGTTTAAGTTACTTAAAATACAGGCTGAAGGTAATAAAGTTGCAGCAAAGAATCTGTTAGATACGTATGCTACCATCACTCCCGAACTAGGTCGTGTATTGTCACGTTTGGAAGAAGCAAAGGTAACAATTTGCTACATTTGTTGGGATGTGTGCCATCGCTGACGCAATTATTGCTTTTTTTGCAGGTGCCAGTAGACATTGCCCCATCTTTTCCATGCATTTTCGAAGTTTTATGAGCGGGCCATTTTCCTTGCAAGGTTTCGTCCAATTGATAATTTTATATCCATCAAAGTGGTGGGATTGGTTCCATAAAAGTACACAATAAACCTCTTGACAAGGATCAAATAATTGCATTGCCATTGCTGTAGCTGGATTTGCATTGCCATTGCTGGAGCGTTTATTATTTCGACCGTGGCATATCCCAGCTTTATAATTGTTGTACCAATAATTGGTGGACTATCCAGCAAGGTGCTACCTTTATCGCGATAATCAAATTTTGGTGAAAGTTTAATGTCATTTGGTTATAGTGTCTAAAGTTTGTCATTATGATTTTTACGCTTGACTGTTACTTTAAGGCCATCAACTTCCCCCGGGATTGCTCAAATGTTTCCCCGGAATAGCTGGATGCACACTCTGACCTTGATGAGAGTTTTGACTGCAAGATATCCTAAAAGTTTTTTTAGCACAATTTTGTTGCTTTGTGTACTTTTGATCATATATCTCTTCTTATCTTCTTGGACATATGATTCAATTTTACTTGGCGTATCTGTGCGTGATTCATTTGTACTTTGTGATTTCATTTGTACTTTAGCCCGTATTGTGCGTGATTTATTTGATTTATTTGTACTTTGTGATTCATTTGCACTTTAGCCCGGCAACGCCGGGCACCCGTTTACTAGTGCAAAAATTGGCATAATTTTAAAAGTTACAATTGGCATGATATAAGTGCATTCCATGAGAGAACATTTTATCTCTAACTTTTAAATAGTTATCTTGCATTTGAGACCAGAAAAACATGCCTTCCAGGTTTTTACATCACTTACAGTCTAAGAGCGTATGCTTTCCGTTTTGTTCATTCCCCTCTAGCTGGAGCGAATTATTTGTTTAACCCAGAGGTTAGGTTGCTCTGTCCTCTTTCTACTTCCTTATATTCTGACTTTGCTTCTGCTCAAAGCTCTTCAAAACAATCTGTGAACAAAAGAATCCGCGAAAGCTCTTCTGAGAAAATCCGTGAATAAAAAAATCCATGTGCATGTTTATCCCTGTTTTGATTTCTGCTGTAATGGGTTACAGAGTTGCCCTGTTTTTATTTCAGATTTCTTTTGCAATTTGCCCTGTTTCCACTTCAAGAAGTCTGCTGTGATTTGGCCATTTCGATTTGCAACATTTGCTCAACAATAGTCTGTGGTTCTTGCATTTCGTTTTTGGATCTTGCAAAGGCATTTCAATTCTGGTTTTTGCATTTCGTTTTTGGTTCTTGCAACGTTTTGTTCTCTCATTTGTATTAAGCTAATTGAATGGTATATCTGGAACTCAATTATGTATCTGTGAAATCATACAGGACCACAGGATATGTGACTATCTTCTTCCACATGGCTAATGGTTTCTACCACTTGAGGTATCAGCTCCGCATTTCAAGCATTTCATTTAATGTATTTGTGCATAGTGTATTTGTGCAAGTGCTAATCGTGGTATGGATGCAATTAGAGCTACAGTTGTTCTGGATTGTGCTTAATCCACCGATGGAATCAAGATTGATAAATGAAGGTCAAGTTATAGACGACTCCCATTTGAACTCCGGCAATTTGGCGTACCCAGAACGTAAGATAATTTATTTCCTTTTTCATGCTTGACACTAAAGAAGACATCAATATTGATCAGATCCGTATGCTTCTGTGACCAGCTGATCCTCTGCAACTTCTGCTGCTGCATCTTCATCTACAAGGTCTTTCTTCTACTTTACTGTATATATTCTTCTCTTTTGTCTCACTGTTACCTTAAAGATTGTTTGCTGCTATGGTTATTATCATAATGTTACCACGTGGAAATAGACATAGTGCATTCCAATGTCAAACAATTGCATAGGCTTGAAATATTTTCAATTAAAATTTTTATGGAGCTAAATGTTTTGCCAAACATATGACATATCAACCTGATCCTATCACATGGACATATTTGCTGAAAACTTCCAGAATTGAGGTTTTGAAAATTGGGAATACAATAATAAAATTGTAAATGATTGGGTCACTGTACAACTGATCATAAAACTAACCCTTTTTAGCAATAATTATTTACTTGCCACATGGAGTTTTCTGCAGGTTCTGTTTGGACTATCAAAGCAAGAAAGCAACAACAGGCAGACATGTACAAGCAGACATGTACAAGCAGCATATCATTTGGAACAATTCTGGAGAACAACCAGGTAGATATGTTTGTTTTTATATTCCTTCTTTGTGACAGATTTGCATTTGAATAAGAGCACTTAATTTTGGCAGCAAAGAATAAATCAGAAGCATAAAATTTTCTAAATCAGAATCACACACCTGTGCCCATAGTGTCTGAGAAGGCCCTAGAATGTGCTATATTGCATGAGGCTTTCCTCGAACAACCTTGCTTCAGAGAGGTGAGAGTACAGGTAACGCATGTATCTATATATTCGTCTCTAAGGACCAATATGTTTGCTTTTATATGTGAATCCATTGACAGCAAAATTTGCTTTTGACAGCATCATTTAAAAGATGGAAATCAGATACCCAGTTTGGAAATTGTGATTTTATATTGTAAAAAGAATTCAGTGATGCAGGATCATAATAGCTTTGCCATGCAATTGGCTGGGATGGACTTCTCAAGGTGAGTCTTTATCTGTTACGTTTGGTTGATGGTTGTCTTGGTATCCCATCACACATTTTTTGGAAATTAATAACTTAGGCATTCATTTGTGTGTTCAGAAGTCTTTGTTCTATAAATTCTGCTTTGTAGAAAGCAATATGTTTGTCAGTAGCTTGGATTTGCATAACATCAAATAGAAAAGTTGGTTGCATATTTGTGAGCTTAGCTACAAATTAATTGCATATCTTGATAGCCTATATTTGAGGCAATATTAAGTTTCAAATATTCCTAATGTCATTATGCGAGCCATCTAATTCTTTGTTTACTTTTGAGCAGCAAAAAAGAGCATACATTGACATCAAATCTGGCTGTAATTTTGAAGTTGCCATTCGAATTAAGAGACATCTGATATATACACTTTTCTCAGACTCAAATATCTCACGTCATCCCATTAGGAGATTGCGCATGCTTAAACTGGGAATGCGCTATGCACCTTACAAGTGTATGATCTGCCCCATCTGTGTAACCATAAGCTACAGTAAAGTCCTAGACACAAAAAAATACCATCTGCAAATGGATTGAAGCTTAATGTTTTTCCATTTTTTTTGTGTTTCTTTTTCAAATTATTTGACCTATGGTGATAGCAAGCAAAAATATGGTACCACTCTAATACTGCAATCTTCTTTCTTTTTGTTCACTGTAGGTGGACTGAGCGTAATGGCATGCATTATGATAAAATGCAGAGCTTGCATAGCAGTGAAACTTAAATATGAATTCTTACAGTTTTGTTATGTGATTTCTTTAGATATCAAGCATGTTGTCAATTCTATTCATGTTGTATTTGTATTTTAGGAACTCTCGCTATGTTCTTACAAACAAAGATCCTAAAAACTAGAGATGAGATGCCATTATTTGATGCACTACATACTTCTTAAAACTTTGTAGCAATGTGCTCCATAATTGGTGCGATATGTTTCAATTTCAAGAAAGATGTTTCAATTGTCTGTGTTAAAGGTAGAAATCTAATTATGCCTGGTAATGCATTTAACACCACATGTTATATGCACAACAATCCCATCTTATAATTTTTAACCTCAGATCTGAGATTTTCAAATGATCTTACAATGTGCACACTCTGCACCTGTTATATATTTCCAAAGTGTCTTGACATTTTCCTAAAAGTAACTGTTATATATTTTCAAAGTGTCTTGACATTTTCCTAAAAGTAAATGTCCTGTTCTTTTATAGACAAAATTCCAATAAATAAATGTTTTATTCACTCACAAACAAAACATCAACAACAATAACTTATAACCCCCATAACAATAACAACAATTCGAAATGCTAATTCTAGAACATCAACCTTCCATAGACATTAACCTATATTTGGTTTAAACGGTAGATTGTTCGCAGTATAGATTTGAACAAATCTTACCAACCTCATCTACTTAATTAAAAAGGTTTTTAGAGGGTTTCTCCTCACGCCTGTAACATTTTTTATAGCATTAGTGTATTTTTAGTAGACCAAGGTGCGCTTTTTTGGCACAATATTATAAACATGCAAATAAGGTTGCCCTAAATTTTAATGTCAATGACTCGGGCTGTGCATACATGTGATGTTGTCTTAATGATAAATAGAAAATATAAAGGACTTTTACGAGATGGTTCAACATTAGGATGTTTGTTTGTTCTAATCAGGATGTTTAGTGAACAGTCATGGTAGTGATTTGTGAAATCAAGGTGGTTTGGATTATATTGTAAATACATGTGTTTAGTATTTGTTGAACTACTAAGTTGTATTACATGTTAGGATTGCTAGGTTCACATGAGTATGTGCACTATTTACTTTTCAAACGCTCTTGCTAGCGCGATGAAGTAAACTTGGCCTCATATGCACGAACATTGTAAAAGCAAAATAACACTTTTTGCTAAACCTCATACTTCAAGCCCGAGGACATGCCAGGCAACACCATTTAGCTCAAGCAAGGCCCAAGCAAAGCAACGGTGGGCGAATTGCAAATTCAAGGTTAAAAGATACCAATAAACATCAACTTGCAGTATTTCAAAGCAGTCTGAGATGGCAAAGTTGATAAGAGCGACTGACATGATTATATGGGATGAGGCCCCAATGATGCATAAACATGTTTATGAAGCACTGAGATAGAGCACTCTATCACGTGATGTCATTATTAGGGGGGCTCATTGTTGTCTCAAGAGGAGATTTTTTCCAGGTTCCACAAGGAAATCGACCCAAATTGTGGATGCTCCCTTGAGGTACTTATACACACGGGATCATGATCCCAGTTGGAATTCATGTCTCTGCTTCAGATGCTTGGGATGAAATCATTAGTGGGTTGCAAAAGCACTTGTTTTGGTGGAATACAGCTAAACTGTCCATGCCCGGTAGAATCACTGTGGCTAAATGTGTTCTTAGTAATACTCATGTCTACATGGCGTCTGCTTTACTAGCTCCGCAGTGTAAGATGGAGGAGATTGTGCGTATCGTCAGAAATTTTATTTGGGGTGGAAATGAGTTAGGAGCGATTGGTCAAGGTAGCTTGGAAATGCATTAGACCCTAAGGCATTTGGTGGTCTTGGTATGTTGGATTTTCACCTCAAAGCAAGGTGATGATATCAAAGTTCATTTGGAGGATTTTCATTGGTAAGGATGATTCTCTCGGCTTTGAGGTTGTTGGTGCGGTCGATTCAGCATTGTCTCCCATTTCATAAGGCCTCCATTAAGCCCCTCCTTCCTTGGGCTTTGCTTTATCATATGCATCCGTATCCTAATGCTTCTCCCTTTCTAAAGGGGTTGCTTGCGACTTGGGACTTTGTCGGTCTCTTTTCCATATTAATCCCGAGGCATGTCTTGGTTGTCCACTCCATCTTTGGTGGATTCCTTTGCGGGACACTCGGAGAATGTGCCTCTAAGTGTGGTTGTTCATCCAAAGACACAACGACGATGGGTAGCGGTGGTATCAATACTATTGCAGCTTGGTATGAGTCGATCATCTCATGTCATGGGAAGCATTTAGAACAAAGTTCTTGTTATGCAGATGGGGCCGAGTAATCTGGAATCATATTCTTTGCATTGTTGCCACGGGGATTCGGGTCCCACAGATTGAGGTAGTCATATGGGGTTGCCATCGGGATATCCGGCCAGGCGGTTTGTGTCTTCGTGTATAAATTGCTTGTGCATTCGAAATCCTGCCTCCATCTAATAGATGGCATCTTCAGTCCCTCACCCACAATGGAAAAGTGTTTGGATATGGGTATGGGATAAGGCTGCTTCACCGAAAGTAGTAGTTTTGTGGTGGCAAGTGATCCATAGATGCCTCGAGTCAACGAGGTTAGTCCATAAAATGGATAATCGGATTTGAGCTCTCGCCCTTTATGCCCGGCAAAGGGTTGAGAGTATTGAGCATTGTTTTTCTTGTGTGAGAGGCTTGGCGGGCATGGTCTTGGTTGTTGACCCTTTTGGCACGTCTCGATCTAGCCAGCAAATTTTGCTTGCTATCTATCGATGCTTGGCCCAAACAACGAAGCGAGCTTTTCATCGCATGTGGTGGCTTTTATGGTCAATCCGGAAGAGAAGGAGGTTGTTTATCTTTAAGGGCATAGATCTTTGCAGATGAGGTTGTTCTTGATTGGCAGCAAGATAAAATTGTTATGGCTTACAATTGTTCTTCTCTTGATCAAGAGAAGAAATCTTGATCCGGCATACTTACCTTGATTCATTCTTTTGCATAGGCGGTGGTTGTGCTTTCGGTTGGATCGGTTTGTCCTTTGGGGTTATAATCCTGTCTTTGCATTTATGTTGCTCTGGTTTCTAGTTGGTGAATAAAGCTTGGCGTCCTTCAAAAAAAAAAAAAAAAATGTTGAGGAACATAAGCTCACCATAAAGATGCATGTCTTGAACAATAATTACCAAAGAAAATCGAAAGTTGCACATATGGACGTTAAAGGCCGAGCAAAACACATCCGAACATTAGCCCGACAGCGCCCGGCCGGCACCCGTTACTAGTCTACTTACTTAAAAGTTTTTGGGTGTTTTGGGCGATGCGGTGTGCCCTTTCGGCCGCCAAAACTCACGCTTTTTCCGGCAAAAAAGCAGCGTTTTCGGCTATTTTCTCTCTTCTTTCGGTTTTCGGCAAAGAACTTTCTCTCTCACGGGTGTGGCGGTGTGGGTGGGTTAACGCAAAGCGCGGCGACCCGGAAGTTCGCCAAAGCTTGGATTTTGCAAGGCCACCGGTTCCCTCTTTCTTTGGGTGGGTTTGTGTCTATGGCGTTACGATGGGCATGGCATTTCCAACCCATTGCATTGTGCATGGAGAGGCGATGGAGAAACTTCTCATTCGGCTTTTTCTTTCTTAGCGATTATTTTCCCTCCAGCGTAGGCGGTGGGGGCGGTGGTTTTTTATTACGGCGGTAGAGAGGATATGGCGGAGGATTCTCCTCCGCCTTTCGTCATTTTTTGGTGGAGTCTAAATCTTAGAGCAAATGGCGGGAACAAGTCTTTTGAGCTATTATCCATCGCGGATTTTTTTTTTTTCTCGGGTGCCATATTTGGAGCGGATGGAGCTCATATTTTGGAGCCCCGGCGCTTGAGCTTGGGCTGGAGCTTGGAGTAGTTAGAAGTCAAGGTATCAAGGCGAGCTTGGAGCCGAGATTTGAGGATAGAGCATGAGGCTGGAGCCGTTAGAGTCATGAAGCAACAAGGTAAATCCATGAATCCTAGAAGCGGTTTTGCTCGAGATTTTAACATACTTTAACAGTTAGTGGTCTCGATTATCCGTGAGCTTGGAGCTGAGACTTGAGGCCGAGCACGAGCTTGGAGACATTAGTAACTCTGGAAAAGAGCTTAGGGAACTAATATTGGAGCGAGATAGGGCGACTAGCGGCAAAGCGGGACAATTTAACATGGCGAGAACTAACGAGGAAACTGCAGCAGAGGCAAGCCCATTTTTCAAACCGAAGCGCATCGAGGCGGGCAAGTGTATTCTCAAGCGTAGTTGCATGGAACTTCGTTGCGAGAAAATATCGAAGAAGAAAAAATCGAGATACAAGCCTTTCTGTTATCTCCACAAAGAAATTAGTTGGTTGCCTTCCGTTTCGCCCCTTTAATCCGGAAAGGTTTTCCTCTACTTCCCTGTAATTTTTAGCTTCTAGAAACCTTCATATCGTGCTCACGTGCCTCGGCTTGAAGTGAAGACCTATGAATTATTCCCAAGGCAATGCTTCTATGCTTATGTATTGGATGTTTTTTGGTGCGGGCTTCTTGCGGGGAAAGCTTTACGGCTCTTGGTTGCATCGGGGGTAAATTTGATTACGTAACCTTTTTATAAATACTTGCTTTGGTCTTTAGATCTAAATTCTAAATCGCGAGGGCACTGTGATTGGAGCCATGGAGCTTGGAGCAATTAATTTTCTCCTATTTGGCTTGGCGGTGCGGCGCCTCTCTGTAAGTCTTTGCTTCATGCTTTCCCATTTTATTTTGATTGCTTTGCGTTGATGCTCATGATTAATTTCTTTGGCGAGGACTTAGAGACTCTATTATAACATTATAACAGTTTTTAGCGTGATTTGAGGGGCACCTCCTCAAATCGCTTCGCGAAATACTACCCAAGGATGAGAGTGTCACCACATATTTGTGTTAGCCCTAGCAACCGTTTATTTAAGGATCTACAAACATCATTATTTACTACGCTACTCTCAAACCCGGGAGCTACCTCTACCATTGTGTTTGCTAAGCTTACGAGGTTAAATATAGGGGCAAGCACGAATCTCTCCCTTTGAGTAAGATTTTCTTTTTGTTTTCCTTTACGAATTGGTAGCTTTTCTCATGAGGTATGCTTGATTAGAAACAAAAGCCCAATAGTGAGAGCATTCAGCAGACTTTGCGATGGCTGAAGGAGTGGACCTCGACTACGATAATGTTGCCTAGATGAGAAAGTTTGAAAAACTTGGATCTCAAGATTTAAGAGGATCAATCTGCCGCCATAGAAAAGGCGGCATTCTTGATTCTTCTTCTTTCAGCTCAGGCCATTGCTAAATCATTGTGTCTTTTCATGTATGTGCGGGTGTAATACAATGATTTAAGGAAGTCGGAGATGACATTTTCGGGGCATTTTGGATGTGAAGCTACACAAGGATACGACATGGACATTCGAGCTATATATGGTTTGTTCTAATCCTCAAGGACACGAAGAGCATTCCTATATGCTTGAAGCGTTTTGATGTATTTTAAGTTGCACATCGAAGTTTGAACTTAGTAATATTAGATGGATTTAGGGTTCTTTATTTGAATTGACTTGCATTTCAAGGATGTTTTCCATTTTATTACTTAGGCAATTTGTATGATAAATTACATGTCTTTTAGAGGTGCTTTGTGTTAAAGCGATAAGCATGAATTGAAAGTTGAACCTCCTTTGTCGACCCTTTTAAGCGTGCAGGTCGTGATTGATTTTTTTTGTTTTTACCCTAGACGACCATATGATTACGGTTTTTTAGAGGTGCTTTTTTATTGGTGTTAAAACATTAAGCATGAAAGTAAAAATAAACCTCCTTCCTTTGACCCCTTTGAATATGAGGGTTTTCGATTGAAAAGAGCATGCTATCTGCTTAAAGATGACCTTATAGATCAACAAGGTTGTTCAATTGAAAGGTTCTATCCTACATGCTTGAAGCATTTTGATGTATTTTAAGTTGCACGTCCAGAAGTTTGAACTTAGTAATATTAGATGGATTTAGGGTTCTTTATTTGAATTGATTTCGCATTTCAAGGATGTTTTCCATTTTACTACTTAGGCAATTTGTATGATAAATTACATGTCTTTTAGAGGTGCTTTGTGTTAAAGCGGTAAGCATGAATCAATCTGAGTGGGAAAATCTTCCCGATATGCAAAAGTGTAAATCTTGGGCTTCCGAGTCTTTAGAATAGCCAATGTACGCCTTCGAAGCATTGGTTTATGCTTTCTCTCATAGCTTATCTTCTATGGTTATGTATGGGCATTCTTTTGTGCGAGGCTTTCTCGGGGAAGAGCTTTGGGCCTTCAATTTGGTTGTGTGGGTAATTGCGTTGAGCTCAAGGTTTCTTCATGGATGAGTACGCCAAATTCTAATGCTCTTCATGGACCCGATATACCGAGGTCGGGCTGCATCAAGTAGCATTTTCTCTCTTTCGGTTTTTGTCTTATACTCGAAGCGCCCGAAGTCTAAAGCTTCTTTTATTGAGTTATGTATTAAGCGTGCAAAGGCTGCAAGTTACGTATTGATTTTCCTTCTTTATATGCATTCTACGTGCGGTGATTTTTGCCGAGGGGTTAATCCATGCCCTATCGGCTTCCTCTTTGAAATGGTCTCTTATATCATTTTTGAACCCTTGCTCTATCTTCCCACCTACCGGTTGCGGTTTGTGCATTATGTCCTTTTGAGTGCATCGGGTGAGCTTTTGCTATCTACTTATTAAAATTCATGGTTACATTCGATGATCCTATTTCTCTTTTTCTTTCATTCCCTTGATATCTTATAGTAGGTGCCCCATAGGATGTCCTTTGGTGATAGCATGTTTTTTTCTCTTTTATGTCATATTATTGCTAACATCGGTTCAAGTACTATGTCAAAGTATTGCCCTCTTCAAATTGAATAATGTATATCATTACATTAAATATGTCTATGGATGGATCCGGTAGGTCTAAAAAGCTGGAAATGGCCTAGCATGTATCTAGAATCTGTTATTAAAGCGTGAAAGCTTTCATATGTAGGATTTTTGTTCGTGAGTAACAGTTAATTGGGCTTTGAATTTTTTTGCGAGGTTGTCACATGCTTCTTTTGTATTGCATCATAACCGATCCGTAGGAGTTGCATGCATAAATGTTTCAGCGTAAGGGAATTTTTGCAAGCTACTTATTTAGGTCTACATTCACTTGATTACGTCTTGCAAAAGAGCAAATTAGGTGGAAAAAGAAAGACATTAGTCTAAGCGCCCATAGCGAGTCTATTCTCTTGATTGCCCAAAAAATTGCGAATCTGTCTTACATCATGCACAAGGTTAGTCATTGATTTGCAGATCCCATCAAATAATTGATAGTCATTCATTTGCTTTCGGATTACAATGTCATTGGAATATGATTACTATGGGGATATGGGTTCATTATATGCAGCATCATGTTTGGTGCATATAAGGTATTTCCACCAAACATGTTACATGTGTTATATGATAAATGTCCATCCCTTAAGAAATAAAACCACCACCATCAAGAAGATGAGAATTCAAGAACAATGTCTTATGTTGGGCTCATGGCATAGAAGTTTGACTAATTACGTTGCAAAAGTATAATGACTTTGTAAAACATTGAGTAGGACCCTTACCCCCAAAAGGATAAACCTAAATTGTCACGGTCTGCAAGATGAACATCCTAGAAAAATGTTATTTAAGGCCAGAGGAGTGCATCTATTAGATGCCAGACAACAAGTTTATCAAATTTGCACGCCCTTAAAAACACACAACCTCTACTTATATGCGGCAATGCCGGCCATTATAGAACATCATAAAATGCGCAACAAAGCAGGACATCATATCTGCAAGTAATTATAGATTTGGTATAGCCTCACAGAACTATATATCAAAATGTACACAGTACTTTCCAATGACATTATGAGTGCGTCCTCAAAATATAACTCCCTCATACTTTGATATTGATTTTCACCTATGCCATGCCATTTAACTTTTTGTTTACTTTAGAGATGATTTATCCTATTTCATGTAGAGCCTTGAGAATTGGATTGAATTGGTTTTAACGTGCTTTCGAGACCAATTGATCTATAGGACAAAAATACAATATGTAGCAATAAATGCCAAATAGTAGGTGCACATAGCCGTACAAACTTTACTACTAGGAACATTTGCTAAGACTCCCACCACGGATAATAAGTGAAATGTACATATACAAGTAATACCAAAGAAGCAATGGTATTGTCATATTTACAAATGTCTCGCATTGCTATGATGCTATCATAACCACGATACACAATTTTATCAAAGCGGCAGCGCTGATGCGCGTTGCCGTCATCCATGTCGATGGCATTTTTGTAGCAAAAGAACTCACATGCGTTGGAATATGTAATGGAGTGCATATTGGATCTACAAATCGTTTAGATCTTGCGGCAATATCGATTCCATATCTGAGCCTACCCGGGATGGGTTGTCTCACGTGCTTGATAGTCGTGAGACATCATGAGCAGTTCAAATCAATGACTCACACATGCATTTCAGTTTTACCTCGGCTAAGATGTTATCTGTAGGAGAAGTGAGGATATTACGAGAGCATAAAAAAAAGTACAACATTAGGCCCTTGGTGATGTGCATCATGTGGAGATGTATATTTAGAGTCCCATCATGAATTAAAAAATGCGTCAATGATTTGTATTTTGCATTTCTGTACCTATTTTTTGATGATGTACTTAACTACTTCTAAGGGTGGCATTGGGTGACATTTTGAGCATAAGTTTTGGATCTGTCTTTCCACGTTTTCATGTTTAGAGGTAAATCAAGTGCCCCCCCATATTCTCTAAAAAGCATTGCTTTCTCTACTGGAATCTATAAATGCAAAGTTAATACATTGATGATACTGTCATTACATAATCTCAATAACAAAAATAATTACAAAAGCAAATAATGTCTATTCCTGCGAATATCAAGATGTGCTATTGACGGAAGTTGCACATATGAACCTTAACGCCCAAGTAAACACACATGCCAAAACATTAGCCCGGCAACGCCGGGCACACGTTTACTAGTCTACTTACTTAAAAAGTTTTTGAGGGGTTTTGTTGATGCCGGTGTCCCCTTTCCGGCCGCCAAAACTCACGCTTTTTCCGGCAAAACGCGTTTTTCCGGCTATCTTTCCCCCTTTCCCCTCAATGATAAAATCTTTAATTTTGGAAGGCTCGCACTTGACCTCGCGGGCGGTGGATCTGGCAGGTTACGGCGAATTTGAAAGCAAAAATCATGGCTGCGGATCTCCTCTGCCTTTCATGATTCGATCTATTAAGTTTCAAATGGAGTTCGTTGAGACAAACGGCTGAAGCAGTCGTGCTAGCAGAGTGGAGATTTGAGGTATTGTGCTTCAGGCAGAATGCCGGATTTGGGTCTAAAAAGAAAAGCTTATAACCCTCCCCTTCGGTTACAGCTAATGGGCCGAGAACAGAGTCCCCTTCGGTTACAGCTAATGGCCGAGAACAGAGAAGTTTTTTTGGCAGGGGCACCGTTATGGCTAATGGGCCGAGAGGTCATTCGTTATAGCGGTATTCTCCTTCCTCTGCCATCATCTGTTTTTTGATAAATCAGTTTCTGAAGTTTTTGAATTTTCTTATCCTCTCATTGAGAGTTTTCTTTGCTCAGGTTACTATAGTATCTGCAGGGAAACTCTGTTCAAGGAAACCGTGTTCAAAGGAGCTTGCTGCAAGTATTATAGCCACTGTTTTTTCAACCAATCTTTCTTCGAATTTTTGAGACTTGCATGTGATTTTGTTGTTATGTATAGGCGTTTGCTTTTAGCTTGAAGTAAAACATGGAAGGATTTATTTGCTTCATGCAGAGTTTGCATTCAGATAACATTGGTTGTTGATGCAGGCGGTAAACATTAAAAGAGTTGCAGCAGCTACAGAGTTTATTGGAGTTTTATAGGGAGCCACGATTGTAGTTCCTTATGCAAGCAAGAGCCGATTTTAAACAGAAGTCACCAAGCAGAGCAGATCATCCTGAGCCGGGATGATTCTCCTCCTCCTCCTTCCATGATCTCTTGCTAAGGCTTCAAAACGGGAGACGCAAAATGAACCCCAAAAGGCTCAGAGAGTACCAGCTTCATCTGGCATTAGGTAGCAGATTTTCCAAAGGCTTCCGTTTCTTTCATTTCTTCATTTGATTTTAAGTTTTAGGTCTTCAGAAGCATTGCCGTTATACCGTTTTTCTCTGTATAACTCTAATCTTAATCTTAAAGGCCTCGGGCTGGACTTCATTTTATTCATGTTTAGAGGGAAGCTTTCTTGAGATATATGCATTTTTCAGAAGCTTGAGCCTTTATTTATTCCGGAAGAAACATACCCGCTGGTTTAAGCTGTTCCCCTGCACTTCAAGCTGTGGATTTGTGGATTTCAGAAATATGTTAGAAGGTCAAGTTCTGGTGGTCATAACTTCAAGTTCCAGGTAGATTTGTGAGCAGTTCTTTTAGATTTCGACTTTGATAGGATTCGTATATGAGCTCTGTGGACTTGGAGCTTTTCATGTTTTGGAGCAGGTCGTTTTTGCTACTAACTCATACAGGTTAGTTGCTCCGCCTTATCAAAAGTCGTTTATATCTCTTTCAAACTTTATATGGATAGGACATGCATGTCATCATGTGATTGTACAAGGCATCTGAAGCAATCAGTTAAACGTTCAACAGGTCTGTTTCTTTTTATCATGAAGATAAGCAACCCAGATATGATATGTACCTATTTCCTTGATTGAATAAAGCAGAACGAAAGTCTTCTTATTGGGAAGCCAAAACAATCAGAATTATTCCAGCATCATGCTGTGGATCACATGCTGCATCATATATATCTTGATGTTTAAAAAATTATGCTTGAATCGTTCAAAAACTGACGTTTAAGCAGCACGCTTGAGATGCTCAATAATGCTGCTTAATAGAAGCGGGGCTTTGACATTGTACTTTCTCTACTCGACATATATCTATTGCCACGACTTTGTTTATATTGTTTGGAATACCATCCACCTATTATTGTCCTTTTGTTTGTGACTAAAGAGCTTGCATTTCAATGAAGAATTTATATCAAAGCATAGAAACCCGGTGTTGTTTCTTCTTTTCCAACCATCCCAATCTTCAATCTTTTAACTCCTTGGGATTGCAGGATGTCTAACTGATTATGATGTACATTGGGATCGCATGCATTATGTAAAAGCATATTATTTCGGCAATGATCAACCAGTAAATTCTGGCAATTTAGATGATGCGAGCAAAAATGGTGTCTGCCACACGCAACTAGCATGCTCTACATATATAAAGCGCAACTAGCATGCTCTACATATATAAAGGTATACAATTTTCTGTTTCATTGTTTTATGTATGGGCTGGTTTTGCCATCATTTACCAGATCTGTGTCCTTGGGATAGCAGACTGAGATATCCATGCAATTGTTGATGTATGAAGCTTCATTATATCCTGGCAGCAAAACACTTCCTAAAGTTTCTAAAATGTTTTATGATTGTCAATCTGCTCGCCAGAGTTGTGTTTGAATTACATACAGCATATTGCTAGCCAGAAGCCAAAGGACATACCTTTGCATCCTCTGCTGAATTCTTTTCCAAGCTTTCTTTTGAGCCATCTTTGCTGTTTAGTATAATTATGGCACTTATTTACTGTTTGATGAACTACTTTCAACAAAGAGATTCAGATCAAGCTCTTTAAAAGCGTAGGCTGCTTATTCTCAGATACAATTGTTGAATCTATATTTGTTCTACCTAATAGTGCCAAAATTGAAGCTTGATTTGTACTGACCATTGCATTACAAATGTTATCTTTGCAGTTTTAAAAGGGTTAATAAACAAAAAAATAGATTTAAATGTCTGCATCATTTTTTATGAGGTAAAAGATGGAACATACTCTTCTATTTTTGTAGCTTTCACTATGTCAGGACTAATATTTTTGCTAACCAGGCTGGACCTTCAGTCAAATGGCATTTGAACATATGTCCCAACTCAAACTTCGTAAGGCTTAAATACATATTCAAGCGTCTAGATCATGGCATGTATGCAAGTATACGCACATTAAACCCAGTTTGTTTATGCTATCTAACGTAGAAGTTTTTCGCTATTACATCGTTATGTAAGGTGTGGAAGCCCATGTTTTCCTGAATGTGTTTTTACATGTTTCTCAAAAGAACGTGCCCTTTGGCTTCTAGCATCTACCTATTGTAAGTGCTGAGCATTGGTAGTAAACTTGCTATGTGCATTAAGTTGCCAGTTAGAATATACCAAACAGCTAGGCAACACATATGATATAAGTAGCCAATTCAAATATTCTAAACAGCCAGCGTCCTTGGTTTGTCACGAAATAAAAGTAATTATCACTATTAGGAAAGCTACATGTTCTCAATCTAGCCCCAGAAAAGATATCTGGTTTTTAAATGTGGTACCCTTCATAAGATGTGCCAATAATAAAGATGTATATCTTGGCACTTCATAATCTCCGTATATATGGACTACAACAATATGCTCGACCATGTGTCTCAATATTAAATAAGGGATTCCACCTAGAATTTATCTCTATTGCACATTCACCAGGTCGGCACTTCAGTCATCGCATATGGCATCAAAATATGTACCTAT
The DNA here is from genome assembly GCA_021234155.1 of Isoetes taiwanensis. Lineage (NCBI taxonomy): Eukaryota > Viridiplantae > Streptophyta > Lycopodiopsida > Isoetales > Isoetaceae > Isoetes > Isoetes taiwanensis. The sequence continues at coordinate 14,761,127 of JAJEKV010000004.1, read as the reverse complement.
CAAAGTTCTATAAGGGCATTTTGAAAGCAAGCACGATTATCATATAGTAATCTTTGGCATACTTAATACGAATACAATGTTGTTTTGCTCCCGTGGCCAACATAATATTTGAGTGTGCCAAATTTCCAAATGGGCCTTCTCTCGCAACACTTGCAATTACAACACTTGCAATTGCACATATGCTGAAAGGGGTTTTTAAGAGATGGTTCTATATTAGTATGTTTGTTTGTTCTAATCAGGATGTCTAGGGAGCAAGTCATGGTAGTGATATTTGTGAAATCAAGGTGGCAAATTATTTTTTGGATTATATTGTAAATACCTATATTTAGTATTTGTTGAATTACTAAATTGTATTACATGTTAGGATTGCTAGGTTCACATGAGTATTTGCACTATTTACTTTTCGAACGCTCTTGCTAGCGCGATGAAGTAAACTTGGCCTCATATGCATGAACATTGCAAAAGCAAAATAACACTTTTTGCTAAATCCCATACTTCAAGCCCGACGAGCAACGCCATTTAGCCCAAGCAAAATATCACTCCCCCATAAAACGTCACACGACTGACCAACACTCAACCAAAGCAACGGTGGGCAAACTGCAAATTCAATGTTAAGGATACCGATAAACATCAACTTGCAGTATTTCAAAGCAGTCTGAGATGGCAAAGTTGATAAGAGCGACTCGCATGATTATATTGGATGAGGCTCCAATGATGCATAAACATGTTTATGAAGCACTGAGATAGCACACTCTATCACGTGATGTCATTATTAGGGGGGCTCATTGTTGTCTCGAGAGGAGATTTTTGCGAGGTTCCACGAGGAAATCAACCCAAATTGCGGATGCTCCCTTGAAGTACTCATACACATGAGATCATGTTAAGGAACGTAAGCTCACCATAAAGATGCGTGTACTGAACAATAATTACCAAAGAAAATTGAAAGTTGCGGATATGGACGTTAAAGGCCGAGCAACAACACATCCCAGAACATTAGCCCGGCAACGCCGGGCACCCGTTTACTAGTCTACTTAAAATGTTTTTGCCATGATTGCTCACGCCAGTGTAACACTTTTTCCGGCGTGAGTTTTCGCATAAAAGCGTGAGTTTTGGAAAACTTTTGCCCTTTCCGGCTAATTTCTGGCCCATTTTGCCCTTTCAGCTTCTAAGATCCGTTTTTTTTTTCCGAGCCCCTCTCCGATTCCTCTCCGAAAGCCTGCTCACTGTAATGATAGAATCTCCAGTAATACATGCCGATTTGATCAGGGATAGGTGTAGGGTTTTTAGAATTTCAGGAAAGGCAGAGCCAGCAAGGAAGCGGCACCAAGCAAGCAAGCGGATTTTGGATTTTGAGCGGATTCTTTGCTACCTTTCAGCGGATTCTGGCGCCCAGACTGCAAGCATGGTTGAGGTAAAAGAAACTTGGGTTCATTCTTCATTATTTTTTGCTTCAAACGCGCAGATCTCTCAAGCGGATGGTTTTTTCAGAAACAGGAGGACTCTCAACATTTTTTTTGCATTTGTAGCTCGACCTATTTTCCAGGAGCCGTTCGTCTGCTTGAGGATTGAAGTAGAAGGCATTCTTGAAGCCGTTTGTCCTTCTTAGATTCATTTGGAGCCATTTTTAGTTTGAGGTTTGGAAAAGAAGGCATTCCTGGAGCCGTTCTTACAAGTCTCTGGAGCTGTTCTTAGCTTGAGGTTTTGAATTTCTGGAGCCCTCCTTACGAGATTTTAGCTTGAAGTTTGTTTTCTTTGAGTTTCTTTTTCCTCCTTCAATCTTCAACAATATGAAAATATTCAAAGTCTGTGAATCTGTATTTGCAGGGAAATCCTCCTTGAAAGGGTTGCAGACTAGATCTCAAAAGGAGGTCGCTGGTAAGGCCTAAAGATCATGTAAGGATTATTATTCAGTTGATTTGAAATCTGTTCCATGCACTAGAGATTTGTGTCTTTGTTAAAGAGCACTGCAAAGATACTTTGTTCTGAAATAGACTGTATGCTTATGCATGATGTGTTTGGTGCAGGCTTCTTACAGGACATTTTTCTTGAAGACAGCTGTTTTTAGGGTAAAGATCTTTCTGTTCCATGCACTAGAGATTTGTGACTTTGTTAAAGAGCACTGCAAAGATACTTTGTTCTGAAATAGATTGCATGCTTATGCATAATGTGCTTGGTGCAGGCTTCTTACAGGACATTTCCCTTGAAGACATTTTTGGGTAAAGATCTTGCCTGTTGAGTTTATTTTCGTTTACTGTTTTCGTTGCTAGAAAGTTCAAGCTTTTTAAGATTCTTGAGCTGAAAATAAGTAAGAAAAGGCCATGTTTTTGTAAGAAAAGGTACTTCATTCATCATTATGAACAGGAAGCGGATCTGTAGCATGGATCAGATGGAAGCAGATCATCATAATCGGACGAAATCACTGCTAACTAATTTATTTGCATTCTGAGTCAAAATTTCTATGTCTACAAGGGTTTGATGTCAAATGCCAGTGTTAAAAATTAGTACCATCATCCATGTTTAGTCGTCTGTTTGAATTCGAAGGTCATGATATTTACGTTGGCCATCTTGCTGATGACCATACGCAGAAAAACATGCAGAAATGCCTAGACAATTTGGAAAAAATAGAAATTGATGATTCTTTCAATTGAACTTAATAGAAATTTTGACTTTGATTAGAATTGCCCTGTTTAGCCTGTCATAACCAACATGTAAATGATTATGTAGATAAGGATCAAGACACTATAGTAAACTGGAGCCATTCTGTCATCAGGGAGGCAAAAGGATACCATATAATTTTGCAAGAGTGTGTGAATGAGCATGACAAATTTTGGGCTCCATGCAGTCCATCAGGCCCAAATCCTGTAGGGAACGCGTTGCCAGGCAAGGTTCTGCTTTACAGGTTCCCAGGTATGGTAACAATTGAGCTGATTGACAAAAAATTTCATTTGCCTTGACATTCCAAAAGGGACAATTGAGCTGATTGACAAAAAAATTCATTTGCCTTGACATTCCAAAAGGGACATGCTACCTCAGAGGATGAGTTGGTTACACATCTCTGGAAACATGACCATTGGGCTTATAGAGACATCATGAACTACAAGGCCATAAGTACTTTGCCATGCAAAAATGCATATATAAAATCCCATAAATGGATCATTTGTTTCCATGATTTTTTAATGACATTTTCAACGTGATTTTTTACATTCACATGGTTTTTTTTGTCAACCATTATCCATTACATTTTAAAGTTAGATGCAGCTTCTCATGGGGTTGTTATAACATGTTAAACAGTGGATGCATTGTACTGATAGTGCTAGAATGCATAGTGCTAGAATGTATTATTATTTTAAGAATTCTAAATGTAGAAAGACATATGATGTGGAATGCTTACATAGTGCATGTAAACACTATATATTAGATTTAAATTAATAGGCAAAACTACTTATTGCTGCCAACATTAATAAAACTCAATGCCTTAGGAATAATATATGCAATTGATGCATGAAGCATTTGAGGCACATCCCATTTTATGCTCGGCAATGTCGAACGCACGTTTGTCTCTATACCCAGTTTCTATAAAAACATGCTTCACATTGACCCACTTAATGCTTCTAAGTTTGGAAAAGATCGTTAGTGACGTGGAGTTGATAAAAATAGTAGACATGACGATATCGGTGTTCTAATAGGAATACTTTTTTTCTAATGGATAAGTGAACAAATGTAACTTTTTTGAGGGGATAAGTGCATCAAATAAGTGTCTTAAAATGTATATATTTACAACTTCTATTTTGCCGATATACTTAACCACGTAGATCATTAGGAGGCAAGATGATCAAAACCCAAAATCCCTATGTAAAACCGTAAAAAGTTATAAAGGATATGAGCTGCATGGGACCGGCCTTGCATAGAAGGTTAAAAAATCATACACCCCTACTAGGCGCGACAACATTGGGCAAATGCTGGAACTTGGATATTTATAGTTGAAAATGCTGTGCATTTGAGCAGAAAACAAGACAAGATTAAGATGCAGGAATTGTACTTCCAATTTTCTTACGTTGAACATACAAGAAGATCATTTAGGTGTTTGTAGTATTAGATCCTGAAAAACATATTTCAAATGAGCATGGATGTTTGTAGTATTCGATAAAAACATGTTTCAAGTGAGCATGCCGATGTATGTTGGGAAGGAAACAATGTGTGTATATGGCTGAAATTCTTGGTTAAGGGCATCTTTCCAATGAAGAAAATGGCAAAACACAATGGGCAGTTCCAATTTGAGCACATGTAATTCCTGTTTGCATCCGGCTTTTGGTATGATAATCAACAAGTCCCAGGGCCAAGCACTCTCCAGACCGCAAGGCATAAAGGTACTTATTATTTTGAAGGACGTAGACGGTGCGCATTTTGGTCCCGTGGTATGTCTTTGGCCACCTTATTGCTAAATGTCTAAAGTGTAACAAAAATTATTGCGTCTCTGGTGTTACTTTTGTTATACGCACTCTTGGGTCATGGTATATCATTGGGAACGAAAATACCATGATTGTGTGCATGGGGTAGCAAGTGTGGAAATTGAGAAGCTCATTGCAAAGGCCAAAGAAATATTTTGCACCAATGAGGTTATCAAGTTGGAGCACGAAATCCAACCAATTGATAACTTCCTCCAATTGCTTATCTCTTTTATCTGATGACAAATGACACTGTACACTGGCGAATTGGCATTTTTGTAGCAAAAGAAATCACTTGTGTTGAAATATATAATGAAGTGCATTTTAGGGCCTACAAATTGTGGAGTCCTGAGGCGATATATGATTCCATTATATGAGCCTACCTTCAAATGAGTTGTCTCACGTGCTTGTTAGTCGTGAGACATCGTGGGCAGTTTGAATTAATTGCACGTGCATTTCACTTTTACCTCGGCTAAGATATTATCTGTAGGATAAGTGAAGATATCACGGGAGCATCCAAAAAAGTACAAGATTAGGTTTTTGGTGATGTGTGCCACGTGGAAATGCATATTTAAAGTTCCATCATGAACTAAAGTACACCAATGAACCAGAACAAAATTTTGTGTTTTGCATTTCTCTACCTTTTTTTTTTGTTGACGTACCTAACTACTTCTAAAGGTGAGATTTTGAGCATAAGTTTTGGATCTGTCTTTCCAAATTTTCATCTTTCTAGATTTAACTGCCCCTAAGATTCCTTATAAAGCATTGTCTTCTCCACTTAAATCCATAAATGTAAAGTTAATGCATTGATGATATTGTCACTAGACAATTTCAATAAGAATAATTACAAAAACAAATAATGTCCATTCTTGCCAATATCAATATACGTTGTTGTTGAAGTTGCACATATGGACGTTAAAGCTCGAGTAAAAACACATGCAAGGACATTGCCCGGCAATGCCGGGCACACGTTTACTAGTATTTACTTAACCAGAGATAACCTAAGGGTCGGTGCGAAAACAACTTTTAGTTAATTAGCCTATTTAACCTAACTTAACGGCGAGTGGGAAGTGACCCTTACTTCGGATGTTTGGATTGTAGGACACAGGGATCCAGCAGAGCCGAAATGGGGTGCGCAGTGCATGTATCAGCAATTTTTGGTGGATGTAGCACTTGGGGATTACCGGTTATGTTCTGGCATGCAGATCCCTGCCAGACAGGAGCTTCAGGGCCGCACCGATCCGCACCGCATCTGATTGGTGCAGGAAGGCGATCCCTTGCCACATGCAGATCCTCCATCCCCTCCATCCAATTTAGTTTTTCGCTTACCTGCCTTCTCTTTCTCTAAACCTACGTTGGGCTTTCGTTATTCTTTTCTTCTTAACCATTTCATATTTCATGTTTATATTTTGATGCTAACGTTAGTTACAACATTCTTTCTCCAATTACATGCTATGTTGAGTTTATTTTATGGCATTCTTATGGTATTCTTGCACACGACTTACTGATTCACCTTGGCCGATATTTGTGCTCTTCTGCCCTTGCTGCCGTTCACGCATTTTTCGAGTTCCAACTCATAGCCCTCCTCTGTGCCATTCTACACCCGGAGGTTCGTTTTACACATGGATTGTAGCTTGATTTCCCATCTTGATTTTCCTTCTGCCCTTTTGTCTAGTACCTAAATCAATTTGCCATTGTAGTGGTCATATGATTTCTTATTTCCGATGCATATTTGATGTATTTTTCTACTTCCAAATTGTGCTTGCAAATTGTATTAACATCTTGCAATAATCCTAGAGATTCCATCATAATCACTGTGCTCGTGGTTTTTGCTGCCCTCTGCACAGGTATTTAGTTTGTCCTCGTCAGGCTCATATAAACAGGTAATCAATGGTTTGTGCAGTAGATAGTCATGCTTTATGCCTCTATCTCTAGATCTGGTATGTCTATCGTGCAGGAATCGTTATCTTTAGAATCTGCACAACACTTCATGAAGCAGAGCTGTTACATTATGAATAGACATACCTCGCATTTTCAGACTTTTTGTTGTTAGATGGCCAACTGATGCATTGGTTGAATTGTATGCATGTATAATGTGGTTTCCGTTTCCTTCATGGAGGTGGATTGAGTGCATCTGCTTGTATAAGCTAATGGGGCCAGACTAGACGCCTTACCACAATCACATGCTGTTTTCTTGGAAATCAATCTGGTTGTGTATTTTATCATGACGGAATAGGTTCATGAGTGATTTGGTGGACTGTCCTGGTCGCTGCCTCTTATAAAATTGTTATGGGAATTTTATTACCAGTGCTGTTGTTGTAGTGTGTTGGTTAAGATGTTAATTTTTTGCACTTTGCTGAGGTTCAAGTCTGGGCTCAAACATTATCCTTTCTTTTTTGCATCTTTAGATGATATTCTAGATTTGGAGTTTGTTCTATGTGGCGCATCTCTATGCATATCTGCAATGATCAAACATGTTGTTTGTCTTGATTTTTGTCCATCTTCGACTTCAACCCTCTCCTTTTTAGTAAGTATACTCTTTCCTGAGGGTAATCTATTCACTGGCCCTTTATAACGTTTACTTTAATCATACTTACTGTTATTTGGGAGAAGGTTTTTACCATTTCCATCCTTGGGCATTTTGACATTTTTATCTGGGTTTGCATTCATTGATTATTTCTCACGTTTGTTTCAAAACCAAGTAACATACCTGTATGTCACGAGTTATCGTTTTTGCCTGTAGACTTGCATTTGGCTTTGCATTTGTGGCAATAAATCCCAGTGTGCCTCCTTATTATTACATCATTTGCATTTTCGGTTACTTGGTTTTCTTTCATTGGGTTTTCTCTACCTAATGATATTGAATTTTTCTTGTGAATGGGGATGGGGCATTATAGTGGACGTCTTCCAGTTTCGCATTGTGCTTTTGGCCTAGTTTTATCTGGCTCTAGTTTTTTCTCATTCCTTCGTTTTCATTTCTTTGCGATTATTCATTACTTGTACCTTTGGGTTTTTGGTTTTTTTATGTTGCTCACAACTTGACATGGGTTGCTAACTTGAATAAAATTTTTTTTATGATAATTCTTCGTTTGCCCTCATTGCCTATGCATCTCATTGCCATTATGCATTTGGCATTTTTGCATCTAGACTTGTGCTTAGATCTACATTTTGTTGGACTTACATCTCGGTGCACTTCATCATCATACATCAATTTTTCTTTTTGATGCTTGTATGATGCATTTTTCATCTTATGTTCTTCTCACAGGGCGGGTGAGCCCTATGGGGTTGCATTACTCGACAATTTGTTTTTCCATGCGTGCTACGTTTGTTGATGCGTATTTTGGTCTTGTTTTTCTTGCCATGGTTTTTGATATGCTGCTACATTTTGTTCAGCTATATGTTGCCATTATTCTTCTAATTTAAAGAACATTCAATTTTACCTTTCCCCTTTCCAATTCCTGCAGCATTATGGGTTATATATTTTGTTCTTCCAGTTGTTTGCTAGTCATAGACCTTGGGCTAGATTTTATATGTTTATATATTTTTTATGAGTTGCGGAATATTTGGATACTTATCACACTATTGCATCATCATTTCCATATGCCTTTGCCCTTTTGCTTTGAGTTTAAATATTCTCCAAGACATTGATTCTTTATCATTATGCTCTCATTTGATGCTATGGTACATTATATTTTTTTGTGAGTTGTCTCTTTGCATTTTTATGATTACTTTGGATTTCCTCTTCGATTTGGCCCTGACATTAGCTGTGTTCTTGATATGCTCTCAATCTTGCCATTTTCCACTTTAACTTGGCCCTTTGCTTGTTTTCATGTATATCCATTCATATCCTTCTACTGAAGTTTGATCTCAGTCGTTTTGACTTCGATTTCTGCTCCTTTGCCCCTAACCTCAACCTTGATTTCTATCGTTTGTTCGGTTGTCTATTTCCACATAGGCCTCTTAACCATTCGATTGATTTGACCTCATTCACAAGAAGCAGTGCATCTGCCATAGCCATCTACGTTTTCGTCTCCACTTTGTCTACAATTAACACCTCAACTCTCTCTTCTCTAGTAGCTAACACTTTCCATGGATAGCTTTACTACTAATATGTCACTTCCCGTCGTCACTGGGTTTTTGGTCCATTTCTCATGTCCATTCCTTCTTTTGCTTTTTACTAGCAGACCATGTGTATGGCCCTCGCTTTGTTAATAATATGTCATTTTACCTAGCCCTTTGTCCTTTTCTACCATAGGGCTAACCTCCTTGCACTCCATCCCAACCTTGGCACTTTTAACCTCCATCTCCTCTTTTTCATTGGCCATAACCTCATTTTTGACTCCTTAAAGCTCATTTTTTCGATTTACGTTGTGATTCAAATTAACTTTCATCTCAATTTCTTTCTTGTCCTTCTTTTTGATTAGTGCTAACATGTCTACATCCTCTTCCTCACTCTTGTCCCTCGTTTGCAAAAGTATGATTCATATTGGGGCCTTTATTCATGGCTTTAGGCATATGGTATTATTTGCCTTCTGACATCACCACACATTCTCCTCTGCTAACCTGAATCAGACCTTAGCACCTTCACTCTCCTAATCTTGTTCCCAACCATTTCGCAGAACTTAGGAACCTCTTTGCTCTGGACTTCTTTTTTATGCCAACCTCATTTTTCTTCTTGACATTGCTCTGAGATTGATCATTACGTTGGCGTTTGTCATGCATCTGATGAGCTAAGAGAAGTTGCTTTTTATGTTATTGGATGTAGTTGATATTTCATATTCTTGGTTTGGTCTTTTCATTTTGGCAAACTAGGCATATCGTTTGTTCCTTTATACACCTTCTTCATTTGTCACTGGACGGACCTATTCGCACCATCCTTCCCTTGCTTTTGTTATATTGTCCTTACAACCTTGGGCTGATTTCACAATTTTTTGTTAACCCTTTGTTCTTGTTAGCTCCTTGATCATATCCCTAACCTCTTGAATTCCACTCTCCCCTTGGCACTCTTGATCTTCATCTATAGATCGGCTCCATTTACAGGTTGTCGACGCCATGTGGCTCTTTATGTTTTTCATTGTTAATTTGATTAAATTTAACGTGGTTTTATGTTGTCTTGTGGCAGCTCCTTCTCACTTCCTTACCCTCCCCGAGGTCCCCTTGTTCCTCTCCCCTTTCGCTTTCGTGTTTTCCTCCCGCGCCCGTGGTCATACGATTACTTTAGCTCGTTTGTTGACGTTTTTTACATCCTTATTGCAACCTTATCAAGATCTTTCATTTTTGGATCCTTTGTTCTTGCTAGCCATATCACCAACCTCCAGCATTCTATTCTAACCTTGACCTCTCATCCTTCTTCCCCACATCCCTCTCATGCCCCGTGACTATTCTCCAGCGTTGCATTTCTACGGGTTCCTATCATCTCCGATCCTCCGTCAGGCGGCCCTCCTTTTCGCACCTCTCCCTCCTGTCTACGCCCCTTATCCTATCCAACTGCCCACTTATGGTGGAGGGATTGTCTTCTCGCTATCGGCTTGGATCCATCCCAATATGGTACACATTCTACTCGTCGCAGCGGGGCCTCGGCGGTTGCTTGCGGCTCGGGGATGGGGGTCCACATGATCTCAAGCTCACGGTCGTTGGCGCTCCTTTTCTTCTCACTCTCGCTACGTGCTTGTGACCCGACTCGACACTTGGAGGTTTTGCGGCGACTGGGTTTATAGTTTAGGAAGTTCTCTGGTAGTCGGTCGGTTTTGTGTCTCTTGAGAGTCCCTTCCCAGAATCGCATCGATCCGAGCCCTGGATCGCCATTCTGGGAAGGGACGAGCTATTATATTAAGTCCACTCCCCATTTGGAACTGGTTATCGGCGTCTTCTCACATCAGCACTTCTTCCATGCTCGTTGCTTCCCTCCCTTCCCGCCCTGCTCGGTGGGGGCGCGCCTCTCTTTTTCATCTATGTTTAGTTCATGCACTCTTGGTTGTTGTTCACTTTGGGTATTGCTACAATAATGATTTTTATTTTCATCGGCATTATGCCGCATTATTCTCCACCTGCGGGTGATGCTGTTTATTTCCACCTCGAGGGTGATGCATATTTATTTTTACATGATTGTTCTCCACCCGTTGGGTGATGCTTTTCTCCATCCTACGGGTGATGCTATCTCCACCTGCGGGTGATGCTATTTATTTCCACCTCGAGGGTGACGCATATTTGTTCTCCACCCGTTGGGTGACGCTTTTTTTATTTTCTCTAACCATTCACGGGTGTTTTTAGGGTTTTTTGTGTTGCTTGCAGGTTTACACCGTCTTCGGGGGCCCTGCTTTTTTGGCTTCGCCATCAACCTATCCCTTTCGGTTCTCCAGGCAACACATTCAAGGTTGTTGGCGACCATTTCTCATTAGGGTTTTCCTCGAAAACCCGAAAGGGCGGGGTTCTTTATCCCGATGAGAAGTTGTCGCCATTACCCTTCTATACTGCCTGTGCACATTTTTTTCCGGGGTAGCCCGATATTGTTCCTATGGTCGGCTACCCCTCTCTATTCTTCAACCATTATATACTGCTGCTGTGATGAATGACAAGCCTATCTCACGGCCGGTTTTGTGTCTCTTGCGAGTCCCTTCCCAGAATCTGATATATTATAAACCTGAAACATAAATTCAGAAATTGAGATGCATAAAGATCAATAAATGTTATTACCTTCGCCATGTCGCGCTTGACCTTCTCCACAATGTAGCCAAGGTCCTCCATCTTAAAATCAGACTTAATTGGACGATTACATCGCCCACGTGGTTTCTTTATATACAATTCGATATGCTTTTCTCTGACATGGGCACATAATACACCCATTTCATTGTATGACAGAAAGCTATAAGCTGATCCAATTTGAGCAAATTTCTTCCATAAACTGAAACTTTTTTCATCACCTGAAACTTTTTTCATCACCTTTTTCAAAACAACTTTGCCCAGTAAGTAAGTCATCAACATATAGATTCTCAATTTGATTTTGCATCTGCTTTCTTGCAATGTTGTACTCCGGTATGAATATGTTTCCATCTTGAGAAATAGAAATCAAGTAATGAAGTTTATGCAACAATGGTTCAATTGCGAACAATGTAAACATTGTTTCTCCATCGGTTAAGAAGACATGAAGCTCGTTAGCACTTGCTGCAGTAGCTGCATTGTCACTAAATGTGAATTCATTAATGACAGCAATTAAGGAAGCATATTCTTCGCACAATCTTTGACATGAGCATATAAGGATATCCACCTTGTAGCTACATCTTTTAACAATTTGTTACCATTTGTTAGCCCTTCCGCAAAAGACTTGAATGCTGCACATCTTTGTGGACTTTTGCAAAAAAACTTATATGCTTTTTTTATCAGCACTTCCACTTTGTTTACATTGGAAAAATCTGAAATTACCTTGTACGCCAAGTTGGTACGATGGCTCATTATAACCTGCAAGTAGGGAGCAAAGTTGGTTTGGATTCTAACTCCTAATCCAGTCCTATTGCCCTGCATTACAGAGGCACCATCTGCTCCAAAACAGACCAACTTATTGGCGCAATCCCTTGGACTCATACCAATAATAGTTGAAAGATGTTGAACAATAACATTGAAAAGAGTTTCTGCATCGGAACTTGTGCTCAATTTAAAAATGCTAACAAAATGTGATTTCCGTTCATAGTCAACCACGTTATAGAGGTGCATGGCAGCCCAACTTGTATTATCTACGGCTGTAACTTCATCCATAGATAATGACAAGAATAGAGATTTTTGAACGATGGTACAAAGCTCACGAATTAAGGTCTCGTTCATAAAGCTTGCAAATTCCCATCCCGCTGGAATGGACCAATGGTACACAGGACATGACGATAATTCAGCACATAAGAGAAGCTCTCTTATTTCTGGAAATTGTTTCATGGGTCTTCCAGTTTTGAGCAAGAAAAAGACAGCCTTCATTTGTATACTCTTGATTTTGTAATCTTTTTGGTCGTGCTCAGAAAATAGCAAATGGAGGTGTGGATTTCTGCTTCATCTGTTTCATGCGCATTCCATACAACTCATACTTCTTCAAGTTCTTTTGGTGCTTATTTTCAGGGGCAAACTCGATAACTTCATATTTCACACCGTTCTCATCTACCTTCATAGTCTTCTTCTTGCCATGATGCTTGCAAATATTGTCATATTTGCATTGTAATTCGTGTTGCTTCCCATAATACCATGTGCAAACTTTGCACCTCACATAGTCAATGCCACCAATGTCAACTGATTCAATATCAGGAATTCAGCCAGCCACAACATCATTTTCCTTATTCTTGCTGGACAAGAATTTCATAAGACCAACTTGTCGCTTCATTTTATCAACCTGCATACAAACAAAATGAATCAATGCATCTAATGTAAAATTAAACTACAATTTTCATATCCTATTATTCAACAAGAGAATAGAAATGAAAGAAACGTATATAATGATCCTCATTGCTGACAAAGATAAGAGAATCATACAGCCATATCATTGAAAGCAACAAGAATCATTAGTTTATAGGATGTAGCAAAATGCACACGTAAAATGAAATGGCAAAATAAAATTGACCTACGCTCTCAAAGCAGATCTGCTAGCTCTGGAGAAAGATTCTTGTTCTAAACTGGAAGAAAGAAAGAGAAGAAAGTTCAAAAATTAGCATGTACATAGAAGATTGAAGATTTAGATTCGTAGAAGACACATCATTGTTAAGAAGTGATGGCAAAGCTGACCTAATCCTTCAAATACCTGCATCAAAGCATGGAATGCTATAACCAAAAACGAATTTGATTTTTTAAACGAAAATGAGCCAAAATTTCTCTTTTTTTTTGTTGAAAACTAAGTCTACCTGGCGAAACTCCTCATAAAATCTTGTCCAAAACGTGGGTCTAATGGCGATTCTTTGCCATTTTCTTAGATGATAGCATCTAGGGTTAAGCTAAACTGGCGCCGAAATGAAGCTCCTCGTTGGTTGAGTTAAGCTAAACTCGGACCTCCGATGGGGTTGGCGCGAAATGGCCTTGGCGAAAATTATTTTTTTTTTTCCAAAAAAAGTGCCATAATTTAGCTCTTTTTTTCTTTTAGTGGCCATAATTTCGCCAATTTGCTAAGATTAGCCACTATTTTTTTCCCTGATCGGAAGCCGTCCTTGGATATGGTCCGTGGTCTTGCTTCCAAAGGAGGTTGAGGTGCGATTCTCTCACCCCTGCTTGCAAGCAAAGCATAATAGAATTCTGGAAACAAAATAGCAGAGTCTCTCCTTGCAAGAAGGATGTTGTGAACACTGTTGGAGGCTCAGGCTTCCAAATTTCTTATCCCTTGCACCTTATGGAGGTCACACAGGTATAAGTTTCCATACAAAAGCTCCTTGCTATTCTTGCATAAATATTTCTAACCAAAGGCCACCATTCAGCTGTAGCTTTTTCAACAATACAAAAAGGCACATCCTGAACACCCTGTTTGCTTAAAGGCTTTCGAGAAGTTGAAGCCTATTTATGTAAAGAAAGTATTAGAAAGGGAAACCTGCTGTTGCATATACCATATGAAGTTGGAGTATGCCAATATCTAGCATTATAACAGGGGGTTCCTTTTGTATTTTTGTACGCTTTTGCATATGGTTTTGCTATGATTTCATCGCGTATGCAATTAGATGTACTAATGCGTACATCTAGAGTGCGCATACGGGTGCACTAATTCTGGATTAATTTTATTGATATTTTCCAATGGTACCTCCACGATTTTCAAATCGTGGCATGCAAGACCTCGAGAGTTCTACTTTAGGGTTGGATTTTGGAACTCCACTTTAGGGTTCTATTCTGGTTGATCTGGAAGTTATGGCTATGGCTTCGAGGAGTTCGATGGCAATGGAGTGGCGGTTTTAGGGCTCCCGGATTGTAGTTCACGCTTTAGGGATTTTTTTCGAGAAGCCGCACACCTTTGTCCCACGGTTGTAGCATATGCAATAGTTTACGGAACTATATTTTTGCGTTGGATATTTCGGACACCTTGCTTTTTGTTACGTGTTTTCTGGCGGGCGCATCATTATTTTTACTCGAGACATCCTCATCTTTCTGTTGAGTAACTTTATCTTGTACAATACGTTGTTTACCTAGAGTAAAACACGTGGGTTTAGGGTCGACATCGGATCGTCTTCCGGCTCCTTAGTTTCTCGGGTATACTCACAATCTGTTTGGGTGAATCCTCCGTGACGATTTTGACTCTTCTTCAAGGCTCTGGAAGAATTGGCGGTTCCAAAATTTGAACGTTTCTCAATAGTGTCGATAGATTTGGAAGATTCCACAATATTAGCCTTTTCTTGCTCGACAATCTGCAAAGGAAATGAATTTGAAGTCTGATGCGAGATAAAAATTTGAGGTGGATAGTAAGCAAAGGCGCTTACATTTGCCCTCTTCTAGCAAAGCATCTGCAATGGCGTCGCCAATGCTTTGGCGATGGCGGCGGCAAGAAGCCAGAGACTTAGCTTGTTCAAGAACCTCGGGTTTCTCCTTTTCTAATCTTATTTTCTCTTGGATTGCAAGCTTCTCTTCCTCTTGTAGTGTTAAAAGCTCGACTTCTCGCTTTCTCCTCATCTCCAACTTGATTTTCTTCTCGACTTCATTTTCCGCATTACACGCCGTTGTTTTGCACTCCTTTCCTATTAAGGTAACCAATAGTTTCTTGTATTTGAGTATGTGCCATGTGTATAGAAGTGCGGACCCATGAAAACACATCCGCTTCAAAACTAGTCATTTGTGGAAAAATGTGGCATCTAGAAGAATGATACTTTTGAAGATGTAGCAGGCACTCTTGGGACGAGAAACAGTGACTGGGAAGCTAAGCTACTTCGGGGCAAAATAAGGCACATCTTAGATATGGCTAAGTAAAAAGGCGCTTCTGCTACCATGTTGAGTCAGCAAAATGCTCTCATAGATGAGATATGGTATGCAATTTTGGTATCCGAGAGGTCATGGCCGTCGATTCGACTTGGAAGCATTTCCATATGTTGTTTTAGATGGAACAAAAACATTCATAGATGAGGTACACAAATTTCTTGAATGTTGTTATGTATTTCAAATCGATTATTTTTTGAACCAAACAATTGTTGTATCCATTTGCAGTTTCAAATGCACACTTTCAAATGCACGCGGCGGGCGACTAATCTCTTCATCGAGCAGAGAGTCCTAGAGTGATTTCATTTGCCTTGATCTAGCTTTTATTTAATACTTTCATCAAGTGGATTGAATTGCTTTAAATTTGACCACGGAGATGCTATAGTATCCATATTGTTAGCAAATCGCTATGCTCTCTGTGAGGCATCGATAATAGATGTTAGCAAATCGCTATGCTACAAGCGGGCATGTTAGTAATAGATGCGAGGCCATGCGAGTAATAAATGCAATGTAATTGAGGGATCTTTGTAAATTAATAAGGTTTCATGCATAAACATTTTCATGAATAGATGTTAAATGCTCTAGGTATTTTCGTTACCTGAGAGATTTTCATGAATACTATGCTAAAATTTTATTGGCTTTGGCATCTTGTGCTAGATATTGAAATCTAATTATGACTTTGGTTTCTTGTGTTGCATTAGAATCCTGTAGGTACATATTTTATGAATGTGGTCATAAATATATTTTATGCTTAAGCTACCAACGAAACATTTAAGCTTCTCACCATGTGTTCTTATGCCATTCCTTAGTCAAGTTGCAACTAAATCAAAGTTTTCTTTCAACTATGTTTTAATCACTTAAGTTACTCGGGTTCGATTCTCGGAGATCTTTCTTGCTTGTATGATATTTGTAAATGTGTATAAGAGGTGCTTGTATCATCTTTGTAAATGTGTTCAAGAGGTCCTAGGATACAAACCATGTTGTGTATGCCAACGACTTGGTCTATAATAAGCAACCAAGACCCATTTTTTTTTAAAAATAAATACAATTCATTATATTCAAACCCTTCGGTTTGTTGAAGGCCCCGAAGGGGCCAAAAATTTTTAGGTATAACACAAACCATTACATTCCACACTTAAAAATAAAATTCCCCCTTAAACCCCCTTTGGTTTGGGTGCATATTCACGGGGGTGGCGTAGGGGCGAGAGCCCATAAAATCATATTATACATGTACAAAATCAACACCATATAGTACATGGCCTCAAATCTTATAGTATTTTGCGAATCTTGTTATATAGTATAGCAAATTTTGTACTTGCATACCCCACAAACGAGGAACTTTATGTACGGTATAAATTAAGGAATAAGGGGTGAATATGCCTATCCAACAGCTCTCGTTGCCCGGAGTCACCCCCCGTGTGAATATGCACCCAAACCAAAGGGGGTTTAAGGGGGAATTTTATTTTTAAGTGTGGAATGTAATGGTTTGTGTGGAATGCTTTAAGGTCAGCGAAAACTGGATTTCATAGTGAAGAGTGCAAGTGCTATTGTGATGTCTGTGGACCTGGTGATAAGTGTCTGGCCAACCAATATACGTATGACTCAAGCAGCGAGCTCTGAAGGGCTGTGGTTTGCAACAAGAGCGAGGGTGAAGAATGGTATAAACATGACTGCTTGATGCAGAAATGTCAGAGGTTTGGCATAAAAAGTCTTCCTATATGTCCAAGAGAAAGAGAGGATCATGAGTTCTTGCTTGAATGGAAAACGTTTGGAAAGGTAATACTCTCTTTATTGCATGCTGCAACATGCTGAGATGTGTTGTCATCCACTGAATCCTGCTTTTGTGCTTTCAACTTGCACTAATCCTCTGTTTTATGCTACAGACCTTGCTACAAATTCCAGTGGAGACAGAAGAAGTTGGTGGAGTTGCAGACTGTGTTACCAAGGAAGTATCTGGTGGCAGCAGAAAGAAAAGATCTAATGCGACCAAGAAGGGAAACAAAAGTAAGAAATCCAAGGTAGCTGGTGGGACACAGTCTGAAACTGCGGCACAAGATGAGACCTCAACTGGCAAGGGGAAAAAAAAGAAAGAACCTGATATAACTCAAAGAGTTACAGATTAAAATTCCGTCAACAAGAACACGGACAAGGATTAAAACTTGGAATAACTTATATTTTCGCTCAACACATGAGCATGATTACAGAGTTTCCACAATAGGAAATGAAGCAGCAATTTATCCGCCCAACCGGATCCAAAAAGAGGGGTTTTAACAGCAAAAGAATGGATCAAGGCTTTTTCCCTTAAGCACAAGATCTTTTAGTTTACTATAGCTTAGGGCTCAGGTATACTCAGATAGAACTCCTTCACAACAGGAGGCAGTCTCAATCACTGACAGCACAAGAAAGCTGTCGATTTACTGAACAGGGGCTTCAAGGTCGGATCTCGGGCTATATCAGGTCGTTGCAGGTCAGATCTGCTACCCGCAACCCAAGGCCGGTTTACTGGAATCAGAGTTGGAGGCGGAGGTCTTCTTCCGGATCCAAGCCGTCAGCTCCTGTTTGTAGCTTATTCGAACCTTTTTTGATTGCTATTCTAGTCTCTGCCGGAACCTCCCTTTCTGCTACAAAAATAGTTGAACGAAAATACCTTTTTCGATGATGTCCCCTTTTTCCCTCCAAAATAAGCTATTTGCTTATTTTGCCACGCTGATGGTACATTTATTGCATTCCCCTTTTTAACCACGACCCCATCTTTTTTTGTATTAACATATATTTGTAAAAGCCCCCTTTGCCCATACTTTTAATGGTTTATATTAACGTGCACACCTTGTCAACCATTAGAATATTATTGCCCCTTGAATTGCCTTAGCCGTTTTATTCTGGATCACTCCCCCTAGCCTGCTTCATATCAATCCATCCCTTCTCAAGGTTGATCGCCCACGATCAACAAAGTTCCAGAGATATCTTATTCCTACACAACTCAGAAATAGTTACGGATATTCTTGTACTACCAAAGTACCTGAATACCCCTCGTACCTCTATGGTACAGATGTAATTTGTCAAGCCAATTGTGTTGCAACCACAATTACTAATCCTCCAAGAATTACATCTTATGCTCTCTTGTCAAGCCGATTGTGCTGCAGTCACAACCACTAATCTTCCAAGAGGCATTCACAACTAGTATACCATGTTCAAGCCGGCTACGTTGCAATCGTAGTCACTAATCTACCATGGTATACACATTCAAAGTATCTATTCCTTATACCAAATAAAGAAAATCAACTTTGAAAAAAAACTACTCTTTATTCCTAAGAGTTTCACTTACAAAAGCTTCCGCAACCTCTCCAAGAGAAGTTACCAGTTATTCATTCCAAAGTTCCCATTTGGAGCCATCTCTTCTCCTTAGCGGCAGCTTTCTCTCACTCCTCTTCATGGAAGCTTACTCGTCTTCGCTCCTCTCCCGCCTTTGAGGTCTCTCCCGCCTTCGAAGTCTCGACTATTGGCTCCACTGGCTTAGGCGCCTATGCATCTGAATAGTGTGCTGGGATTTAGGAGGTTCAACTTTTGTAATACCCCCTTCTCCAAAAGGGCAATTCTTAATAAAATGCTTTCCTCCGCATCTAAAACATCCTCTTTTTGGTTCATTCTTCTTATTTGAGGTGTCAGCTTCCTCTTGCCTTCTTTCAGGCCCATTGTTCTCTCCGTTGTACCTTCCATTGTATCTTTTTCTTTTGAACTGTCTATCAGAATCTTTATTCCCATTTTTCTTCTCTTTCTTCTTACTCTCTTTGTCAGAGCTACCCTCGTCCCAAATATCCATCTTTCGCATTTTGGGATCCAGCTTCCTTTCCACTGCAGATGCCATCTTTATAGCCCCATCTAAATCTTTAGGATCTAGGATCTCCAGTTCTGCATATATATCATCTTTACACCCACTAACATATTTTCGTAGGAGTTCTTCCCCATCTAGGTTCCTTATCAGTGCGGCCAAATGGGTAAACTTCGAGGTGTAAGACTGGATCGTTTCTTCTTAGCTCACTTTGATAATTAGAAGGAAGGTATTGCGATTCAAATGCTTTCTTGAATCTTTCCCATGTGTTTATCTTAGGATTACACTCTCGTCGACCTTGCCACCAGGCTTGGGCTTGGTCTTTCAAATAGCTATCCATGGCTTGCAATTTTTCCACGTCAGTTGCTTGCACTCGATCAAAGAATTTTTCCTACTGGCTTAGGAAACTGACTACTTTGATTGGTCTTATCCTCCTCCCTTTAAATGTAGGCATCTCTACTTTCTCTAACCATTTTCTAATCTTGCTGGGATTAACTGGCGGCGGCGGTGGAGGATTTACAGGTGGAGGATCGTTTGGTAAAGGTGGCTGATGGGGAATATCCGGTAAGAAACGGTACAGAATAGCCAACTGCTCAATTTGCTTTTCATACTCCTGCTGACTAGCAGGCGTAGGCAAGGCTATCTGGGATGCAATATAGCTGGCATTGGCTAAAGCTTGCTGATACTGACTATCAAAGATGTTGAAACGGTTTTGGGCCATTACTAAGGTCTGGGAATCGATAGGCTCTGATACCACTTGATATAACTCAAAGAGTTACAGATTTAAATTCCGTCAACAAGAACACGGACAAGAATTAAAACTTGGAATAACTTATATTTTCGCTCAACACATGAGCATGATTACAGAGTTTCCACAATAGGAAATGAAGCAGCAATTTATCCGCCCAACCGGATCCAAAAACTAAGGCTAATTCTAGAGGGGTTTTAACAGCAAAAGAATGGATCAAGGCTTTTTTCCTTAAGCACAAGATCTTTCAGTTTACTATAGCTTAGGACTCAGGTATACTCAGATAGAACTCCTTCACAACAGGAGGCCGTTTCAATCACTGACAGCACAAGAAAGCTGTCGATTTACTGAACAGGGGCTTCAAGGTCGGATCTCGGGCTATATCAGGCCGTTGCAGGTCAGATCTGCTACCCGCAACCCAAGGTCGGTTTACTGGAATCAGAGTTGGAGGCGGAGGTCTTCTTCCGGATCCAAGCCGTCAGCTCCTGTTTGTAGCTTATTCGAACCTTTTTTTATTGCTATTCTAGTCTCTGCCGGAATCTCCCTTTCTGCTACAAAAATAGTTGAACGAAAATAGTTGAACGCCCTTTTTCGATGATGTCCCCTTTTTCCCTCCAAAATAAGCTATTTGCTTATTCTGCCACGCTGATGGTACATTTGTTGCATTCCCCTTTTTAACCACGACCCCATCTTTTTTTGTATTAACATATATTTGTAAAAGCCCCCTTTGCCCATACTTTTAATGGTTTATATTAACGTGCACACCTTGTCAACCATTAGAATATTATTGCCCCTTGAATTGCCTTAGCCATTTTATTCTGGATCACTCCCCTTAGCCTGCTTCATATCAGAACCAAAGCCAGTTTTTAGATTGTCTTACAAGAGAACGGCAGTGAAGGATTTCATTTCCTATCTGTGTTCCACATTGAAGATATTTGTGCCACACAATTACAGGGATAGATGGCAGGTCCTGCAATTCAGGAGTTGCCTGGACAATCCAAGATAGCACCGTTGTTTCTGTAATTGATTTTGCAGAGAATTACAGCATTAAAATACAAAGGGAGGTTCAGAGCCAGCACTGGCACAATGACCAAATAACAATTCTCGTCACATCACGTATAGGATAGACAAAAGCTCTGGGATCAGAAAGCTATTGAAGGAAACCCATTTTTACTTAAGTGATGACAAGATTCATGACACTCTTTTTGTGCAGCACTGTCTTAGAAAGCACAATTCGTGGCTTGTATCACATGGTGTAGAATTCTCCAGGCATATAGTTTGGTCAGATGGTGGTTCTAGCCAATTCAAATCTGCCCGCCCATTCTATTTCCTATATCACCATGAGCTAGGGAAGGAAATAGTATGAAATTTTTTTGGGACAGCCCATGATAAGGGAGAGCACGATGGACAACGGGCAGTCCTTAAAGGGGCATTCACTAGAGAGCAGCTCAAGTATGATGGGGTGAGATTTAGGGGTGCTGCTGATGCTTGTGAATTCGCAACTCGTTGGAATGAAGGTACCAACAACGGGGACATCAAAAGGTATTATGTTTTCATCTGTTATATTCTGTTGAGTAATGCTATCTGTGAACTGCTGTACTGTGCTGAGTAGTGTTGTAATGCGCTGAGTAGTGCTGTCTGTGAATTGCTGTAATGTGATGAGTAGTGTTGTATTATGATGTCTGTGAGCTACAATACTTGTTGTTGTCTCTTTGCAGGTAATTCTGGTTAATTGGAAAGGATGATGTTGATAGGACAGACCGGCTGGACTGTGCCAGGGTGGAAGGGACCAAGGAAATACACAGCATCTGGACATACATGTCCAAATCAACCACAAAGGTGGCTCATAGAGGTTTAAGTTGTTTCTGTGGTAACTGTTTGAAGGGAAACTGGTCATGTTGTGTGAATAGGCACAGGTTGAAGAATTGAAAGTATGTGACACTAAAACCTATGAAGTCTACTGGCGAAACACTTGATGACGAAATTGACGAGGCATTTTTTGAAGGTGATGGGGAATGGCTTAGTGGAAACATAGAGGAAGATGACAACTTTGCAGTTGTAGCCGAGGAGGGCAATCAAGAGAATGCAGACTTCTATGTGGTGAAGTGTGTTAAGCCGGGGCATATTCTTGACAAGATTGTACATGACAGTTGGGGTCAGACTTTTAATGTCGATGAACATGTGCTGGCTGGTGTATACTATGCTATCCAACCCGATGGTAGTTGGGAGCTACTTCAAAATAAAGGTCTTACTTATCAATACAGTCATCATATCACAACAATCAAGTTTGAGATGAATCAAATTCCCAACACCAACAGGTTTTTCCTTGACGGGGCTACCCATCAGATGATCCTTGACAGCCTACCATATGAAGGTTGAAAATGGTTTGACCTAGTTGTTTCATCATTTCAGCATTTATCTTAAATTTTGAAGACCTTTATCTTAAATTTTTATGTTGTATTAGAGACATTACTTGGAATCAATACTGAAGATTACATAAAGTAAGTCATATATATATTACAAAAGGGTAGTGTACAATGGTATTTTCAGGAGTCATTGAAGTTTTCAGAGTGATTAGAGTCTTCGGGAATGGTGCCCAGCAACTGCCTTTGTACCTCTTCTGGAGCATTGAGGATATAATAGGCTGAGACAAGATAGTTGTTGAGACAGCAATCCAGCACATCACTCAATTATTTTTTCATGTCGAATTACCTTGTCCTAACTCACTTGCACCTTTACTTTCTACGGCTTCTCTTGCGCCTTTACTTTCTATGTCCTTTGGCGTGCCTTTTTGCTAGTTTTTATTTTTTTTGGGGAGGGGAGGGGTTTATTGAAAAATTGGGTTTTTGTGTTCAAAAATAGATGGATCACAGCCGAATCAGGCCCACCTTTTTGCCCTCTGAAAGTCCACAACGCGCCACTCTGAGTTTTTTTAAGAAAAGCTAGGGCGCGGAATGGGCCTGGATTTGGATCTTCATACAGATTTGGCCTTGAGTCTTGGAATGCCATCGATGGATCTTCATCTGTGCTATTCTTCTATTGGGTTTGTTGTTGAATTTGACCATTCAAATAGGTTGCCAGAATGAAAAAAGAGCTTTATCCATGTTCTGGCTGTGTCGACTAAGCGGATATTGGTTCCTTCTAACTTTAAGTATGCAATGACACTAATGTTTACTACAGTTCTTTCTAGATCTAGGATATGCTTTGGCCACCAGAACTGCACTAAAATATTGAAGCTTTTGAGTTGCTTGATTTTGGCTTTTTCATTGCCAGAGTTCTTTTATCTCAGGTTCGAGAACAATGATGCCCAACCCAGTTCAAGAAAGTCTTAATTCTGGCAAGCTCTCAACACATTAGACAACTTCATAGAACTGGGCGAAGCATTCAAGTGAGGAGTATGGAAAAAGAAATGCAAGAATTGATGCTAAAGAGCTTGAGGGGATATTTTAGTGAAGCCCTAGACCTCTTTATAGAAATGCCTTAACGAAAAATGCTTTCGTGTATAACCATGCTTTCAGCTTGTGTTTGCCAAGGATACATCAAGGAGGTCCTTGCTATCTTTAAACAGATGCCTCATCTTAATCAGTTTTCATTAAATTTTATGATTTCTGCATATGTCAAGAAAGGTAAACTGGAGGAGGCCATTCAATTGTTGGAGAAAATGCCAGACAATAATGTAGTTAGTTGGAATTTCATACTTGCAGGCTACTGTCAGAGGCATTTAATACTTTTAAGGACATTTCTAAAAGAGACTTGCTATCGTGGAACATGGCTATCATGGAACATGACGATTCCCACATATGCAAAGAAACATCAAGGACAGGCTCTTTCTTTATTTAACAGAATGCCTTATAGAGGCGATGTGTATGTCTTCTTCATGGACAGTTGCAGTTGGCGCAAACCTCAACCAAATGCCACAACCAAATGCCACAACCAAATTTGGCTTCTGTAGGACTGCCACGATAACAACTTATGCTCAGCAAGGTCTATTAGAGGAGGCTTAGCCAAGTTTTTGAACAAATTCCTTTCACGAATGCCATGATTGCAAGGTAAGTTCAAGGAGGCTCTCCAATTATCTGAGCAGATGCCTTATCGCAATCTTGTATCATGGACATTGGTTGTTTCTCCTTATGCTCAGCATGGATGTGTGACAAATGCCTTGACAATATCCAGAAATTGTATTTTGAAGGTGTTACACCAACTGCTAACATGGTTGGTAGCATATCTTCTGGACGTAGCCATGATGGCCTAACTGATGGAGGTCTAGCCTAATTGAATGAGCTCCTAGGATGGCTGGACTGTGCAGAGCCATAATAAACA
This sequence comes from Isoetes taiwanensis, assembly GCA_021234155.1. NCBI lineage: Eukaryota > Viridiplantae > Streptophyta > Lycopodiopsida > Isoetales > Isoetaceae > Isoetes > Isoetes taiwanensis. The sequence continues at coordinate 14,736,874 of JAJEKV010000004.1, read as the reverse complement.
ACATGCCATTTCAGGCAGATACGACCTCATGGGAAACCTTGCTTGACCAAACACAGATATCTATGCAGCAAACAGTATATCACATGCTGAAACCAGTATCAACAAAATCTCAGAATTACAGCATGTTGATTATGTCACAACATAATACAAAAAGAAAAATCTTATCATCTGAGAGAACATGAAGAGGAGTGAAACAACAAAGTTGGTCTAGTCATATATGGAAAGACTCTTAGCTTCGTCCAGCTTAATCTGAAGGCAAATACAAAACATCAATACATGAAGGCTGTTCATCATGAATAATAGCATTATAGAGCTCCAATTCAGACCAAACCAGTATGTGCTGACCTTTCTTCATGGTTCACAATCTTGGTTTTGGCCCACAATCGGGTCCAACCAAGGGGATCCATGGATGTATGGTCTAATATTTTCTAGTAATTCTAATTAAGTTACTAGTTAATGTATGCAACATTAGCCATTAAAAAATCTTGACTAAAATCGATTATATAAGTGTAGATATTTAAAATGAAACTTATATCAAGACTACATAATTAGTCTGTCTTGTTTTTTTCTTCTCTGTATGTGCAACGATGGACACAATAATTCAGCATCATCAGTCATCGTTGATCGATCATCGATGGCCTTCGATTACTAGAAACAATAAACCAGACCAATCTCGTTGATCCCTTGGGTTTTGTGCGATCTGCAGCCTAACATTGGCACATTACGCTAACAAATACATTAAGAGAAGGCAATATCATGGTTCAAATCCTACATGGCAATAGCATAGCTTCAAATCTTAGGTGATCTTGAGCTTCAAATCTCAGGTGATCTTGAATTGACACAAATGTGAAACTCGCTTTCCCAAAGCGGTGATACACACACAAATCTATATTTAGATCTCAATATAAAGGGTCGATTTCTTTAGTTTTTTCCCTGTTTTATCTCCTTCAACTATTTAACTCGTATTTGCGGACTCCTGTCAAATAGGCATTGTTTTCTTTTGATTTAAATTGGCCAACGATCCTGATCCATACCAAAACATAGTGTCCTATCGGATGATGGTACACATATACGGAAAACAAAGAGGTAAATCGATAGAATCTCTTTGCTGCATCCTTAGAATGGATAATTCTTGCATTTGCTCAAAATTCTTTCTGATCAAAATGGGTTGTGCTGGCGGAAAAGAGCTTGAACGATATGCAATTTGGATACGAAAAATAAGCCCGAAATGATACATGTAAAAAAGCCAGGAGCTAGAGCTCATCAATATCATTCGATTTAGTCGCTCTTGCTTCACGTTTGCGCAGGTGTGGGGATGAAAAGAATTTTGCAGGGCAAACGTGTTCAGGAACACATTATGAAGGTTGGGCTAGATCAGAATAAGCTTCCAAGGGATCTCTTTGTCCAGACGTTTTATGCTAAATGTGCATAATGATCTGAACATGCCAGATCCTCATTCTTGCAACGCCATAATTTTGGCATTATTGCAGCAAGGTTATTTTGACGAGGCTATGCATCTTTTTTATATAATTCCTTAACCAGATGCAGCTCTATCAAGGCCTTTGCAAATCATGCTCAGCTTGAAAATGCTGTAGAAATCCTTGAACATAATGCCCAGCAAAATCTAGTCTCTTTAGTAACAGGATATGCTAAACATGGTCAGCTCAGACAAGCCCTAAATTATTTTGAGCAGATGCCAAAGCGAGATGTTGTTTCCTGGACAACTATGCTCTAAGGTTTTATTGAAAATGGATATTTTAGTAGCCCTAGACCTCTTATAGAAATGCTTTAACGAAACATGGTTTCATGGATAACCATGATTTCAGCTTGTGATTGCCAAGGATACATCAAGGAGGTCCTTGCTATCTGTAAACAGATGCCTCATCTTAATCAGTTTTCATTAAATTTTATAATTTCTGCATATGTCAAGAAAGGCAAACTGAAGGATGCCATTCAATTGTTGAAGAAAATGCCACACAAGGATGTAGTTAGTTGGAATTCCATACTTGTAGGCTTGCCAGAGGCATTTGACACTTTTGAGCACATTTCTAAAAGAAACTTGCTATCATAGAAACGAACTCATAGAGATGAAGAAATCATACTCCATCTACCCATGCCGATTAAGAAAAGACAAGGCACTTCTTTCTATGCAAATACATGGGCGCGGAGAAATTTTAGCTTATGATTGCAATAATGCAAGAGAAATAGTCCATTAGAGAAAATGTAAGATGCCTTTCTTGATAATGAAGAGTGGCCTCAACTCAAAAAACCTGATCAAGATCAAGAAATATGGCAAGGCAAAGAGCATGGCTACAACGGCTCTGATCTCAGATGTTAGTCAAGAATACCAATCTCGATGCTTCAGGAACCATCCGGAAGTTTGTACTCTTAAAGAATAGCATGATAATGAACCCTTTCTACAAAATTGTTGACACTCTTCAACTTCAATCAACAACGCTTTCATGGTCACTTGAAGAAATTTTGTTGAGTCGCATAGATTCCAACGACACTTGAGTACTTATAGTGCAAGCCTATTTGCATAATATATTCTGCCAGTGCTTTGAACATTACAAAAAGGAAACATGTGTAGAATGGAAAGTAGTACCATGTTTGGAGAAGTAAAAAATAGTAATGCATTACAGGTAACTGAGAGAGCTATCAAAGCTAGGGGCAAACCATAAGCAAAGGAAATGCTAATGATCCATAACTGGATCAACATGACCTACAACAGACTATCAGATGCTCTGCAGACTATCTAAAAATAAATAAGCAGTTCTAAAACTTTCACTAACCTGTATACCAGAATCCTCTGTTTAGTTCTCCAAATGCACACCCCATGGTACTCAGTTTTGAGTTGCTGAGTAACAACATAGAGCTCCTCCATGAGCATTGTAAGCACATAGAAGCACACAAACAAATTGTGACATCTAGTTAGAAGCTTTATAAAGGGCCTCTCTTAAACTAAAACTCCAGATTCTAGGGCATCAAGAATTCCTTTAAGTATGCTTTACATTATTGTGGCAAAGCCATGTATATATGGCCCTAATTAGTCGAAATCTGCTGATCCAAACTGGATTCTTCACTGCATAACCATAGAAGTAGCTGGCATTTGAACAAAATTGTAAGAAACCGCTGCACTATTTCGGAAATCTTGAGGTTTTGGGTACCCCTTCGACGAAATCTGCATTTAAAAAATCTGGAGTAAGCTTAGAAGATTGCAAACCGACCAGATGGTAAGAAGCTTTATCTATTCTACCTGTGATGTTTTGATGCTGTTTTGATGCTAGATCTAGCAAGGGAAATTCGTAGGAAGGGGAATTCTTTTTGCCCCAATATATTTCGCCCAAACGTTTGTAGGGCTGTTGGAATGCAAATACCTGGGCTTAGATCAAAATCAATGGACAAACTTGATTACCTCATGTCTTCTTCATGGACAGTTGCGGTTGGCGCAAACTTCAACCAAATTTGGCACGATGATTGCAAGATGATTGCACAAATGCCATGATTGCAAGGCAAGGCAATCTTGTATCATGGACATTGGTTGTTTCTCCTTCTGCTCAGCATGGATGTGTCATAAATGCTAACATGGTTGGTAGCATATCTTCTGGATGATGGCCTAACTGATGGAGGTCTAGCCTAATTGAATGAGCTCCTAGGATGGCTGGACTGTGCAGAGCCATAATAAATAACATGCCATTTCAGGCAGCTACGACCAAACACAGATATCTATGCAGCAAACAGTATATCACATGCTGAAACCAGTATCAACAAAATCTCAGAATTACAGCATGTTGATTATGTCACAACATAATACAAAAAGAAAAATCTATATCATCTAAGAGAACATGAAGAGGAGTGAAACAACAAAGTTGGTCTAGTCATATATGGAAAGACTCTTAGCTTCGTCCAGCTTAATCTGAAAGCAAATACAAAACAGCAATACATGAAGGCTGTTCATCATGAATAATAGCACTATAGAGCTCCAATTCAGACCAAACCAGTATGTGCTGACCATTGCCTCATGTTATTTTTAAAAAGGGGTTTTAGAACCCTCATTCAGGCGTGTAAGCAAGATATAAACTATTGGATACCTTGATCATTAAAACCACATCTACTGACTACATTTATTTGAAGAAACCCACAAAAGAGAAGAGCATCGACAAAGCATTTGGTCAAGGACCAATTATTCAAACTTTTTTATTATAATGGTTTTGTCTTTATGACATACTTATGATAGGAAGATATGGATGTGGATAGAAAGGCTAGTGATGAACACATTGGTAGTTTACACATTTTTGCCAGCTGAGGCAATGGTGGCCACAGTAGCCACAATTCCCTCTGCTAATCTTGAGATTATAACACTTTCCAGAACAGCAGGCGAAGCCAGATGGACAAGGGTACTTCCAGTTACAACGCTGCTCATTCAGCTCCCTACCAACATGAGCTTCATTCTCGGCTTCAGCAGCCTGCACTACGTGTTGGGCAATGACAAGGAGGAGAAGCACGGCGAATGCGATTTTGCGATCCATGGCAAAGATTAAAATGTTTGAAATGAGGAAATTTGAATGAAGGAGAGAAGGATGAGTTTTGAAACAAATCACGATCCATTTATATTCACTCACATTTGGCAACCAACGTGCTCTACTCTGACATAGTCTAAGCTTATCCTGGCTGAGATGGAGACTAACTAAGTTAGCATACCTTCTTGCTAGATGCTTCTCTGGATAGTTTGCGTAGAGTCTGGCATCAGAACTTCCCAGCAACAAACCTTTGGAGGCTGCCTCTGCAATTGAAGACTCGGGGTTATGGTTTCTTCACGACGGATATATTAGTAAAATCTAGCTTATTTGACATTTCCGACACCATTGTTCTGACTTGAATTTGCGTTTAGCCAAGATCAGGTTTGCACTTTGAATAATAACATACGAGGTGGAGTTTCCTAGGCACAAAAGCTTCCTGGAAATTATGAGTCTTCAGTCCAACAAGGACAGGCCTCCAGTTAGTCTAATAGACAGATAGCCTCCAAAAAAAATTGTTGAACGTGTCTGGTCATCTGGGGAGTTCTAATGCCAGAATCCACATAAAATATCCTACATATTTAGTCTCCATCTCGTAAGTTAACTTTTTTTTTTTATATATGAGACGTGGCAGTCGGATAGGTTAGAATCAGCCAAGACATGTCTCATGTCTGAGCACGTTGGTGGTCAAATGTGAATATAAATAGATCTTCAATTGTTTGGACCCTCATCCTTCTCTTCTTCATTCTAATCATTTCCTTTCATTCATTTTCATCTCCATCTTCGCCATGGATCGCAAAATTGTATTCGTTGTGCTTCTCATTGTGATTGCCCAACAGGTCGTGCAGGCTGCTGAAGCCGAGAGTGAAGTTCATGTTGGTAGAGAGCTGAATGAGCGACGTTGTAACTGGAAGTACCCTTGTCCTGATGGCTTCACCTGTTGTGCCGGAAAGTGTTATAATCTGATGATTAGCAGAGGGAATTGTGGCTACTGTGGCAACCATTGCCTGAGCTGGCAAAAATGTAAAGACTACGAATGTGTTCATCACTAGCCTCTCTATACACATCCACATCTTACTATCACATAAGTATGTCATAAAGGAAAACCCGTTATAATAAAAAAATTGAATAATTGGTCTTGGCCAAATGCTTTATAGAATAGAATAGAACATGATTTTATAGAGCATGCAATTATATAGTTTTAAGAATTACTTTTTTTTAACTAAATGTAGTAAAACAATGCATCAAATTTATCTATTAATGATTAATAAAATATTGTGAATGCATTATCTCATATGTAGTTCTCAATATACTGGCGTAGCTCATTAAAGGAATTGGAAAACAACTTCTGCATCTCAATGTTGATCAATAAATCTGGCAAACAGTATAGGAAGAGCTCTACATTCTGCAGCTCCCTTGCAATGTGATAGAGAGCCTTCCCCAACTTGATCTTATGCTCTAGGACCTTCCTTTAATGAAGATGATTCTATTTTCATTGAAACGCTAATTAGTTTGTAGCAGGGACTGCAAATTGGCTTTGGAAACCAAAACCACTTGAGTTGAGAAGTCCGGACACTCACGGGGATGTGTTGTAAGATTACTCCCTGACCAAATGCTTTGTTGATGTTATTGGATATACACTCTTTTTATGTTGTACTTTATTTTAAAAGTGCTGCATCCAGATAATTCCTTCAATTAAATGTGGCAAAATCAAGTTTTAATGATCAAGAAATGGATTATTCATGTTTTAAAACATAGGTGTTCATACAAGAATTGAGGGTTGAGATTATACAACAATATTGTAGAAGCGACTTGACATGTCGTATTTGAAGAATATGGCAAACATTGTATAGGAACAATTTTAACTTTTTACAAGGTATTCATCTGCATAGATTATGGAAACAGGATGCCAGATTAATTGGGATTGCCGAGCTAGGGATCAGATTGTGTCCAGGAAGACGCTTCCATATCAAAACCACATATCATGAGCCAGAATTTAGGGAGAGTTCTGGTAGCTGGGCTTTGTGTCTAGCCTATTACAAGTTGGCTGACTGGCGCATCCTGACAATGTAGCATCTTATTTTAATCTCATATTTGGTTGTAAAGCTGCTGAATTTGATCATAGTTTGAAGCATATTCGCTTCCTGAGCAGTGTGGGAGATTGTTCAGGTTACTCCACAATCTCTTTTCTCTTCATTTCTATTTTTGCAAGAGGTTAATTTGGAGCGTTTAAGATTTGTTTGTAGCTTGTGGAAAATGGGCATTTGGCTCCTATAGTATTCTATATAATTGGGAAGATGTTAATACTGTGTAGACAGAAGAAGAGATTGAGAGAGGCTCATGAGTACTTTAGCTATAGACATGATTCTGATCCAGATGGAATTCTTTGTACTTAAAATTATATCCGATCCATGAGGGATCTCTGTATTTTAATGTTTCCTATCTGATCAATACAGTACCTTAAATAAAAAATAAAATTAAAATAACAGAAATGTAATCTAATTTAACTACTCTAATCAAACATGATTAGGATTCTTTAGTTAGTTTGAAAAATATAGGGGTTCTTGGGATCTAGAGATCGTCTAGGGCCAAAACCAGACACAAATCCGGCCTTTAAACCTTCAGGAAGCATGCTTTGGAGGTCAGAATCAACATTTATGGGATTCTTGGCTAGTTCCAATGTGTTGAAAGTGTCCATGTTGCTGCCAAGGTTGGATCGAGCTTCAAATGGAGAGGGCGCCTCAAGATTCGAGCTTGACACTGCTGGGACGCTAGAAAGTGACTGTCGCTTGTCCAAGTGCACTGCCTTTTAGGCTTCCTGCCTTTTAAGGCGCACTTTAGGGCATGATCCTAGGTTGGGATATAATGCCTTAGGGCTTGTTGGTGTACCGCCACGTGGTGAGAAGAGTTATGTTTACATGTCCAATTGGGATGTGTGCAATATAATGCTCTCTAATGGTTGTACCCCATGGTACAACTCTTGTACGATACGGGATACATGTCGATTACGGCGATATGTACTAGTGACAGTATTGGAATGTCACACCAACTTTCTCTACTCGGGCCAAAAATCTCGCGAAGAAAGCTCACGTACTCGTCCAGCATTCTAAAAAAACAATCGCACTATGGGCAAGAAGGTTATTAATCAGCCGCTTCAAGCAGTAATTCTGACAGATGCCATGCGCGGAGTAAGGAATATGCACTTCGAAATTTTATATGGATTTAGGATGCCCTGTTAATTTGTTTTTCTTGCTTTCTTCTAGCCAACAAAACTTCCATTGAGATAAGGCCAGAGTATTAAGAAACTCTAATTGAACTGTTGAGCAAGATATACCAGACGGAGTAGCATTGGTGCTTGAGCAGTACGAACCTGAGGGTTTGTTGCACTCGTAGCAGCGCTCAGCTGTCAGAAGATCTGCATTTTGCCCCAGATCAGTCCAGTAGCCCTCCCCCTCTACAGACGCTCTTGATCTTGTCTAACTCATGCTTGCAGTCTTTTTGTTGGGCAAGAGTTAGATCTCGATCAACGTACAGGGCGGTCCCCTGCAGCCGCTTTCCCTTATGCAGGATGACTAATTGCTTTTGTGCATCACTGACTGTGAATATGGCTACACGGGGTCGATCAGGGCACCGGGGTCCATGGCAACTTGCCCTGACAATGTGTGGGTGTATGGAATGTCATTCAAGCATAGGTAGAAAAACAAAAACAGGAATAGATGCCACAAGTTTAGAGATAAGTTGGAGAGAATTGGGTAATACAAACCAGAGGAATATTTATTAGAAAGCCACATTCTACTCGTTATTAAATCTGCGCCCAAAGATCCACGCCGAATCACTGAAAAAACCGGCAAGGACAAAATGCTTAACGCATATGCCAGGTATACAAGCAGGAATTCAGGTGGAAAAGATGCGATCAACACCAAAGGATCCCAGAAAGATAACAGAGTCTACCGATAAAAGTTACCCCTTAAGATTGCTTCCTCCAAAAGCCAAGCGCATTAGATATTACCATTGTGGAAGGCCTTCCAAGCATCCTTTACTTCTAGAGCTAAAAAAACTTAAATCAACAGCAAATGGGCTAACTCTTTGACCTATGAAGCGTTGGTAGTAGAAGAGTGTAGGGAGCTCCAATGCACCGTGTACAGATGGAAAGTGGTCATTATGATTTAATCTAAAAAATTATGGTCATTATGATTTAATCTATGCCATTTTAGCATGAAAATATCTTTTGATCACAGGATCAATATATCAACCACTTGAAATTGGATTTGGGCAAAACTATGCTGGTGGGTTGTAAATAAACGCGACTACAACACCCAGTACTGGCACCCTTCACACATTTTTTTTCCACCCTTCACGTATTCTAGTCTAACCTATTTTTCGCCCGTCACTTCATCTAGCCCCTACCTATTTCTAATTATTACCTATTTACTGCCCAGAGTAATGAATGCGACCTGCTACTATCTGCCCCCCCAAATGAAACGAACTTTCAAAATTTGTGAATTCCAACTGTCTCTTCCCCAATTGTGATGTCTCCTGCTCCTATACGATGCTTCGATCGTATAAAAATAGGAGATTCCCTCCTGTCAGCATAACTCGCCAATATGAGGTCGTCTATCTAACGTGGGAAGAATAGACGTGTTATTGATCCCGTTTCCATCGGGACCATCTTAGCTACGAAAATGCATAAGCATAAGCACATAACATGACGTAAACATAAATAACCACCTGGAAGGGTGGGGTCACCATAACAAAATACATCAGAATGAATACATCATACATCAACAGAAAGAAAGTGCTACCCATGCTCAGACTCATGATGGCCGATTGATGGCTTGGGCCTCCAGAAGTCAATGCAGATAAAATTCATGGCAATGGATTTGGCTGGCATAAGAACATGGCGCTGATCTTTGTCTATGCAGATGTTGATGTACCACCATATTGTATACTGACATGTATGTTTACGCTTCCGCAGCTAGGTAGGCCTGAGGGAGACGGGGTAAAATGACCCCTTCACTCTTCCCACTGGAACTCATTACGGTTGCAGTGATATGTGGAGGGCCCTGTATCAGCATGGAGCTGGTATGGGGGATGAACTCCTGTTTGTATACGGCGAGTGCACCGTATACGAGTAGGGGACGTCACAGTGGTATCAGAGTAATGTTCTTGGAGACCAAGAGCAAAGCACTGACCATGCTCCCAGTAGTACTAACTTGATAGGATTCTCAAACCTCGAAAAATGGAGAAATTTTTTTTTCTCATTTTTAGTAGTATATGCTAAGCTAGTAACAGTTAAAGTGAATTAGAACATAAGAAGACTAAAAATTAGTGAGCCAAAACCTTCATAAGTAGGATGGTCTCACGAGTCGTGCCAGGACAGATAATGAAAATCTCATTTTCGGGCTGGGCGCAACGTGTGAGACATTGAGCCCAAAACACCTCGAAACGTCATGAATTTCAGAAAAATAACATGGTAATTCAAATTTTAAGCTAGGAATTAGCTAGAATTAGTATGTTACATCCCTAAAAACATGCTTAGAAAGTATAAATTTTAGCATCAGAACCCACCATGTCTCGCACGTCGCGCCAGGACCAAAAATGAAACTTTCATTTTCAGTCTGGGCGCAATGTGTGAGACCATGAGGTTAGAAATGCTAAAGTTTAGGTGTTTTAGGTGTTTTAGGTGTTTTAGGTGACCCAAAAAAGTAGTTTGAAATTTGACCTAAAATGGCCCGTCTATAAATAGACCTAGGACCCCTACATTTCCACGTTCTTCCTTAGAAAAATCGCTCCCCCTTGCCAAGGCGATTTTTCGGCGCCGATATCCGATCGACGATCCGTCAAATATGGCTAGGACGAAACAGACCGCTAGAGTCCCTCCAGGTGTTACTCCTCCCAGCGCCCTACTCCAAGAGATGCTTCGGCAGCGCGTCGCTCAGCAAGGAGGTCAAAGCGAGGGAGAGTTGTCCGAGGAGCACCCCAGCAACATCAACGACCAAGAAGGGGATGGGACAGAGGTGGAGGAGGATGCACACTCTGACGCGGGAACAGAGGTCCTAGGCGAAGAGCAGCCGGATGTCATGCAGAAAATCCTTGAAGAAGTGGAAAGGAAGGAGAAAGAAGAACAAGATCGGGCCGAGGAGGAAAGGAAGAAGAAGAAAGAACAAGATCGGGCCGAGGAGCGAGAGGAGCAGAGGGAGCCGAGGCTCGAGCCAGCTGAGGAGGAAGAGCTAGCGGCGTGGATAAAGAAGCATGAAGCCAAAGAGCGCCGTCGGGAAAAGAAGAGAAAGAGGGAAGAGGAAGAGCCGAACACAGAGCCGAAGAAGAAGAAGGCGAAGGCCGTGATGGTGGGCAAGAGAAAATGCGTGCAGGTTAAGCGGGTAAAGGGTTTTCATCATCAACGAACCATCAGCTGACCAGTCCCCGTCCTCCACCGACGATTCCGATGAAGACTACGTCCCCAACACCGAGGGTGCAAGCTCTTCAAAACCCCCAGCTGAGGAGCAGGCAATACCCGACTCGGAGCAGCCCGAGCAGCCGCAGAAGCCCCCACCATACCCGACGTGGGATAGGGTCAAAAGCACCGCCGCCACAGTGAGAGGCATACGTGATAGACCCCATCAAGGTCTATCAGAAGAAGCTAAGGGAGCACAACGCCTTCATAGTGAAGTGGGAGGCGTACAACGCATATTATCAGGAGCACAGAGTGAGGACTATCCGAGGCAAGTCGAGTAGGGCCCGTGGGTTTGGGATGGATCCAACAAGCATTAGATCCGAGGCAAGAACTGGAGCAAGAAGAGAAAACTGAAGGACGATAATGTTCGCACAATCACAAGTTGTATTTTTATAACTTAAGGTTTTGTAATGTTTAGGGTCATTACACATTGGCCGTTACGTTAGGTTAAATGCTAACGTAACAGGATTTCCTTTATGTTAGGGTAACATAACATGAAGATTTCACTTCACACTCACCGTTAGATTAAGATCTCTCTGGCTGATTTTGTCACTTGTTTCAGAATCTGCATGACGTGGTACAGACATTGCAAGACAGCTATTCTTGGCTGCTAAGCAGTCATTGCTAGTAGAGAGTTTCATCAGAGGCTCCTAATGACAATGCTCTTGGCTTCCAATTCCTTTAATTCTTCATCTATAAATTTTTCTAATGTTTTATCCCTCAAAAACTCAAGTAAAATTTCTTTCTTCATGCTATCCTCAATTCTTTTGGTCTGTTTATGGAAAGACGTTAGCAAATTAAGGACAATACGACGTTTATTGCTTGCACTTCTTGATGAACCGGATCCTTCTGCCAATTCTGCAAGCTCTAATCTTTTATCTCTTCTTCTTTTCCTCTGGCATTATTTCTTCAGCATTTCTTCTTCCTTGGTTCGTCTTCGTTTTCTCCTGTCTGAAATGCCAGTTTGTGGACAGATTACCTCGTTGACATCCATATCCACAATGGATTGGAGCTTGTAGCAAGAAGCCAAAGAACAGGACATAGGCAAAGAACAGGAAGAGGCCAAAGAATAGGAATTTGAATTTTAGTTTTGAAATTAGAATTTCCCCCACAAATTGGGACTCCATTCTTAAATAACGGCAGTTGAACGGTGCCATAATTATACTTTCATACCACAAAAGTGGCAGATGCATGACCACATTTTGGGGGGGACAGGGGAGACAGCAGAATTGGGACACCACAACGTGCTTTTACCCTTAGGCGACAGCTCAGGGCATTCTACATGTCTATTGACAGTGCCATATCTGTTGTGGAGTGGGAGCACTTGGGTGTGCCAGTTTCTGAATTGTACATATTGCGTTCTCATATGAGCCTTGCAAGGGCATTGCTTGTTCAGGAGATACGCCAATTAGATGTGGTGATAAGGCATGCGCAAAGTGGCTCGACTATGAACTAGTTCTGTTATATGTTTTGGTGTTTATGTCTTCTTAGTTTGTTATTTGTATCTGAGGTTGTGATGGAGGTTGATATGGATTTGTGTTGTAGTGCTTGCAGGAACACCTTGGTGTTGGGGAGCTCAACTTCCTTAGCTTGGTTGAGTGTCCTTCAACATTGTAAAGTTTGTTTTGAGTTATTGCATAGTTGTGGTGATGCTGGTTATGGGAAATGCTTTGTTGATGATTGTGATTAAATTGAAATTGATTAGGGATCGTTGTGAGGTCACTTTTTATTTTTGTTTCATAAATAGGACTAACTTGTTTGATGTGTTAGTGGGCTTCGTCCCATAGGCATAGCAGGCATCCCTTTTGTGGGATGCATGTTATGCTTGGACAAGCATGGGATTTGTTAGGGTTCGACTCCCCAGGCTCATTGTAATTTCATGGCCATTTATGTGGTGGCTGCTGCTGCTGGAAGTATGCTTCTAAGATATGGAACCATGGGATGGTTCTAAGGGGTAAGTCAAATAGGATAGATTTGACCCCATCTTAACTTGCATTGAAGGGTCCAAATTTGATGAGGTGGAATATCATGTGTAATATGCCTACCCAAAATACTAGTGAGGCTATGGTGAAACCAATCGTCACTACAAGATTTCTATGCTTTTTGGGTTGCCCGTAGGGGGCAACCCTCTTGTTGGAGGGTGGAGTGACGGTTTGAAGGCCTGGGTTTGTTTTGGGGATAATATGCCGCAGAATATCCTATGCAAGCGGATGCGATGGGTTGTGCTTTTTTATGGTTTCCGTGAGGCGCAGTGACAGTTAGACGGTGAGGATTTGTCTGCGATGTGCGTGATCCATGGCACGAATGCCTCCTTCTCTTTCGTCCCGGCCAAACTGTGATGTGTGAGCAGTTTGATAAGAAGATCACTTTCAGGGTAAGTCAGGTGCAAATGTGGAGATGCTTGGTTCGAACTGCGCCATATGCTTAATCTTGCTGCAGCGGATCGCCGGTGCCATGACAAAAAGGAAAGCAGACGACGAACCCATGTTTATAAATTTCTAAATCAACGCATCCATTAGTTGATTTTTTGCATTGTCACAAAATGACGTGAGGACAATACCGCTTTGTATGATGCAGGTTACATCTTGAATGATCATCTGTGAGATGCTTTTCATTTAGGAAGGAAGAGCTTTGTACTCTTTTTATTAATTCCCAGGTAACTAAGCTATTTTTATATCTGCAGATTTTCCATTTTTGTTTTCCATTGTATTCTCTGGAACCTTCAGGTTCCATTCATGCATGTCCTTCTTAAATTTATTGCACCACTGATTCTGAAGTTCTTCTCATTTCATGGTTTATAGAAACATGAACGAATTTGCAGCTACACAAATAGGATAAAGTAGTTTTTGGTCTAAAGATGCTCTTTGTGAGAATGTTTCTCCACTCATAACCGTTATTTCAGTTTTCAATATGTTTGGCAAGGGGTGACAATTTTTTAGGGTTGATGGCATCACATTTTTGCATTTCAATTTGAACACAGGTTCATTACTGTTCACAGGGTTCTGCGGCATTGTTTATGCAGATATGCACGCCACCTCCCATAATTTCCAGAAATTTTTATCATTGTTATAGCTGAACATAACAGATTCTGTAGTGCCCTGTTAGTTGGATATGGTGGAATTAGTACTCCATGTCCAGCAGCGCTTCTTGTTGCCATCTATCTTTGTTCTATGCAGAACTTACTGCTCCGACCCAATGCGCACGCAGAGCTGAAGGAACAAAAAACTCGGTTGAGGGTATGCAGGCTAGTCTGGTTGATGTTCCTCTAATTCTATTGCTTACATTAGTTGTAGAAGATTGCAGAGTGGCGAAAGTCCATTCTTTATAGCTCTGCCCTTGGCATGACATGAGCAGACATGGTTCAAGTTTATGTTTGATCTGAAGAACATCATGATGTTTTTTTCACTCTTATGAATGCATTTGATGACCTGAATAATATCTACTGAGCTGTTGCCTGCAGTGGTATGTTTTCTATTATTGAAATTGTTGTGCAATTTGTTCAGGAGGTATCAGAATTATAAAAGAGCTTGTGCACATATGCAGCACGAGCCACTAGAAGATGGGCTGATCTCATACCTGGATTTCCAAGCTAAACAGAAATACTTTGCCCACTAAGGCTTTCATTGAGATGCAATCATTTGGCTAAAGGCTGGGCTCGAAAGGTATCTTGCCATCCAATTGAAGAAGCGCAGAAAGTGGCCAAAGCAAATGAAAGTCGGTTCAGTTGGATGTTATTAAGACTTCTGATTGACCAACAGAATTTGAATTTGAATCAAAGCTGAAGCCCAGGGAAAAGGCAAGACACATGCTTGACTTGACTGCAAGCCAAGTCTCCAACATAAATTTCTCACATAATTTTCATAATTCTAGAGGAAATATTTAAATTGTGTTATGACCTCCACTTGCCATGTTGTAGTCTATTGCAAACATCCACATTAAACTAATGAACATTAGGTAGTGAAAGAAGAGTTTCAAGATATTGGTTCCACTTATGAATTTTTTATCCTTATCATTTCATATTTGCTTATTCGCATTCCCAAACAAACATTTGTTATCGATATCCAGGTTGACACTGGTGTACACTAGTAAACTGTATCAACAAGACTCATCAAATTCATCAAGACGGTGCCTTTCCTCTAACAACACAAATGTCATTATCTGCTGGGTTACAACATACATAAGACAGAGTAGAACTTAATCATCTGTATAAACTCGACGCATTAGTGGTCAAGTGATGACCACTTTTAGTCTTAAGATTCTTGGTCTAGTCTGCTAGGTCCAGAACCACTTGGAACATGCCTTAACTGCTAGGTCCAGAACCAACTGGGATCATTCTTGCTCTAAATGAATGATTGCTTTAGTCCTTTGTTTTAATACTTGACGTATTTTTGGAACTTTGGATTTGTCCATTAGAAATACTCAATGCTACGTTGCATCTTTCACCATTTTTTGCTACACGCTGGACTCGCGTCCTTTATTAAGCAAACTGGTGCTATTTCTTCAAATGGAGCATACATATGTTTCTTTATTCTCAAGTTGTTTAAGCTATTTTCCTAACTTGGGACCTTTCTCGTCATAATTGAAGAAGGTGTTGAGCTATTCTTCTAAAGTGGAACATTTGAAAGTGGGTGTAGCATCAAAGAAAGTGCTAAAACAATTTCAATAACTGAACCTCATATTCTATTATGACGAAACACCAAAACCACAAGCAGTTTGAGGGTCCAAATTCCTTCTATACATACCATACTTTTTATACACTATTATTCGGCACAACGTCCAGAATAATTACGCACGCATCACGCATCAATGGCTCCTCCAAAGGGCAACCCATTGATGCGTTAGCATCTTGTTTTTCTTTTAGGGGGGTCTTGAGCATCGCAGCCTCAGACCGAAAACACCATAATGGTAAAAAAAAGATAACATTACAGCAGAAGTTTCATCCCAAGCAAGCCAGGTCCTAGCAAATGTGATTTAATAAGCACACCACCATACTGCTGTATTGCAAGGAACTTTTTATGGACAAAATTATCATGATGGAGGTAAGCACTCAAGGATTTGCTTTGCTGCTTAGGTTCAAGCCAATGAAAGCCAAAATGTATAGGAGATTCGTTTCCTCCTATGTGTAATTTCATGATCGCTGGCTTGACCTTTTAAAAGAGAGCATTTCGTCCTTGTTTTTACTATAAGTAGATTTTACTTCCACAGAGTTCAAGATTTCAAATGCATTGCAGCAAAATTTCATTCTAGCACTGCAGCTAGTATTAGCTCAATCTGTCAGATCTTAGGATCTAGTGAATTCCTGCTCCATCAGGCAGATCTTCCACCTGTACTTTACCAACAGAAGTGACTAATGCTCTGTGGCCAAACATTGCAACACCACCTGGAAAATCACCATGGCAATTGTTAAAAGAGGAACTTCGATCCACAAAGGAACATTGTTTGATTTAGTGCAGACCTTGGACTTTAAGAAAGGGCAGTATTTTTTCCCATACTTTGGAGCTGAGTTGCTTTGCCGGAGCTAGACTAGGCACCCCGCCCTACAAATCATATACATGTTGACAAAAGTTTTAGATTTTAGGTGCAGTAAAAGCATAAAACGAGCAGGCCAAAACAGAATGTATTTTAGAACCAAAAAACAGAGAACTTGGAAATATTCACCTCAAGAAACACCCGCTCCCCTATAGAAGATTCTGCAGGAGGCTCCAGGATCTTTGGTGTCATGATGCAAACTTGTCAGTTCAGAACTTCAGAACAAATTAAGATAAAGGAACACAAAATATACCTTGACAATTTCTCCCCCTCCTGCAGTCGGTACAGCACCTGCCAAAATCATGGCCTCACTTTTCTGACCCGCTAATTTTGCAGGTTTCAAGTTCAAAATAACACAGACTTTCCTCTGCAACAGATCTGAAGGTGCAAAAAATTTCCTGAGACCTGCTACTACCTTAAGACAAAGAGAACCAGTGACAGACTGCAATCAGCATCATGACAAACATTCACATTGCTTAATCACATATACCTGTCGGACTTCTTTGTTTGCTAGCTCAACTTGACAAACATATAGCTTCTCTGCAACAGGGTGGTCTTCAACAGATTGTACTAATCCCACCTGCTTATCCCACAAGTTCATTTGTTATGACATTCATTGAACATTATGATGGTTTAATCTCATTTAAGGTGAAATGAAGTGAATACAAAGCCCCTAATATTTATTATGCTTTACACACACTAGGAACAAAGTGCTGAAGATTTAAAAGAAGATACAACCTGTAGGTGTGCTTTATCAAAATCGTCAGCATCCCCTGATTCCCCATTGCTAGAAACAATTTTATTAGGTATTTTCTCCTTAACGGATTTTTCAGAAGTGTCTTCTGCACAGTGTAGACAATGTGATATGCTTGGAGAAATGCAAAATTGTCCTCTTTTTAACCAATAAAATTTGAAGAGTCGTAGATATTAGACCTTTTTCAGCACTTTTTTTGATTGGGACATTTTCTCCTGCTTTCTATTAGTGCAAGCGAGCAGAAGAGCAGAGATTAAGGAGCTGCAAGACAAAATAAAACAAATGATGGGTTGACAAGGCAATGTCACCTGGGGCGGACTGGTGCTATCCAGATGCGACGGTGATGAAGAAGAAGAATGTTTGTCGGTCTTGAGGGTAAGGACGATGGAGTCGAGAAAGGCTATAGCTTCGTCGATCGCATGGTCCGCCATCTCCTGTACCCTAAACCCAAATGAAACTGTCCAATTATAATTCCAAATAACATGAACCCTTTATGCCCGGAGATTCTTTTCATTTGTCAAAATGATTGAAACGCTTTTTGCATGTATTTTTCTAGTCGCGTGTTATTAATAACAACTGTAGCATGTTTCGATTAGCCTCTTCCCTTTTACATGTGGTAATTTTGTATTATGGTATGAATGATTGCAAACTGGCTTGAAACTCACCTAAGAGCGTGATTTAATTGACTCAAGTGGTTCTCGTTTCTTGAATGCAAGTTTCTTAAAGAAATTTTTAGCGTCCATTTGAAAAATATGATGGAAATGAGGTAGAAGTTTGCTCCTAAATGAATTGGGATTGTAGCTGCATAATACTTGGGCTTAGCTGGCAAATAGTTGGAATGAAATGCTCTTCTGATATCACTTGTAAGAAGTTCTATCGATGATAGCAACAAGCAGAAAGAGCAAGCGTTCTAATTTACGTCTTTCAAAGGTTTGCACGGTAAAAGTTTTGAGCATATCTCAGCAGCAAAACCTTTTGAATATAATTAAGTTTCCTGTAATGATCTGTATATCAATATGGGTTTGCCACTCTCTGGTTGCCAAAACTATTTGGCAACATGATGTTGTTTCGTGAATCTTCTGAAATAGTAATCACTGATTGCTTCATTGGGCATGTAACAATGATGCATGTTCATAGTTGCTGCTTATCGATTGGTCTTCCTTTCACAAAGATTAGAGGCAAATGGACATGTTTGCACTAACCACTCCCAGAATCCGTGCAATACAACTTGGAAAGTCTTCTATTACCAAGCTATCCCACTGGACAAATAATCCCTTTATTAGGCATTTCTTCATCTCAAAATTATGAGAAAGAAACTCTCTAATGAAGAATACTTACCAAAATCGTGCCCAAGACCAGTAAATATATGCCACCACAAAAATTGATTTGATGCCACAGTAGACCACATCCTGCACCCAAATGATTGGGAAACTGGCTGTATAAATTACATTGCCATGGACCGGTTGTGATTGCAGAGGTTAGATCCCGTTACTTCAATGCACCAAAAGTACCCAGAGACCTATGAATTGTGATGCACAAGTCAGAAACAACTACTTACCAAAAAGTTGAGGGATGATGCTATACCTGCTAATGAGTACCACCTATGTATGTTAAACATGTCTTCCTCTGGTCGCGCATTCTTCATGCTCCCTGCAGCTCAGCACAGTCTATGTGCTCCCAGGCTTCTTCCATCCACCTGAAGCTTCTTGCCATAGTTTTTATTTTGCAAGCATCTTTCTGCATGTAAACATCGGCATAAATGTTTGACATCAGCACATAAGCAGCAAGACAATGAGAATCCAAAACAGCAATTTGGTTGAAACAACGGCGTCCTAGATCAACATTTCCATGAACTCTACAAGCATTGAGTAAAGACAGCCATCCCATGCTATCAGTTTGTTTGAAATCTGTAAGTAACTCTTCAGCCTGCATGAAATATCCTGCCCGGCCAAGAAGATCAACCATGCAAGCGCTGTGGGAAAGAGATGGCTCAATTTTGTGGTAAACAAACATAGAATTTAAATACCATTGCCCCTCTTCAACTAGGCCTACCCGACTACATGCAATAACAGCACTGGTAAAAGACACTTCATTTGGACTTATGCCACATTGGAGCATTCTGTTGAAACATTCTAAAGCCAGTAGACCTTCCCCATGATAGGCATATCCTGTAATCATTGCATTCCATGGAACTACACTTCGATCGTGTAATTCCTCAAAGATTCCATGTGCCTCTTCAAGGTTCCCAGACTTAGCATACATAATCACAATGGTGCTTCTAAGTAAAACATCGGATTGAAGCCCATTTTCAATAATCATCTCATGGATGAACCTGCCTTGGCATACTGCGCCCACATAAGTGCATGCCTTTAAGGTACTCAGAAATGTAATTTCATTTGGCTTAAGGCCATCATGCTGCATTTTCTCAAAATATATTAGAGCCACAGTACATTCCCCATCATTGGCATAACCTTCAATAAGAGCATTCCACGAGACAACGTTCTGGTATGACAGCTCATTAAACACCTTGCATCCTTCATCCAGGCTTCCACATTTACAATACATGTCAACAAGGGCATTACTCACGCCAAGATCCGATTGAAAACTTGAGCTCATAATTTGTTCATGCATGACTCTCCCACTTTCCAATGCTTCTAAGGCAGCATAAGCTTTTAATATGCTTGTGAAAGTTATTTCATCTGGCTCTATTCCATTTTCTTGCATCTTCTCAAAACATTGTAGAGCAAGAATATTTTCATTATGCTGCGCATATCCTGTAATCATTCCACCCCACGATATGACATTCGGTTTTATGCCTTCAACTTGCATCTTTTCAAAAAGTTCCAGGGCCAGAGAACATTCCCCCCGTTGTGCAAATCCAGCAATTATTGCACTCCAAGAAATTATATCTCGCTTTGTCATATTTTCAAACACATTTTGTGCCTCCTCTAGGGCCCCAGACTTTGCATACATGTCAATGAGAGCATTCTGAATCATGGCATCAAGCTGTATTCCACTTTGAATAACCTGCTGATGAATAATCCTTCCCTGCTCTGTTTCTCCTAGATTTGCACATGCTTTCAAGACACTCAAAAATGTGATGCCATCTGGTAGTATGGATTCTTGTTGCATCTTTTCAAATATTTCTAAGGCCATTTGGCCATTTCCACGTTGGGCATAGCCTGTGATCAACGCACTCCATAGTACAAGATCTCTATCTTGCAATGTCTCAAACACTTTCTGTGCCTCATCCAGGCTCCCACATTTGCAGTACATATGAATCAGTGTGCTGCCCACTATAACATCATGTTGTAAATCATTCTTTATGATATGATCATGAATTACTCTGCCCTGTAAAAGAGCTTTGGCAGTTGTGCATGCTTTTAAGGCTGCAACATACACATATTTGTCATTCTTCATCCCTGACATTTGCATTTTATAATATAGATTAAGGGATATGACACTTTCCCCAAGTTTAGCATTTGCCAAAATAACTCCAGACCATGTGAATGTGCTTGGTGTTCCAACCTTGTGAAATGTCTGATTTGCTTCAATTAAGCTTCCACGATACTCAAACAACCTAATGAGATGGTCACCCAGAACAGGAATTGAATCGAGTCCACTTTGAGCCATAAGGGATTGCACGCCTCTGCCACATTGCAAATCCTTTGATATTTCACATTCCTGCAAAAAGAGATATGCACTGTTTCTGGTAATAGGCGCATGGCTATTCCCAATCCTGGACAATGCCATCTTCCTGCTCCAAATTTTCATCCATGGACATAATCATGCTGGATAATCAGCGTCCAAAGACTAAGGAAAGCGCAAGACATAGTCACTTACCTGCATTTCATTCATCTTGATGAAAGTGGACGACAAATTGCCTGGTGAGAGCGACTAGCTGCTGCTGTTTCATACCAAAACAAGAAGGAAGCAGCAATGAGCAACATTTCAACTGATTCACGTTATGCCTCAGTTCTTGAGCACCTTATATACTTTTGGGATGAACCATAGGGGTGGGTACCCACCAAGCACCAGAGAAAAACTTGACTACGATGGGTTAAATTTCTTAAAGCTCTTATTATTTTAGTATTTAATAAAATTTGAGTTTAGCTTTCAACTCATATCCAAACACACTAGTAGTTTCAAAATTGAAAGCCTGCTACGAAGACTTTAAGGGTTCAGTCACATGATGCTGTCAACAGAGTTCATATGTTGTCAATAATAGAAATAGAATAGAATAGAATAGAATAGGGTTTTTAGCATCCACGGAGACCAATTGGCCTATGGGACCCAAACAAAAAGAGAGCAGCAAGCGTATTACTGACAGGATTAAAAAACCCCCCCCCCACGAAGGGTTTTCGAGGGAAAAACCTTAGCAGTAATAAGTATGCTGGCACGCTGTACAATTGTATAGGACAGTTTAATACCGTCCCGGAGGACACAACTGAGTCCGTGCATCCATAACCTCCTAGAGGTATGACCTCAACAAACCCACTGACGCCGTATTCAATAACTCATGCAACGGTTGGCCGGGCACTAGCAACCGAACATACCGCTCTCGGATATGGGCAAACCCTGGGCAGATCTGGAGGGCATGACATTCATCCTCGATGGCGCCCCGGTGGCAACACTGGCAAAGCCTTTACTCTCAGGCTTCCCAGGCCCAACGTCCTGTCTCAATGCGGAGGCGATGTGCACCAGTCTGCGCTTCTTCATGGGCAACTGGGTGTACAAGTACTGGTGTGGGCCTCTCGTGAGCCTAGGATTGACTTGCTGCTGATAGTGTGCCAGCTTAACGTGCGTCAGAGCATCTGCATCCCAAAGCTTGCGAAGGAAAGTAGTATGTAGGTACAGCTTAAGGGCCTTGTGATCTTTCTTTGTCCTTACATGTACGCATCTGTTTGCCTGTACACCCCAGCGTGGGAACCACTGAGCTTGCTTGTCCTTCCAGCAGGCTTTCAGGCGTTGGGGACCCATCGCCATGGCCAAAGCAAGGTTAGGCAAACGTGTATCACCCATAGCGACCACCTTCTGGAAGTAAATGATATGGCGTTCCAATGCAGCCCGTTGAAGGGGTAGGAGACCTGTCTCCTGGAGTAGAATCTGGTATGGAACTATGGACTTTACCCCAAGGGCTCGTGCCAAGAAGGCTTTCTGCACCTGCTCGAGGTCATTCCAGGTGTTGAGTATCAACGGACCCCACACTTCTGCCCCATACAAAAGAACCGGCTCGACCAAGGCCCGAAACAAGTGTGACTAGTGGCCCCAGGCATACAACTCTGCCTTGTGGCTGTTGTTCTGCATGGCATACAGTGCTTTCCAACCTGCCGTGACCCGCAACCTGATGGCAGCATCCCAATGGGTGGTAGTAGAGAACTCGATACCTAAGTACTTGTAGGTCGGGGCCACCTCTACATCTTGCCTCTGATAAGTGAATGAGGGAACCCTTAGCTGACGGGATGATGAAACTAGCAGCACTCTAGTTTTGGCCAAGTTAACTCTCATGCCAGGGAATCGGCAGAAAGTGTCAAGAGCATCCAGATGACGTTGCA
The DNA here is from genome assembly GCA_021234155.1 of Isoetes taiwanensis. Classification (NCBI taxonomy): domain Eukaryota; kingdom Viridiplantae; phylum Streptophyta; class Lycopodiopsida; order Isoetales; family Isoetaceae; genus Isoetes; species Isoetes taiwanensis. The sequence goes on along the minus strand of JAJEKV010000004.1, from coordinate 14,714,065 downwards.
TATCCTCTGGAGTATAGGCCAGGCGGTTGACATCATCAGCATATATGAGTTGCCGGATTGTGTGATGCATGAGATGGGCGCCCGCACCTCCATCCTCAGAGAGCCAATCTTCCAGCTGGTCAATGTATAGGCCAAAGAGGGTGGGGGAGAGGGGGCAACCCTGATGCACTCCAATACTACTGATTACCGGTTGTTCTGACGATGTGATACGGCCTGAGCATGCCTCATATAGCCTATATACTGCATTTTGCAAGTCAAGGGGGGTCCCCAGCTGCCGCAGTCTGTCCCATAGCTTGTCCCGGGGCACTGTGTCAAAAGCTTTTGCGAAATCCATGAAACAGCAGTACAGGTTTTGCCGGTGATTCCTGCTATCCTCAATCAATGTGCGTAGAGTGAAGATATGATCAATGGTGGAATGCCTGGGCCGAAAACCTGCCTGTGTGAGAGCTCACACATCTGCCTCCTCTGCCCATATTGTCATCCGCTGTTCAAGGATGCCAGCCAATAGTTTTGCAAAGAGAGAGCTGACCATAATAGTACGATAGTTGGCCGGGCAGTAAGGGTCCCCTGCCTTGTATATGGGCACAACTCTACTAGTGGTCCACTGCGGAGGGAAGCCTTCTTGCAATGCTTTATTAAATAATGTCGTGAGGACAGGCACCAGTGGAGGCCCAACCCATTGTAGAAGTTTCGCCTGCATGCCATCTAAATCTGTTGCCTTCCCATTAGCTAGACGTTGTAGGCCCATGATGATATTGCCTTCTGTGACGACCAGATCCATGTCTATCTGTGGAGGGACTGGTGTCCGGCCCTCGAGCGGGTCGTAAAGCTGTTGCAAGTACTGTACCCATTGCTCCGAGGTGATGTTCCCTGTGGGCTGCGCAGTCTTGCTCAACACCCTTTTCCAAAATGTCCTATGGTGCCGATCTAGGAGACCAAACATCTGTTGCTGGTGCTCTGTGAGGTATCTGGCTTTCTTGTTCTTGAGGAAGGAGCGGTATTGACTGATGGCCTGTGGGCGGGAGGTGGGATCAGTGATTTGCCGGAGTGTGCGTTTGAGCTCCCGACACTCATCATCGAACCATCTGTTGCGGGGGAAGGTGATAGCGCCCGAGGTTCGCCGTGAGCGGCCTCTCCCGAAGCATCTCTCAGCAACTGTCAGAAGCAGGTGAGTCAGCTGAGCAGATTGCTGTTGAAGTGTGGGGAGTTGCAGCAGTCCTGCCAGGTCATGCTCAAGCAGCTGGGCATAGGTCCCTACACGGTCGTAGTCCAGGCACAGCTGGGGCATCTGGGGTGTTGAGGCAGTAGATGCACGGGAAGCTTACCAATGGAGATGCACGAACAGGGGCTGGTGGTCCGAGTCCACTTCCTCGTCTCGAGTGTCTGTTCCAATGGAAAAATGGGTAACTAGGTGCAGATCCTGTTCCCCAACCAGCAGATAATCCACCACACTGGAGTCGCCCCCTTGGTTCTCCTGTCTACAAGTGCAGCAGTTGGAAGATGGCCATTGTGTCAACCCATTACAAATAATCAGGTCAAAGATACTACCCAACAACAACAACTGCCTGCCATAGCGCGAAATATGGTTGTCATCTGATATCCTTGACCAAGCCACCTCTGCGGGGTTCAACTGCAAGGCGTCCTCTGCCACGGGCTCAAATTTTGGGACCTGCTCGGTGCCCGTGCGTGCATTAAAGTTGCCAAGCAACATAACCTTGCCCAACTGTTTGTGCTGCTGTATGTCATCATATAGATCAACATAGGGCTCCAATCTATCCACATCCGAATGAGTGTTATAAAAGTTGCTCTCGGCATGTGGAAAGTAGCATGCTGCTATGAAGAGAATGCTGCCACTGTCATGCTGCACGCGCACCCACAAGTAGCGATTGTACCTGTCTGTTTTGTGCAGTTGTACCTGCTCAACAAATTTACAACAAATGATATATCTGGCCTTGTACAATTAGCCACATATGCAAGACAACCAATTAAGGACCTATATGGTGTTTTTTCCATTTGCTTTACCTCTTGAGCTGATTTTGGACACATATCTTCTGAAATTCTGTGTCCAGGTACTAGTGGAGTATCTGCTACATTGCAATTCTCCATTTTGAAGGTTTTCAACATATTAGCAATATGTGTTTCCTGAGATAGAAGCAAAGTCTTATTTGTTTTGTCCTTGTAGACTTCAATCCCAAGAAATCTTTTTAATTCTCCCAAATCAGTCATTTGAAAGCGTTTGCTCAAAATATTCTTACAGTGTAACAAAATGTTTTTGCCTTTTGCCACCATAATATTATCATCTACATACAAAGCAATTATATACCATTCATTTTTACTTCTGAATCTGTAGAGATTACCATCACATATAAACTTCTCAAACCCTTGTTCAAGCAGATATCCATCCATGCATTTGTACCATTCCCTAGGAGCTTGTTTTAAACCATACACAGCTCGATTTAGCCTCCAAACTTTATCTGTATTTTCATCAAATCCTGGAGCTGGTTTTAAATAAATTTCTTCTTCTAACTTAGCATTCAAAAATGCTGTGCTTACATCCATGTGATGAATTTCTAAGTCTTCAGAGTTTGCAATTGATAACAGAATTCTAAGACTATTAATTTTCACCAATGGAGAAAATGTTTAATCAAAATCTTGACCTTGTTTTTGAGTAAACCCTTGAGCAACAAGCCTAAGCCTTGTATTTTCTGGATTTCCCATCAGCTCCAGGCTTAATTCTGTATATCCATTTGCTTCCTATAATGTTCTTATTTTCAGGTCTGTCCACTAGAGTATAGGTATTAGTTCTATGAGATGAGTTCATTTCATCTTCCATAGCAATTTCCCAATTATCTTTATGCTTGCCACTTATGGCCTCAATGTAGGTTCTTGGAGCCTCTTCACTTTCTGGAATTAGAATATCAAACACTGTATTTATTTCCCTCTCAATTGGCAATAATCTTTTACTTCTGCCATGAGCATCTCTTCCAAACAATGTAGTATCTTTATTTTCATCCTTCAATATCCGAGCTTCTGTTCTTTTTTTTCTTCTGGGTTTTTCTAATATTTGTTCATGAGCATGCTGAACTTCTTCTAAAGGTTCTTCTGAAGGTCTTTCTTGAGCTGGCTCAGTTACATTTGCAGATTCCTGTTGAGGTGTATAACTAAGATCTGCCTCACTTTCATTATCACTATAGTCTGCAATATTAGTGTGACTTTTTTCACTGGATTTTTCTGCATGTTTCAGTGGTTCTTCATATAAACTACCAGCCCTTGCTTGATCATGTATAATCTCCATGTCATTTGAAGTGTTTACCTTTGGAATGGTTTTATAGAACTGGTTTTCAGAGAATACCACATCTCTACTAACAGTGACTTTTCTCTGAGCTAGATTATACAACCTATATCCTTTAGAATTTGCATCATAACCTACCAGATAGCAGATATAGGATCGATCATCAATCTTTTTCCTTATTTCTTCTGGAACCTGTGCAAAGGCCAAACATCCATAAGTTTTAAATTTATCAAAAGATGGAGCTTTACCAGACCATAGCATTTCAGGTATGGCTCCATTGATGCTCACAGAAGGTAACCTGTTTTGGATCAACACAGCTGTTTTCAATGCCTCATCCCACAAAAAATTTGGCAGTCCTGAGTATTTCAACATAGATCTTACAACATTTAGTAATGTTCTATTTTTCCTTTCAGCTACTCCATTCTGCTGTGGAGAATATCTACAAGTAAGCTGCTTTTTAATACCTTTGGAAGCACAAAACCATTTAAATTCATCTGACAGATATTCACCACCCCTGTCAGATCTAATACGTTTGATCTTAGCTCCTGCTTTTAGCTCTACTTCAGCCACAAAGATTTTAAGATCATCTAGAGCTTGATCTTTTGATTTCAATAGATAACAGTTAGTTCTTCTACTGAAATCATCTATAAATGTCATAAAATACTTGTATCCAGATATACTGGTTACATTTACAGGTCCACACAAATCTGTGCGAACTAACTCCAATATTCTTTTTGACATGTGAGCTGACTTCTTAAAGGCTTGTCTAGCTTGCTTCCCAAGCATACATCCAGCACAAATGTTCTCTTCTTTATTTGCAGACATGGTGATCAAGCCCTTCCTTTCTAATATATCAAGATTCTTGAAATTTGTATGCCCAAATCTGTTGTGCTAGATTTGTTTGGATGCACATTCAATGGAGTTAAGACATGGAATATGTTTGTAATGAAATCCAAACAAATTATCAACACGTCTGCCAATAAACTTAATTTCATTATCTTGAAATATCGTACATTCCAGTTTCTCAAATACAACTTTGTATCCAAGATCAACAAGTTGGCTTACTGAAATTAGATTTCTCACTAAACCAGGCACACACAATACATCTCTGAGTTTTACAGGTTTCCCATTCAAATCAAAAAGTTCTAGAACACCAGCATCCTTAACTTGCTGAACTCCACTATCTCCTAGCTGTACAAGCCCATCTTTCTTCACACAATCTTGTAGCAGACTTGGCTTGAAAACTACACTTTTTTTCTGCTCCTGAATCTATCACACAAAAATTGTCATGCATAGATTTTGAAGCAAGAACTTTATTCGAGATATGATTACATTTTACCTCAAATATCTCATCTCCACTGCTTGCTTCTTCAGTTTCATCTTCTTTGATCAAATTCAAGCTTGACTGACTCCTTCCTCTCCCCCTGCCTCCACCTCTGGCACGACCTCTGCCTCTTCCAGATGAAGATTTGGGACTTGGACACTCTGAAGCTAGCTGTCCTTTACCATCACAGTTAAAGCATCTGAACACTTTGCCTTCAAATGTACAGTTGGCTTTCAGATGGCCATACTGATTGCATTTAAAGCATGGCCCTATTTTATCCTTACTCATTTTTGAGGTACTTCCACCTCTTTTGATTTTTCCACTACACTTCTGGAGACTGTTCTTCATCATCAAATCCCCTTCGAGTTTGTTCAAATTCAGTTTGGATCATCTTTACAGCATGCTCCTTACTAGTAGCCACATTTCTAATTAATGTAGCTAAATGAGTGTTATGAGAAACTGACTTGGCCAAGTTCAAGATTTGATTTTGATCATTCAGAATAGAACCTGCACCTTCCAAGTCTGCAACTATGGACTCAAATTTTTCCATAAACTCATTAATATTAACTTTCTCAAACAATTTAAGTCTTCTGAGTTGCTTTTCTAAAACATCTATTTGAGAAGAACTTTTAATTTCAAAGTGCTTAATCAAATATTCCCACATCTCTTTTGGTTGCTTACCTCTTAGTTTTAACTTCAAAGCAGGTCCAACCTTGCTTATGATAATGGCTTGGGCCTCCATTATTTTTGTGGCATCTGTCTGAACAGTAGGACTGCTTCTGCTTCCACCAGCTGCAGTTGAAACACCACCTGAGCTTGCACTTGCACTCGTTGTTGGACCACCTCCTGGATTAGTACTTACATTTGCAAATTCTGTAGGAGATGCTGAGGTGGCCATGGCAAATGTACTGCCATCAATTAAACCCCAAAGGTTTTCAAACTCCAAAACTGACTTGATTCCTTCCTTCCAAATTTGAAAACCTGTATCACCTTTAAATATTTCAATAGTTGCCAGCAAATTGGCACCAAATCTAGTTGACATCTTGAATCACCTGAGCTCTGATACCAATGTTAGTTTTTGAGAAAGCTATATTCTTGAATTAAATATCTAGCAAGATTAATCATCAACAACTTGTCTTAGCAAAAATAATAAAGGAGCCAAAATATAGTCACTAATCCCTTATGCCACAGCAATCATATTTTCAACAATCTTTAATACTTTCTCGAACATTATGATATGCTAGACCAAATTATCACTGCTACTTCAAGATGTACATCCTCAGTCATAATTAATCATATTTATAACTGTTCTTGGTAGATCCGGCGGTTCAGGGGTGAATCAGCTTTCCAAATCAGGCCTCTTCAATTATCTACAAATATATCCCACAGGCGTATTAAAAATTATCTCTGCACCATTGAAACCTAACTAGGTTTCCACGCGTATTACTTTTCACGCGTATTTTATACGGCGGAAAGATATATGGGCACTGAGTGCGGAATACAGCCTTAAAATTTGATTCTGAGCGCCTCAAACGCAGGCAGCGCCCCTTTTCACTTTTGATGCTCTTAACTTGCATTTCACTGCCACTGCTTCTCATGAATGCTTGTATGACTTATAACCTACTGCCACTGCTTCTCATAGGCTAGAGCTTGCAGAATTATTAGATGAGTTTCCATCAAACAATTATTACATGATAACCACTTCAAAAATTGACCGCCTGGAAGTTGCTTCCACTTCCAGCGGATCCCCCCCCCTCCCCACAAAGCCAGCATGATGGCATATGGAATTTGACTTTTTTTGCCAAGCTTATCTCTCAAGAACATTTTATGGATCTGCTAATCTGTATCCATGTTTTTGTAGAGATACCTGGTCCCCAATTGTTGCACCTTAGCAACACCGTCCTATTAAAAAAACGTTGGCCAGCTGCGTTTCTTTAGATATAGCTTCCCACCCCACAAGCCTAGGCCTGTGAGCCTAACCATCTTCCATGTCTAGACATAAGTCACCCCTCCAACCTACAATGACTTAGGGTATGTTTTCCAGACCGTCCTATTACTCATCTTCCAAACCAAAATAGTAATGACGCGTCAATATTATATTCAAAGTACAAAACAACATATGGATGTGTCCTTCCACCTCTCCACACGACGACACCATGGGTGCTACATAATCACACAAACACGTCCAGTACAACCAAAACAGATTACACCAGCCAATCCCTAATGGGCAAGCACCTTATTTTGTTGTACCATTGGTAGGTATCAAGTGCTTGTGAAGCTCTTGATAACTACACAAGCACGACCACCACAAATCCCAAAAGAGATTACATCAGACAAACCTGTCGTACATAAGCACCTTATTATGTTGCAAAATTGTTTGGTAGTTATCAATTTCAATTTTCTAAAAACGTATAGGGGAATGTCTTGGAGTCTTAGAATGTGAGCACTACAAACTGTTGTACCTTCAAGTTTCAAAATCCCCTCTCCTTCAAAGATAGTCTATCACTAACCCTTGCTTAAGCCTGCCCTACTGCTTGCCGACACAGAGCGAGCTCACTCGAATGCTAGGACCCCACATCATCGATAAAGAGGAAGTGCTCGGCAAGATCGACCGTAACACCACGGTGCTGTGCACCCAACACGAGGACGCCCGACATTACAACGCGATGGCTATGATCAAGATGTTCCCCAGCGACCGTGTCCACGAGCTACGAGTATATACCAATGCAACAGTAGAAGACGAGATGAGCAGCTGGACCGATGGCCCGACATTCCACCAGATATCTTATGGCGCCGTGGAATGCAGATTGTTACCAACATGGACATATTGGGAGAAATAGTCAATGGAACGACAGGAACAGTCACATACATAGAGACCGACGAGCAAACAGGAGACGTGAAAGGCATCACGGTCCATATCAGCGACTCCCTCCACCACATGCAAGTCAAGTGAATGCTGGTCGAGTACAGGCACCAGGGGCCCAAGACCATCTTCAAGAGAACATTCCCGCTCATGCTGGCGTACACTATGACAGGGCACAAGAGCTAGAGCTCTGTGACGTTCCAGCACAGTATACGGTCCCAGGACGTATACTGTACTGCCCCGTCACGCATACACGCCACTCCGACCGACGTGTACGCCAACGGATAGCCAGGTAAGTAGCCCTAGGGGGCAACTTGCTAGGAGTGTTCATATATTATTAATGTGCACATGTGCACATTAATGAGGGCACACCTTTCCATGTTGGCATATTTTGCCACCTAGCCATTAAAGGCAAGTGGGGCCTTTCCAATTATCCCACATGCCAAATTGGGTAATTGGAAACCCTAGCCTAAACCCCATGTCTATTTAGGGTAGGAAAACCCTAGCTTGCTAGTTTTTTCGTCCTTAGGGTTTTAGAGCTCGGTTTTGGCTGCCCCAGAGCCAAAACCGCCTCCCGACGCCATGGCTTAATTGCACCATCGGGTTCCCCTTATTTCGGCTCACCGCCAGGATGGTTGAACTTCAGTCGGGGAGGAGCCACTCAAGGATGGGGTATTTGGTCAATTTAATAGCTTAAACCGTCTTCTAGTCATAGAATCAGTAGGTTTAGACTATTAAATTGCCCATAGTAGCTATCTAGATCTTAGATCTCGGACACTAACTAAAGAACCTAACTCTATGATTAGATCTAGTTCTTTAGTTCTTATGATGTATTTGGATGATGTATCTCTCTGTGAACTCCTTGTATTGAGAAGGGGGTAGAGACCTAAAGCTTTGTAGTTGATGCTCCTAGAGTAGCCTCTCTAGCACAATCTTGTAGTTGCTGACACAGGCACAAGAGCCCCACACGGTTGTAGGTGGAGGGGGCGGCCGGGCTTATAAGGAGGCTCGTGTTTCGACTCTTGAGCGATCCCTATGGTGTGTTAGTTGCGGGGATCATTGTGACTAGGTCTAATGGCTTGCCACTGCGGCGGGGCAAGGCATGGGCTCACACTTCGTGAGGTGGTGAATATGACCTTCCATTGAGTTCAAGTCGAATACGGCAAGTGGCCCTCTAGTCACCTTGAGTCAGCATGTAGATCTGCGGAGGGAGAGATCCCCACCTGCCCCATCGGAACGGGGAGATGCAACCCGGGATATAGCCCCCTTGGCTATGCATCCCGTGCGGCCTACGGTCCAGTCCCAACACTTTTCACCTACTACACGCAAAGTGTGCACGGGAGGGGCGGATGGAGTGGACAACCCTATGCCATGTTCTTATGCCAGCCCAATCCATTGCCATGAACTCTGTCTGCAATGAACTCTGGAGACCCAAGCCGTCAGTCATCCCCTTGAGTCTGAGCCTTGGGTAGGATTCCCTATGTGATGTGCTGATCTTTGTCTATGCAGATATGTGGAGGACCATCCTTCGTGATGGTCATATGATGTTGATGTATGTACTACTGACATGTATGTTTACGCTTCCGCAGCTAGGTAGGCCCTGAGGGAGACAGGGTAGAATGACACCTTCACTCTTCCCACTGGGACTCGTTACGGGTGCAGTGATATGTGGAGGGCCCTGTATCAGCATGGAGCTGGTGTGGGGGAAGAACTCCTGTTTGTATACGGAGAGTGCCCCGTATACGAGTAGGGGACGTCACAGTGGTATCAGAGCAATGTTCTTGGAGACCAAGAGCAAAGCACTGACCATGTTCCCAGTAGTACTAACTTGATAGGATCCTCAAGCCTCGAAAAGTGGGAAAATTTTTCTCACCTTTGTAGTTATGCTAAGCTAGTAACAATTAAGTGAATTGGAATTCAACAAGAATTAAAAAGAATGAGCCAAAATTTTCCAAGTGAGGTGGTCTCACAGCTCGCGCCTGGTCGCAAAACTAACTTTTTGTTTTGAAGCGAGGCGCAAGCTATGAGACATTGAGCCAAGAACACCAAAACGTGATGAATTTGAGAAAAATAATGTGGTAAGGCTAATTCTAAGGTAGGAATTATTTAGAATAGCATGTTTTAATTACCTAAAAACCCTAGAAATGTATGAGGATCTCCATTTCGCTACCGGGTCGCAAAACTAAACATTAGTATTGGAACGAGGCGCAAGCTGTGAGACCAATGGGTAGAAAAAGTCTGAAATAAGTATAAGTTTTAGATAAATTGGTGCCTTAGCATGTTAAACAGAGCAACTTGAGTTTTGACCTAAAATTCCCCAAGCTATAAATAGATGTAGAACCCCCTCATTTTTTCGTCCAAGCCCTAGAAATCCGCTCTTCCCAACTTAGGCGATCTCTTGGCGCTTTTATCCGATTGACGATCCGTAAAGCATGGCGTAACCAAACAGATCAAAGGAAGCGCCGCCTGTGCGGCACCACCCGCCAGCGAGGCGGAGATAATTCGGATGATGCTTCGTGAGAGGCTCGCAAGAGGGGGACGTTCGCCTTCGGACGAGGAGCAAGACACGTCCGATCTGATTGAGGGCTTCAACCAACAGGCAGAGCAGGACGAGGCCACATCACCGAACTCCATGGACGAGGAGACGAGGGAGGTGTATGAAGAAATAGAGCGGGAGATCCAAAGAAGGGAACAAGGCACCATTGAGACGCACCACGGAAATCCCTCGAAAGCAGATGGGCAGTGATGTGTCCGGAGCCGAGGTAGCGCATCTTTAGAAGGTTCATCAAAGTACGATCTGGCCGCGTAAGAAAGGGAAGACAAGAAGAGGAAAAGGAAGGAAGAGGAACAAAAGGCGCAGAAGAAAAGAAGAAAGAAAAAGGGAAGTTCGTGGGTCGCATAAGGAGAACGAAGGATCGCCCGCCAAGGAAGAGCCCCGAACCCCAATATTATCATCAAGGAGCTGCAACCCGACGAACCCCCAAACCCCTCCGACGACTTTTCCGAGGAGGACTTCGGACCCTAATGTTTGCAGGTGGAAGCTCTTCCAAGCACCCAGGCGATTTAACAGAAGCACCGAAAGCAGCCAAAGACTGAAAGCAACCCCAAAGCAGACCAAGTGCAGAATCCTCCCGAGTACCCGGCATGGGATAGAAAGAAGCAACCAAGACCTGCCCGGGAAGCCTACGTCACCGACAGGGTGAAGATCTACGAGAGGAAGATGAGAGAGCACGAGGCCTACATGAAGAAATGGGAGGCCTACAACCAATATTATGAAGAAAACAGGGTTAGGGTCATCGAGGGAGGGCGACCAACGAAGCAGCAAACCTTAAAGCCGCCACCACCGAAGCCCAAGGTTCCCAAGCCACCACCAAAGAAGAAAGCTGATAGAAAGGAGGTGGAGAGAAGAGCGCTAAGGGAGATTAGACACTTCCAGCGCAGCTACGGTCTCCTAATCCCCCGTGCCCCCTTCGCTCGGTTGGTGCGTGAAGTGATGCAGCCTACGTAATGTACTTTAGAGTCACGGGGACTTAGGGCCACGGCAATGCAAGAGGCGGCTGAGGCAAAGATAGTACAACATTTTGAAGATTCAACAGCCTGCACTATCCACGCCAAGCGGGTAACCTTAATGCGACAAGACATGAGTCTTGCGACCCGCATTAAGGGAGAACGCCCTTAGAAACTTTTGTTGTAAATAATTAAAAATTTTGTAATATAGAGCAATTTTGTGTACCTTGATGACATAAACTTGAGTAATTAGAGCAAATTAATAAGTTTTAGCTTTTATTTCAGTGAAATAGGACATTTGGGAGCCGAGAGACATGATGTCTCACAGCTCCTACTCGTCGCAAAACAAAAAGTTAGGATTGAAGCGAGGCGCAAGCTGTGAGACCTCGCCCAAGCTTGACCAAAACAGCTCCAAATCGACCAAATAAGGGGTCGATTCTGCCTAATTTGATGAGCCCATCACCCTTACACCATTAGTTTACCCAAGTTGGACATCTTTGATCGAATGAGATCGATGTCTTCACAGCTCGCTACCGGTCGCAAAACAAAAAGTTAGTTTTGAAGCGAGGCGCAAGCTGTGAGACCTCTTACCAATTCTTCACCAGGACTTGTCAAAGTCACCTTCAACCTACTGCATAGCATCTTTTAGGTAACCTAGCCTTGTTCAAGCATCTCCTATAGTCCTCAAACTCCTATTTTAACCTCAGATAAGTCAGAATTATCCAATCCTAGGAAATTTTTCAAGTCATCCAAAAATTAGGGTTTCCTTTTTTTCTATAAATAGACCCGTCACTTCTCAGATAGCACCCTACAAATCTGCTCCTGCCCTTCTAGCCGATTTCCCAACTCCCCCGAGGGCTCTTGCAACCGTTTGTTACCCTCTTACGCAATTAATCAATGGCAACTTCTCGATTTCCAGGAGATGGTACAGCCAGCCCATGCTCATCTTCGAGGCCGACGTCGACCAAATCTTCCAAATCTTGGGGAAGGAGGTAGACGCCCAAGCAACCTTGCACGCCGACCCAGCTTATAGTAGAGTCTTGACCGAGTTCCAAGCTAGGGTAGAACCAGCGCTAGTGCAACTCCCCTTGTGTAGGATATTTTGTTCCTAGCCGGTCCCCTCGCAGGCAAAGATTAGACGATGTCCAGAACATCGCCAAATACCTCACAAACAAAGCGCACCGCACACCCGAGCCAATGGTCCTAACTGCCAACAGACCAAGTACTTCTCTTTCAACACCGCCTACGGCAATCTTTCTCACCCACCGTGTCGAGAACACCCGGGGAAACCTCCATTCCCCCATGGACGGGACCCATTAGCGTGAAAGCAGCCAGAACAACGGCTCCTCACACGCGAGATGAACAGGAGCAGGAAGGGAAGGAAGAAGACTCCGGATGAACAGAATCTGAGGAGGAGGAAGACGATGTCGAAGCTCGACCCGCCAGAGGAGCGGCGACAAGCGAGAGCAGAGTGGCAAGACTTCGAAGAAGCCGCTAGACTCTCGTGAGTCGCCACCCCCCGGGTTAGGGCATCACAAGCCTAGCTCCCATTATCGCCGAAGGTGAGGAGTTTCTCGCTCCTAAGCTTACATTCAAAACCTCCCGTGCGGTGGAAAGGGAGTACCGACTGAAGAGTTGCCGCACCAACCCGGAAGAAACGGACTTGGACGACTTCATCGTCCAGGAGAGTCTGACTTCCCCTCCAAGTAAGGGAAGCCGACACTTACACGGGAGAGTTTACCTCCCGGCATCCAAGCCTACAAACAACATCGAGGCGAGATTATGGAGGCGCACAAGGCCGGAGAACAAGCTACCGACGGAGGAAGAGTTCCTTGCTCTCCAGAACAGATGGGGATCCGCTTATGCGACCTCAAACATCCTAACGGGCAAGCTCGTCCGCCAGCACCTCCCCGGGATAGGACAGCTTAATTCGACCTCGGGAGGGCTCAGCCAACAAATGAGACTGGGGAGCTCACCACGGTGGAGGTTGATGATTTCGAAGCGCAACCTGAGCTGGATACCGAGTAGCCGAGGACCGTCGCATAGAACGCATGTGTCACTACGCTATTACCCGCCATTGCTGATGGATGGAAGAATAGCGGTTATCCACCGCAAATTCACCCCCGAGGCGAGGAAGGGGTATCGCCGCTGATTGCACTCTCGGGATTGGCCGGCATGCACGGCTACCCCCTTAACACCGAGTATGCAATCCTCGGTGAAAAGAGCGGTAGCACTCGACGCCTTCGACTTCGCCATACCTTATAAGTGGCGGGCAAGACCGCCGGTGTGGCAGCCTTATACCTCCCACCTTGAGTAATAGAAGATTTGGCAAGGGCATTACAAGGTGGATCTCCACCAATGTTCTTAGGAACTTGGGCCATTCAAGGGGAACGCCCAAGTGAAAAAGTTCCTAGAGGATAATCCATCTTACCGGGCATCAACGTAAATGATTAAAGAGTTGCAAGTTCTTGTATTAGTGTAATATAAAATATAAATATAACATTCGGCTTGCACTATAAATGTTTTGTTGATATATTTTGTGTCCCCTCAACCATGCCAACAAACATAAATAATGCAAGAAAGCAAGGAAAACTAACCATGTAGATATGAACCACTTGTGTATGCGCCTAGAGGCCTAAGCTGCAGGAGAGAACGACAACCTGGGAACTTACAGGGGAACAGAGCCCGCCCAGGCCACGCCCGGCAAGGAACCTGCTTGAAGAATTTGGACAAATGACCCCAGAAGAAGAAATATCGCAAATGAGGACGGACCTCGAACAGATAAAGGCCTTGCTAGCCGCACAAGCAGGAGCAGTGTTCGGTGGGTAACGCCAACCGCCGCAAGCATCATTTCGGAGAAATGTAGGGACAAGAAGAGGAGCAAGAGAGGAAGGTCCCCAGCCGGACTCCTCCGACTCAAGCTTCATTCGTGACCGATTCGAGGAAGAAGAAGAGCGTAACCAAGTCCCGGAAGGCATCTAAAAGCGGAGGAACCACCCGGAGGGACGACAAAGGGACACAAGAACCCTCGACTACCGTAAGAAAGTAGACTCGCGATTGGGAAATGTTTGGAAGGCCGCCAGGAAGCTCGAAAGCAATTTCTCAGCGCAGAACGGGTCGCATGGAGGAAGAGGCTTGGCTTGACGAGATGAGCTTAATATGGCAATGCCTATGGTATGAAGGATAAGGATAAAGGCAGGGTGGCAACAAATAACCCGGAAGGGAGCAAAGACGATTTGGTGGAAGGGCTATGCCAAGGCTCATGGCTTAAGCGGGGATGCTTGCAGTGTTCAAGAAGTTTGCTAAAGCCTTCAAAGCGCCATTACGTTCCAAGAGAGCACAAGTCCAAAGATGATGCAAAGCAGTTCTACACAGGTTGCAAAGAAGGCAACAAGTCGATCTTAAATACACCCGGAGGAATTTATGAGGCTAAGGTCAGATATGTGCCAAAGTTAGGTGAGAAGCATGCAATTGGAAAGTTATTAATCAAGGTCCGAATGAGGAGATCCGCAAGCTTGTAAGGGCAATAAACCCTAGAACAGTATCAGAAGCTGAGTCCAAGGCAATAAGCTTGCAAGGAACGGGACCTCAGAATAGCGGGCAGAGGCAATGCGATTACCAAGATAAAGGCAAGGCAGCTTTAGTTTTAGCCCAAGGACATGACCCAGACCGGCCTAGAGCCCCATATAGTGGCAATCAAGGGAAGCAAAGCAGGAGAAGAAGCAGGTGTCCTTCAAAGACAAACAGAAGGGTCAAACTACTCCAAAGCGGTCGCGATCCTTTTCGCAGCCATGCCCAAGGAAAAGAGAGACAGAGTGCATAGAAAAGCAGCTTTGCTTGTGTGTTTCCAGCCAGGCCATAGGACAAATGAAGCGCCCATATGTCATGAGTGCGGCGCTAGCGAGAGTTGGGAGATTGGGACACTCGGTTCGACGACGACGGGCGAGGAGGCCCGCGACTACATTTAGGGTGAGTGTCATATCTTTGCCGCAATAGATACAGAGCAAGCAGAGAGCCAGTATAAAGTAATTTCCACAGTGGGAAAGGCCAAGGCCAAGTCATTTATAGTCCTGATAGATTCGGGAAGTAGCCATAACTTTGCATCTCCCAGAATGGTTCAAATGTTGAAGTTGAAACCATTAAAGTCAAAGCCAAGGCCCGTTGTCTTAGCAAGTGGAGCAAAGAAGGCGCGACGGTAAAAAGAATCAACTTTGACATCGACTTGCCGGGATTAAGATCCGATGGGGGCAGAGGTAATGGGCATCGGCAAACACGACTTGATAATAGGTATGGAGTACCTTGGACCAAGGGGGCCATTATTGATTGTGGAAAGGAAGGTGACCTTCCCAGACCCGACGGCAAGATCATTGAGATAACAGGTAAAGAAGTTGTTCCCATCATGCAGTGTATGTCTTCTAAACGACTATTCAAGTGCATCAAGAGTGAGCAAGTGGCATACATCTTCAAGCTTGAGATTAGTGAGCCGGAATCGGAAGAAAGCAAAGAAGACAAGATGCTCAGCAAGTTGCCGAGGCAAATAGCTAAGTTGATCACGGAGTTCCACGATCTCTTTCCAGATGAGATCAAGCAGCTCCCTCCTTATAGAGGAGTCGAGTGCGAGATAGCACTCGAACCGGGAACAAAGCCAACAAGCAAGGCTCCATATAGAATGACAACGCAGGAGTTGTCGGAGTGAAGAAGCGATTCTGTGAGCCGCCGACCTAGGTTTCATTAGACCTAGTGTCTCGCCGTTTGGAGCGCCCATTCTTTTTGTCAAGAAGAAGGATGGATCTTTGAGGATGTGCATAGACTATAGACAGTTGAATAAGCACACCATTAAGAACAAGTATGCGCTTCCAAGATCAGACGACTTGATGGATCAGCTTCAAGGAGCAAAGATCTTCTCCAAAATCGACTTAAGGTCAGGTTATCATCAGATACGGATAAAGGAGGAGGATATCCACAAGACCGCCTTCAGACGCCAAGTATGGGCATTATGAGTTCACAAGTGATGCCTTCGGCTTATCAAATGCCCCTTAACGTTCATGAGGCTCATGAACGATATCTTCAGGGAGTTCCTGGACACCTTTGTGATTGTTTTCTTTGATGACATTTTGGTGTATAGCAGATCCCTTGAAGAGCACGTGCAACACTTGAGAAGGGTGCTAGAGAAGTTGAAGAGGCACCAGTTAATACGCCAAGTTGTCGGGCGCCACCGCAAATGTAGAAGGTGGAATACCTTGGTCACGTGATCTCGGCAGAAGGCATCTCGACGGACCCCGCCAAG
The DNA here is from genome assembly GCA_021234155.1 of Isoetes taiwanensis. Lineage (NCBI taxonomy): Eukaryota > Viridiplantae > Streptophyta > Lycopodiopsida > Isoetales > Isoetaceae > Isoetes > Isoetes taiwanensis. Next base: position 14,697,792 of record JAJEKV010000004.1, on the reverse strand, counting down.
ATTGAGGCAGTTGATTCAGCTGGGTCGGGCCAAGAATGTGCACCAGGTCGGAAGTTTTCTGCCTAGCAGGGTACTCTGTGAAGTTCGTGAAGAACTTTGCTAAGATAGCAGCCCCGCTAACGCACTTAACGAGGGCGAGAAGGTGAAAGATTGGGTAGAGCATTGGCACAAGAAAGCCCAAAAGGGGTTTGAATTGTTGAAAGAAGCTCGACGACAGCCCCTCTGCCTTGACCTTGCCGGACCCGAGAAAGATAAGCTTGTAGCAACAGATGCGAGTAAGATAGCTACAAAAGTGCAAAGGCTTATGCAAGAAGAGTGGTGGTAGCGATGATTCCAGGAAGATGAACGACGCCAGACGCCGCTTACCCAACGACGCATCAGGAATTGCTTGCGGTTGTCGTATGCTAAGAATATGGAGGCACTACCTCTTGGGAAGGAAGTTCCAATTGGATACCCACCATCGTGAGCCTCCAATATGTATTCACGCAACCACACCTCAATCTGAGGCAGCGGAGATGGATGGAGTTCCTCGAAGAATACGACTTTGATATAGTCTACAAGCCGAGGAAACTCAATGTGGTAGCAGATGCGCTTTCAAGGCATCCCCTGACAACTAGAGTGCATTGCAATGCAATTTCGACGCTCTCCAGCGACTTTGGTAAGAAGATTGAAGAGTCCTTGCCAACGGATGTGGATTTCAGGGAAGTATGGGCAAGCCTCTCTAAGGAGGCTAGAACAGATAAGGAGCGGGAGGCCTTCAAGCATTATAAGAAGGAAGGCAACCTGTTATACCATAAGAACAAGTTGTGCGTACCCGAATCATCAGGTGTAAGGAAATTGATCCTCCACGACACGCACAACAGCCCAATAGCTGGCCATGCGGGATTCATGAAAACATATTTCAAAGTGCGCAGCAGCTATTATTGGCCGGGAATGAAGAAGCAAATAGCGCGCTACATCAAGGAATGTCAGCTATGCCAGCAGACGAAGGCGGAGCAACTTCGAATTCCAGGGGCATTAGAGCCATTAGCGGTGCCAAACGCTAAGTGGGAGGTAATCAGCATGGACTTCATCACAGGACTCCCAAGAACAGCAAGAGGCAAGGATGCCTTGATGGTAGTGGTCGACAAGTTGTCGAAGATGGCACATTTTGTGCCTTGCAGGACCACAGATACAGCTATGGATACAGCAAAGCTCTTCACCAAAGAGATCTTCAGGCTTCATGGCATGCCAAGGGAGATTATCTCCGACAGGGATCCGAAGTTCATGAGTGCCTTTTGGCAAGACCTCTTCGCGACGATTCAGACCAAGCTATCCATGAGCACGGCGTATCATCCTCAGACGGATGGCCAGACGGAGCGGACCAACAGGATCTTAGAAGACATGCTAAGAAACTATGTCTGGAATAAGCAAAGTATGTGGGAAGAATTTATTCACTTGGTGGAGTTTGCATACAATAGCACCAAGCAGGAATCGTCCCAAATGTCGCCATTTATGATCAATTATGGCTATCAGTGCCTAACTCCAGACACTTGGCACAACCCCGTGTCAAAAGTAGAAGTTTCGCAGCAGATGTTGGCCGATATGCAGCAGCTCGTGGAAGAGGTTCGAGGGTATCTGCTAGCAGCAAGAAGTCGACAAAAGAGCATCGCCGATAAGCATCGAACGGTAAGAGAGTTCAAAGTTGGAGATGATGTTTGGCTCAAGATCAAGGTGAAGCAGGCGAAGCTCAGGATTGGGAATTGCAAGAAGCTTGCTCCAAGGTGGGCTGGACCTTTCAGAATAGTCGAGAGAGTAGGTAATCAATCCTACAAGTTGGATTTGCCAGCACACCTAAAGATTCATAAGGTCTTCCACGTGAGTTTGTTGAAGAAGCATACTCCAAACCCAGACGAAGTCTTGGACACTCCAACGTTGTTGGAAATGACGGAGGAGCAGCTGGAAATAGTTCCAGAAATGATTCTTGATAAAGCTTTCAAGAAGACAAGGAGGTCGGAGTTCCTCCAATACTTGGTCAAGTGGAAACACTTGCCAGTGGAAGACGCGACGTGGGTACTTAAGAAGGATTTACTAAAGCAGTACCCACAGTTTATGGAGCAATGGGACGGCAAGGTCATCTCCGAAGAAATCGGCTCAGGCATGTCGATTTGTGTAGGTTAATTCTTGTATAGATTAATCTACGCATGCAACCTACGCTTGGTATGGGTCGCATGCGTTGTTACCGATGATGAGACCACTACGGTGATCTCTAGGGCGTGGTGTAATGTCAATGTAGGCATGACCGCATTTCCGATTGGGCGAGTGGAAGGTAGATTAGAAAGTCTACTTCTGTCCCACAGAAGTAGACGACCTCGAGAGAAAGGAGGTCATGAAGGAATGCATTGATAGGGAAAGCACCTTTAGCCCCATATATGCTTTGATAGGAGGAATCTATCCTTCGCGACCCCCACGCGAGAAGGATATCCTCCACGCTGGGCAACTAGAGGTGTAGGCACGAGCGGCATATAGGCATATAGGCGCTGTCTCCACGGCCATTATGGAAGATTCATCCTCTTCCTACGCCGGGAGATTAGCCATGCATTCATGTAGATAGGTGGGGTGGTCACCATATAACCAAAATTTATTAAATAATTAAAACGGTACTAACGTAGTGTCGACCTGCAGGCCAGTAGAGCGCTCCGAAGAGTAAGGAGGTCGAGCTACGAAGACTTGCAACACAAGTTTTGTTGGAATGTGTTGCAAGGAATGAAGAGTACCTCGGACAATAATTATAGATATGAAATGTTGAAATTTTGTCTAAACTTAAGATAGTGAATACCTTGTTTAATGATGTTGTGAATTGATAAGTATTCCATAGTATAATGACGTAATAATGTTCTAAAAATATTGCCTTAGGGTAATCTTGGTAAATGTATAAGTATTATATTGTAGGCATCACGTTGAATGCAGGTTGCAGGTTAGGAAGAGCCCAAGGTGGGGAGACCCACGATGCTGCGGACAGCATCATTTCAAGGTGGGGAGAATGTGACGTTCCAAAGACAAGATCACGGTCCCGGGGATTATACCGCATCTTTGCCACGCATACACGCCACTCCGACCGACGTGTACGCCAACGGATAGCCAGGTAAGTAGCCCTAGGGGCAACTTGCTAGGAGTGTTCATATATTATTAATGTGCACATGTGCACATTAATGAGGGCACACCTTTCCATGTTGGCATATTTTGCCACCTAGCCATTAAAGGCAAGTGGGGCCTTTCCAATTATCCCACATGCCAAATTGGGTAATTGGAAACCCTAGCCTAAACCCCATGTCTATTTAGGGTAGGAAAACCCTAGCTTGCTAGTTTTTCGTCCTTAGGGTTTTAGAGCTCAGTTTTGGCTGCCCCGTGAGAGCCAAAACCGCCCCTCCGTGACGCCTTGGCCAAGTTTAATTGCACCATCGGTTCCCCTTCCTCAATTCGCCACCATTCCAGGATGGTTGAACTCAGTCGAGGAGCCACTCAAGGATCAGGTATTTGGTCAATTTAATAGCTTAAACCGTCTTCTAGTCATAGAATCAGTAGGTTTAGACTATTAAATTGCCCATAGTAGCTATCTAGATCTTAGATCTCGGACACTAACTAAAGAACCTAACTCTATGATTAGATCTAGTTCTTTAGTTCTTCTGTGATGTATTTGGATGATGTATCTCTGTGAACTCCTTGTATTGGGAAGGGGGGTAGAGACCTAAAGCTTTGTAGTTGATGCTCCTAGAGTAGCCTCTCTAGCACACTGTAGTTGCGGCCTGTGCACAAGAGCCCCACCTGGTTGTAGGTGGAGGGGCCAGACTGGCTTATAAGGAGGCTCGTGTTCTGACTCTTGAACGATCCCTATGGTGTGTTAGTACTGCCGGGGATCATTGTGACTAGGTCTAATGGCTTGCCACTGCGTGTGGGCAAGGCATGGGCTCGACACTCGTGAGGTGGTGAATATGACCTTCCATTGAGTTCAAGTCGAATACGGGCAGTGGCCCTCTAGTCACCTTGAGTCAGCATGTAGATCTCTGGAGGGAGAGATCCCTACCTGCCCCATCGGAACTGGGGAGATGCAACCCAGGATATAGCCCCCTTGGCTATGCATCCCGGGCTCTGCAACAGTCCCAACACTTTTCAGCCTACTCTGCAAAGTGTGCACGGGAGGGGCGGATGGAGTGGACAACCCTATGCCATGTTCTTATGCCAGCCCAATCCATTGCCATGAACTCTGTCTGCAATGAACTCTGGAGACCCAAGCCGTCAGTCATCCCCTTGAGTCTGAGCCTTGGGTAGGATTCCCTATGTGATGTGCTGATCTTTGTCTATGCAGATATGTGGAGGACCATCCTTCGTGATGGTCATATGATGTTGATGTATGTACTACTGACATGTATGTTTACGCTTCCGCAGCTAGGTAGGCCCTGAGGGAGACAGGGTAGAATGACACCTTCACTCTTCCCACTGGGACTCGTTACGGGTGCAGTGATATGTGGAGGGCCCTGTATCAGCATGGAGCTGGTGTGGGGGAAGAACTCCTGTTTGTATACGGAGAGTGCCCCGTATACGAGTAGGGGACGTCACAAGCTCCACGATAGAAGGCAACGTAATCATGATCGGGAGGAGGGCGTTCATGCATGGGCTACTGTAGGTGATGCTCTCGCAAATAAAGGACAGGAAACAACTGTCCATTGTGTCGCCAATCACGACGGCGAACTTCTAGCCGAACAAAATGCTGCTAATATAGCTGCTTCAAAACCTGTGATATTTGTCATACATTTCAAAATGGCATCGTGAGGCAGATTCTTCCTATCAAGGACCCAATAAGGGATGCCCAATGTAAGATTCATATATTAATACATATTCTCTTAGCATGCCACCGAAATTCAAATTACTACAATTAAAATTCCAACCCAAATCCATCTACCTAACCTTCTTCCCAACCCTGCAGTTTTGCTAGTTTTTATTTTTTTGGGGGAGAGGGAAGGGGTTTATTGAAAAATTGGGCTTTTTGTATTCAAAATAGATGGATCGCAGCCGAATCAAGCCCGCCTTTTTGCCCTCTGAAAGTCCATAGTCCGCCACTCTGAGTTTTTTTAAGAAAAGCTAGAGCGCAGAATGGGCCTGGATTTGGATCTTCATACAGATTTGGCTGTGAGTACTGGAATGCCGTCGATGGATCTTCATCTGTGCTATTCTTCTATTGGTTTTGTTGTTGAATTTGACCATTCAAATAATGAAAAAAAGTTTTATCCATGTTCTGGTCGTGTCGACTAAGCGGATATTGGTTGCTTCTAAAGTATGCAATGCCACTAATGTTTACTTCAGTTCTCTCTAGATCTAGGATATGCTTCGGCCACCAGAATTGCACTAAAATATTGAAGCTTTTGAGTTGCTAGATTTTGGGCTTTTTCATTGCCAGAGTTCTTTCATCTGAGGTTTGAGAATAATGATGTCCAGCCCAGTTTAAGAAAGTCCTAATTCTGGCAAGCTCTCAACACATTAGACAACTTCATAGAACTGGGCAAAGCATTCAAGTGAGGAGTATGGAAAAAACAATTGATGCTAAAGAGCTTGAGAAAAAGTGCACATAGCTAGGAAGGGGAAGGAACTATAGAATGAAAGAAAATAGAAATCTGAACCCGGTGATGGAGCATCTTTCTTAATCAGCAGAAAAATGGTCGAAGGTCTGAAAATAATGGGATCGATTTACAGGCATAAAAGAGCAGATCCGTGCGTCACTGATGGCGATGGCAGTAGGACTCTTTCATTTGATCAGATTTCTTACTTCTCGTTGTATGTGCAAACCCACTGTAATTTCTGGCGCAGAAGCTCAATTTCATGGCCAAGGGAAAAGCCTGCATGCCAAGAAAAAAAGCAAAAAAAAATGAGAACCACCATAGGCAATTTATGGCCAGAGCTTCTTGGCATCAAACTGAACCCATATAGTTTTGCAGATAGATTTTTTGATGAAGGTTTGCCAGGGATTATGGTGGGTTTGCACGGAATGTGATTCGGTTGTGTAAGGGCTGGGTGACATGAACAGATCGACATCTCGCCTTAGATGTCAAAAACGGAAATTGAAAGGGTCTCATGCTGATTTTTGACATGAAGAGATCCAAGTTGACATCGATCCGTAAGGATTCATGTCAACATGAATCCCTCAAATCTGAGCGCGCGGCAAAACTCAGGACACTTGGCAATGATCCAAAAATCAGCAGGGAATAAAGAAATGGCAAGCCCTCCGGTTCCTCTTAATCTTCATGTGACCTTCTCGTAATTGAAGCGTTCATGTCGACAAGGAGTAGTTCACGTCGACCTGTTCATGTGTTCATACCCTAATTCTTGGCAAGATCCATCGCCTCCGTGGATCCATCATAGCAATAGAGTTATGTGGTTCGTTGCCTGAGCATTTAGACACGTAGGTGCCATGTGGCAGATGAGCTGGCAATTTGAATATGCGACCATTGAAAAAGGGGGTAGTGCAAAAAACATGGAAATCTATGGACCATAGAAATAGAGGAATTCTATCAAATTTAAGCGAGATTGCTGAGTTTAAGGCGGGTAGGGCCCGTGGGTTTGGGATGGATCCAACAAGCATTAGATCCGAGGCAAGAACTAGAGCAAGAAGAGAAAACTAAAGGACGATTAGGGGGGCAAACCGGAGCAACCAAAGCAGAGACTAGAGATTGGCCCATTCTGGCCAAGCTTACAACTATGGCTATAAGCTTACAGCTGGTTTTGGCATGGCTCCTTGTTGTTTTAGTTAAGGTTGCCATTTCAACAAGAAAATTCTAATTTTACTTGTGGTTGTGTTGGTTAAAAAAATAAAAATAAAACAGCAAAAAAGCATTGCCAACAACCGTATATAGAAAGCTCTGCTCCATTTTCTTTGCAAACTTTTTTCAAAAAAAAAAAAAAAATTTGTTTTGGTGTGTTATGGGATTTTTGCTATTGAAAACTTATATGTCATTCATGAACTTGCCAATATTTTTCTTCAGCTTTCAATCCAATGACTTCTCCTTTGAGCCCATCAATTTCTGCTTTCATTTCCTGCAAGAGACTAATTAGATGGCCTGAATCCCCATCATATTCTATCAGCTCACCTTTGTGGGTGACCCTTTGCCTTTCTTTGCCTTTTGGGGCCTTATTTAGCGTCAATACTATCCCAAAATATATCTCTTGACAACCTATCTTCTTTAGCCTAAATGTGAATACAAATATTGTGTTACATATTAAGATAGTGTCCAAGGACGAAGTTGAGCCCGCACATTCATGACCTCTTGAAGATACGATCCCAGCAATCACACTGAAGCCGTATTCAATATCACATGCAACAACTAGTTGGGTCTGATCAATTTAGGATATCATGCCCAGATATGGTCATATGTGGGACACCCTAAATAAGTGCTCATAGGTTTAGTCATATAGTTCCCCTTTGTGATCGTTGTTCTTAATTGCATACAACGTTTTTCAGCCCGCTATCACTCATAACCAAATAGAAGTATCCCAGTACATAGTAGAAGGAAACTCCACTCCCAAATACTTGTAGATGAGCATCACCTCCACATTTTGTCCTCAATAAGTGAATGAGAGAGGCCTTGGCTAACATGAGGATTAGAGAAAAAATTAAGGAATTTTTACATCCAAAATGGTGAAATAAAGTTGGCTAAAGCATGCTAGAAGTTGAGATAAAAGCTTCTGAAGTTGAGGTACTTTCAAAATTTTGCCACCTGCTTATCTTGGCTTTGCTTACTTTTATTGACTCCAACTTCTTAATCTTTTCAACAATTTCTCTTTTTGGTGCATTAATAGTGTCTTCTCTCTGATCTTAACAAGCACACCATATAAAGATTCTAACTGAGCTTTTTCAGCTCTTGTTTTATTCCTACCACTTTCTTTAGCAAACTTTTTGATAGCCGCCAATGGTAAGTTCATTGCTTCCATACCATTTTTGTGACCCAAATTCTTCTGCATTGTGCTTTAAATTGTTCATCTTTTAACCACCGCTAGTATATAGCTTGAAGACAATCTTATTGACCACGCTGTTTTATGAATTCATGCGAATGTGCTTTATGATCTGAGATAGAATTTTTCAAGAGGTTGTGTTGATATAATGCGTGGCAGGCACTTAATGCAGTTTGATTTGCATCACACCTACAATGGGTATAAGCTCTGCCTTCCCCACTCGATCACTTAGACCAAGTAAATCCAATGTCTCCTTGTACCCCTATGATTTGCAGAACTAAAAGCAGATCCAGCCACTGCTCTTTCTCAAACCCAAAAACTATTTCAGTGTAGTTCCCTACCATATCTGCCCTACTTTCAACCATGTTGAAGTCTCCAACAATCAGCCATGCTATATTCTCCCCATATTTTCTTACCTTATTTTTTAGGAGTGATTATTCCACATCTTCCAAAGTTATCCACATATGTAGATGACACTTTAATGTCTTTATTCCATACTATAAGAGTTTCCCCACTGGATCTCTCACCTGTACAAGAAATTCCTATGCATTCACGTCCTAATAGGCTTACAAGATGACTAGCTTCCTCTTTTCTGCATTTATGTTCTTGTGAATATATAGTGTCTGGCTTAATTCTTCCAAAGGCCAAAGCAAGTCTACTCCTTCACTTCGGGAGACTTCACACCCATGATATTCCAATTTGTAATCTTAGTGTCCATTCATTGAAAGTGATTTTTTTCCTTTTCACAATTACTCCAACCACTTTATATAATTCCTCTCTTCCATTTGTCCTACTTTTTCTTCAAACCTCATTCAGTCTTCCCTTTTTCAAATTATTATTTACTTCCATAACCAGATCAACCCACCTATTTTTATGATTTGGTATGCCTTCAACAATTATTTGTTCTACATCATCTTGCGTATCATGATACACAGCAGATCTCCAACATTCTCCAAGTCCCTCTATTTTCTCTTACTGAAGAATGAGCGAAGATAGAGTGAGAATCTCTTGGGTTGGATAATAAACTTAATTTTGTCCCTTACAAAATTATGTCCTTTGTTTTTAATCGTTTTCCATTTTCATCTTTCATCTTCTTTACTACATGTCCCCGATAATTTGTTCCACCTAATCAATGCAGTACTAGTCGATTAAGTGAAGTGACAATTATAGTGGACTGTTTGTGCATTCCCAGATGTATCTTCCACATTTTTATTTGCTAATATGCTTTATCACCAAGTCCTGAGAATCTTTTAGCACATCCTCTTGATCTTTCGTCTTACTTAAATCTCCCAATGTAGATGACAATTTTGATGAAGCAGTTTGATAGTTAATATTCTTAGGAGCGTCATTTACCTTTTCAGCTTGATGCTCATTCATCTTCTCATTCTTATGCACAAGAATATAAAGGCCGTAACATTTAACTTATGGGAATATCGGGCATAATTTCCATCCATTCAAAAGTTCTAAAATGAACAAAGCAATACACGCACTACTTTTGACTACAACATGTTTTGAAACTCCCTCGACTACAGGTATTGCAACACAGATTTATAGTCCTCTAAGAATTGAATGGAAAATGTACGTAGCTAAGCACTTCACTATTGAAATAAAATAAAAAAATCTGAATCCAGCATGTTAGACCGAAGCCGCTCAATTTCTAACCAACAGCAACCTAATTGCAGATATTTTATCTGAAGTAAAACCCAAAGAGTAGTATTGGCGGAGGATGAAGTCACCTGTAAAGTAACTAGGCACTATAGTGACTGAATTTTTCACCGCTTCTTCATTACCTTCATTTCAGGGATTAAAATTGTGGTAGGTGAAGTTTCTCAATATATCTAGAGTGCCACAAATACAGCTTTCTTAAATTCAAGAAAGCACCTGTTGAAAACCCAACGACCGATTTTCCCACAAGACTCTGTATGTTCCTCAACTTGTTTATCGTGGTCAATTTCTGCTATCCTCGAATCCTTAGTCCTTGCAAGATTCCAAGTACCTTAATTGCGAGAAATTTTCGGAGCTTAAAGTATTTACAGCTTCTTCCACTCTATGATTTTTATCTTTATAGAATATATTGCAAGGTACGTGCTTCCAAACTAATGTTTCATGACGAGGGATGTGTTTATCTGTCAAATTGGGTGATTCGTATCCTCTACTGGTCCCTATAATTTGGCCCTCTATTGGTCCCCATAAGATCAGAGACTGCTATTCCTAGTTTCACTATCACAATTTTTTTCAAATCAACCTAATTTCTTGTATAGGGGGTAGGCCGTTTGGGATCCCTTTCCAATTTTCGCAGGGAATCTTTGCAATCGGTGGCATCCGGGAGCAAAATTCCCTGCCAAAGCAAAAGGAGGACCACATTGTTTATCCCTATAATATAACAATCAGGGGCAACTTTTGAGTGCTTAGCTATGGCATTATAATTTGTTGCAGTCCGATGAAGCGGGATATGGGTTTCTATGTCTTGGCTATGAAGCTTGGCTATGGCATTCGATGCATAGCTATACAATGTGTTGCAGTCCGATGAAGCTAGATTTGCTACTGAAATTTCATAGTTGCTCTTGATTAGAAAGCGCAATCACGTTCTTACAATTACAACAATTACAAACTTGCAAACGTAATGCACGATCTTGGTACAAATGGAAATGCATGATCTCGATTTTGGAATTAGAAGCAATGACAAAGCCCTCCTATCCAACACAGAATTAAAAGGTGAAACAAGAAATCACCTCAACGCCAAGGAAGATTTGATCGGTACAGTATGTAACTTGCAGATTGAGCGAAAGAAGCAATTGGACGAGCGAAGCATAAAAAGTAAAGGCTCGATGGAAGGAGGGAGTTATTTCGCGACCTTCTCCAGCTCCATGCAATTTTTAGCCAATTTCCTAATTTCCTCGGCCATTGATTTGTAAAAGAGAGCATCTAAAGGTGCAGGACATGCCACCTCACATTTTGCTAATTTGGAACTGCTAAGTGGATAGTCTAGAATTGCAAGGAGGGTTGCACGCTTAGTTAAGCTGGCGTGCTAACTAGCAGAACTGCAGGGTTGGGAAGAAGTCTAGGTAGATGGATTTGGGTTGGAATTTTAATTATAGTAATGAATTTCGGTGGCATGCTAAGAGAATATGTAGTAATATATGAATCATACATTAGGCATCCCTTATTGGATCCTTGATAGGAAGAATCTCCCTCGCGACGGCATTTTGGAAATGTATGGTTCCCCCTCGTACGACGAATACCACAGGTTTTGAAGCAGCTACATTAGCAGCATTTTGTTTGGCTAGAAGTTCGCCGTCGTGATTGGCAACACGATCGACAGTTGTTTCATGTCCTTTATTCACGACCTAGGCGTGAACGCCCTCCTCACGACCATGATTGCGTTGCCTTCTATCGTGGACCTCTGGCTCTTGTACCCTGTCATGGCATACGCCAACGCGAGCGGAAATGTTCTCTTGAAGATGGTCTTGGGCCCCTGGTGCCTGTACTCGACCAGCGTTCGCTTGACGTGCATGTGATGGAGTCGTCGATGTGGACCATGATGCCTTTCGCGTCTCCTGTTTGCTCGTCGTTCTCTATGTATGCGACTGTTCCTGTCGTTCCCCTGACTATTTCTCCCAGTATGTCCATGTTGGTAACGATTATGACTCTGCATCCCACGGCGACATAAGATATCTGGTGGAATGCCGATCTTGCCGAGCGCTTCTTCTTTGTCGATGATGTGGGATTCCAGCATTTGCGTGAGCTCGCTCTGGGTCGGCGAGCAGTAGGGCAGGCTCGGGGCAAGGGTTAGGCAATGTGAGAGTGATAGACTATCTTTGAAGGAGAGGGGATTCTGAAACTTGAAGGTACAACAGTATGTAGTGCTCACATTCTAAGACTCCCAAGACATTCCCCTATACGTTTTTAGAAAATTGAAATTGATATCTACCAAACAATGTTGCAATATAATAAGGTGCTTATGTACGACGGGTTTGTCTGATGTAATCTCTTTTGGGATTTGTAGTGGGCGTGCTTGTGTGGTTATCAAGAGCTCCACAAGCACTTGATAGCTACCAAACAATGATACAACAAAATAAGGTGCTTGCCCACTAGGGGTTGGTTAGTGTAATCTGTTTGTCACATAAGCAGAGGCAGACACCTAATTGAATACCACAATAAAAGGTTCACTAGATTAGGGTAACTATAGATTAGGCTAAATTTCTCGTTAATGCGAAGCTTGATTTATTCATCTGATCACCCAGTTCCATCTAACCAGTTTCAACTTGTCAAAACAAAGCTCCAAAAGAGAAAAAAAATGACATGAGCATTAGACTGCATGTACCCAGATAAATTTGAGTGCAACCAAGTAACTGAAGCTCAATACACCTTTGTCACATGGGCTTCTGTGTAGAAGACATTGAGCAGCGTATAGAGAAGGATCATCTTATGTTTTGGAAACAATAAAACCTTCTCCGATGTCAGCATTCTAACATTATATTTTGTTCTGCATTTGGAGGTAGTCCATGCTAATCTAGTCTTACGTTTGCAAAAAAAAACTGAGACACATAACAGAACTGGAAATGGCACCAAGTCTTGATTGCTTTCAGAAGATATGGACAATACCTGATAGTGAAAGCCAAGGTTATGTCTCTATAGTACTTTACAGGCATTGACCTGTGCCAAGATCTAAGCATCTGAATATACAGTTGTTTAGAAAAACAATATTTTGAGAAAATGCAATATGAACATCTATAGTTTCACCAACTTCCAAGCATATTATGTATATGTCAAATCCTCCTTGTGAGCTGCATAAGAAGAATCAATATGGAAAATACATGTTTGTAAAGTAATCTTTCAAATTGCTCTATATGATAATCCCAGTTTTAACAGTAAGATGGATGTCCAAGAATTTTAAAACGACGTGAAGCACTTTTCAATTTACTTCAGGCCTCTTTCAACAGCAAATTATATAGAATCCATTATATCTTAGGCCAGAATACTAGCAAGATTCTTGCATGTATGCACATTTTTTAAAAAGTATTAATTTCACAATGTTTTTTGTTAAGCCAGAAAGTGCCAGCCTGCACACTGTGTATGATAGTGCCCTAAGAAAATAGAAAGACCTTAACTACAATAGCATGCGATGCAGGCCAACTAGGCATACTCTCTTCTTGTAACAATAACCTACTTATTCAAAACCTTATGGCTGCATCCAAGGATGAAGCAATCCATCTTTGATAGAGATAGATCCTCAAATGTACTTTACGTCAACTGGAAACTTCAGGCATGCATCACTAAAACAAAATCCAAGTTTTTTTTAGAGAGTATTGGCCTCGAAGTGCAATCCATAATTTACAAAAGAGAAAGAAGAGGTTTTGCAAATCATATCAATCTATCTATTTGCAGGTTTTGGATGCTAAACCTTAAGAAGGAGATCCAAATATTTAAATGCCCAATATCATATGGAGCTCTTGAAACACTGAGTTGCTCCATCATAAAGCACCCAAAGGAAGAATAAGTTTTACGGATGCCTTAAACCTAAATTCCAAACGTCATGCCCATGTTATAGATCCAAGCTATGGTGTAGCTGTGCATGTGCCCGATTGGAGAATCCCTCCTGCCGGAACTACATCTTACAGTCGCATTTCGCCTTTTTTTTGCTAACACATTTTGTTAATACAATAGCAGATCATAGCCATCAGATTAATATTGTGCATCTCCTCCACCCTTGCCAAAAAGGTAAACTTTTGCATCTAGTGATAATCTTGAAATGAAAAATGGCCGGCCCAGCCATATCTAAGACCGCTACCAGCATCGGAGTTGGATCTGCCATAGCCAGAGCAGAGCAGCGGCAGAGCACGAAACAGGAGAAAAGGTCGTGCAAGAATATTGGATCACTGTATTCTTCTAGCCGCCACAGCCGCCATAGCCGCAATAAATGCACGATAAGTGCCATATATCATAAATGCCGCATTCTTCCCCTAAAATTTTAAAATTTTGTTTGCACATTGCATTAGATATGAGTGATAGCTGATAAAGCTAATGAAACAAAGGTTCTAGGATATAGCACTCATTTTAGACCAGTACCATTCAAACTCAAACAGCCTTGACCATTTGAAGATTGTGTTTATTTTTTCATGAAGCTGGATATGGCGATCAGCAGCAGGTGAAATCAGGCATGAGGTCAGGCAGTGCCCAGCATCGGAATTATTACATGGTTAGGCCTAGGTAACGATCTTAAAGATGGAGTACTAGAGCAGTTTTGGCACATTAATCATTAATAGTACCTTAGCAACAGACACAAGTGGCTTTTATGACAATGGATGTTTTTTGTTTTATTACTCGAACCTTAATAGATTATTGCCAGAACTTGTAAATGGGTTCTATTCTTTGTTTGTTAAGTATAATGATGTTCCTATCCAAGCATCTTCCTCTGGCTAGGTTTAATAAATTATTGGTAGATTTGATTCCAGTCTTGGTAGAAAATTCTAGACCTTTGGTGGAGCTCTAATTCAAAGAGGTCTTTTATTTGGTTATTCATGCTAGGCTTTTGTGTATTATAGATGCTTGGTGAACAGTTTTACCCACTTTTAGATTAAATAGAGCATGATCATGCAGGTAAGGTTACTGGCATGCACCTTGAGATGGACCAAACAGAAATATTGCACTTGTTCGAGTCTCCAAAAGCATTGAAACCCATAGTTGGTGAGGCAATGGAAGCTCTGCTGATGGCACAAACTGTGCCTCCAACTTGCATCTCTTACAATTGGTGACTCTTCTTCATGCTAAATATTGCAGAAGAAAATGCTTCTCTCTTATATACCAAGTGGTTGGTGTTTATTAGATTGATAGCCACGTTATTGGCACCAAGCTAAGCTGCTCAGAGTAAGTATTGATTCAATTGTGTTGTACTAATAGATTATTGCTAGAACATTTGGAGCTGCTTTTTCGTCAACGCTTAATTGGTTATATTGAGTGAATAACTCGCTTCACAGCAAAGTTATTGAGTAAGAGGATTTAGCACATTGTCAAGAATATGTTCTATTTGTAGAACCTTTAACAGAGTCAAGTATCAGCAATTTTTTGGTTCAAGACATTCTTTCTTAAACCATTCATTCAGTGGTTATAAAATGGCTTCAAGACTATTTCAGAAAGGAAACATGTATGGCTTTAAACCTCTAGCTTGTATATGATGTCTTTTTTCTTTTCTTTTTTTGAGGGTAGTGTATGAAGTCTTCGTTGATGGTAGTTAAAACCCAAGTAGACAAGTAGATCTTGGTTTGGCGTTTCCTGATACCACCATAAGAGGATGGGATGGATTTTCCATAAATATCCACATGTTTTGGCCAGTTGGTTAGGCAGGGGTGGTTAAGACCCATGGGAGGCCACTCGAGTAGATCTTGGTGTGGCGCTTCCTGATACCACCATAAGGGGGTGGGATGGATTTCCCATAAGTATCCGAATGTTTTGGCCATGTTGTTAGGGCGGGGTGGTTACGGAACATTACAATTTTTAGGAGATTTGTAATGGAGAATGTTGATTATTGCACGGTATTTCAAATTAATCATTGTTGGGTTGTTTCCCGTTTAGAAAGCATGTCCCATGTACAAATGGGATGGATTTCCCATAAGTATCCGAATGTTTTGGCCAGTTGGTTAGGCCGAGGTGGTTAAGGAACGTTACAATTTCTAGGAGATTTGGAATGGAGAATGTTGATTATTGCACGGTATTTCAAATTAATCCCATCGATCCGAGACATCGGATCGCCATTCTAGAATGGGACGAGCATGCATGTTTTGCATGCATGCGGGCGGCGCATGCCCATTCTGGTTGGGAGTTCGCTATTTTAGGCGCGATTCTGCATCAACATCTCATCGGCGCTTCCTCTTCTCTCTCAGCAGTACCTTATTCTCTTTGAACCCACCCTCCCCCCTTCTTTGTTTTTGTATTTTTATCGCGTGGCACGCGCGTAATCAGCCCCTCCACTCTGGGAGGTTTGTTTTGTCTTGTTGTTTTGTTGGTGATGTGCAGGTACAGGTTAGCGAGCGGCATCTATTTCGGCTTTTCCATTCGTGGGTTTTGGGAGCGATTTTTATGCCTTGCGTTTGTCCAAGCCCCTTGCCGAAGGCTTATCACTAGGGTTTTTCCTCGAAAACCCGAAAGGGCGGGGTTTTTTAATCCCGGTGATAAGCTTTCGGCAGGTACACTAGCCCAATCTCTATTAGCATTGTATTTTGTTGGGGTCCAAATGATATAATTGGATTTTCCCTTTATTTTTTGGGGGTAGTTCGCATGTGTGCGGCTACCCACTATCCACCATTGTATTTCAAATTAATCATTGCTGGGTTGTTTCCCATTTAGAAAACATGTCCCATGTACAATTGGGATGGATTTCCCATAAGTATCCGAATTGCCCCATTCCCCACCCCTCCAAAATTGAAACATCCACCCTTACCTCAAGCTTGTGTTATTGCAAGTTTTTATTTTTATTTTTATTTTGGTGAAGGATATGCTCTAGTATTAAAATATTGTGTCAGGTAAAGCATTATATTTGAGATGCCTGATTTATTTTGTGATATTTACTAGAGAAAGGAGCAAATTATTCCATGGTAGAGGGTCTCATCTAAAGCTTCACACCAAAACTATTAGGAACGCATAGCTTTCTTTCCTTTTTAGCAAGAATCCTGAAGGTTATAAACACTATAGGCTATACAAAACAAAACACTAAAATGAAAAGCATCTTAGAAAAGGAACAAGGAAGTTTTATTAGGCAGTAATAATCTTAAGAAATGCATCCTGAACCAACATGTAGGATTGTCTTATAACAAGCCTGTGATTTGTGAAGGGAACTACGGTCTTACCATAAATCATTTAGGATTCCTTGTAGAAGGTTTTCTTGACAGAGTCAATTTATTGACAATGTCCAACATCAAAAAGGAAGGACACCAAACCAACCAACAATAATATATACATAGGTGCTAATAAGATGCAGAGCTAGACTGAGATTTCAAGGGCTAATTTGAGCTGCACCGTCATAGCATGGAACTTGGACTCAAAAATTGGGAAATCTTGCCGGAACTCTTGCAGGAGATCACAAAGCGTCTCCACTTTGCTACAAGTCTCCGAAAATTCTGTTTCCAGGTCAGTCTTGAGTTGTATTCTCCATTTGTTGGCTTTGAAGTCTTGTTGCCGTTTCACCATCCGTTGTTGCATAGCTGTGGCAATTACCTTTGTAATTTTGGAAGGTCTTCGTTGTTCTATTTTCATCCTATGAGCACAGTGACGAATCATCAATCCTACATATCTCCATACTTTTAGAGATTCTAATGCCTTCCGAAAGGGGGAAGTAAATACCTTGTTTCTTGTTGCTCCTTAGCCAATAAGGTCATAGCAGCATCGATCTCTTTGAGCCTGGTGTTTAATTCATCCCTTTTATTATTGTTAGAGTTCACTTTCTGTTCCAGTGCGTCAATATTTCTTTGTACTTCTCTGATTTCCCTCCTTAGCTCTGAGTTTGACTTAACTAGCAGGGCCTCAGGACTGTCCGGTTCCTGAACAGTTTGTTTTCTTTGGTTCATTGCCTATGCATGTAAAGAGACCAACCCCAAATACGTGAGAATGCACATACCAAAAAGATTTCATTCAAGACCAATGATATCAACATCAAGGCTGCAAGTAGCAACATGTCCAAATTAAAATTAGAAAAGCTGCCTTTTATTTCTATATAAGGTCTCATTTCAACATTTCCCCACCAATACGTGCTAAGTACTGGATACTGCCGTTTTGTGATTTCTTACCCTGATTTAATCTACCTAAGTGCACATGATTTATGAACTACTGGTCTGTTGTCTTGAAACATGCCAGCCTTTAGCAGACATTAATGTGGTTGCACCTGCAATCTGGTAGGAGAATGCAACTGATGGACAAGCCTGTACTTCGGTTTCCCAGAATGGCTTCTTTACCAAAAAACATCCTTCACTTGTCTATACCACCTTCAGCAGGTGTCTTAAGAAAATGAGACTAAATGAGTTGAAATGCGTAGCCAAATTGGAAATTAGAGACACATTTTCAAACTTGAGCTGGTAAAAAGCGAAATGCATATAGCACTTTACATTTGATTTAACTTTATGAAAAAAGAATATGCTTCTGGGTATACCTTCACTTTGACAGTAATTGTTTTACGGTTCATGACCCTTGTCTCAATATCAGCTATTAACTTTTGTTTGTGCAGTTGCAGCCCATCAAGCTTCCATTTTAGACGTTCGTATTCCTTTCTCATCGTCACAAGCATGGCAGATGGACTTGACTTAGCTCGTATTAAAGCTTCCTGAACATATGATGGCATGAAAAGTCAACCCACACTTCATAAGCAGATATAATATCATACTTGGTCGATATAAGCAAATACTGTTCCCTATAAATAATAGGATAGCATAGAATAGAAAATTTTAAAGTCTACGCATGGAGGGGAATTCTAATATTACCTGTGTTTCCCTTTCATAATTGATTTTACGCTTCCATAATATAACGTGATTTTGCAACTCCGCAACCTCTCGGGAAACATCAGATCTTTCAATGTTGCAATCTTGTTTCTGGAACTCAATCCGCATGGCCTCGACTTCGAGGTCCTTGAGTGCCATGTCTAGACTCATTTTCAGATGAAGATTGTCATTGGCTATGGTATCATTTAGGCATGTGTTTTTTGCTATCATTTCATTTAACCTGCAAAGGAAAGTTGCAGGATTCATTAGGTGCTAAACATGGAAGCTATTGGAACAACTGCAGTTCCGGCCTAATGTTTGGAGCTAACAACTTGTAATGTTCATTAAAGCACATTTACACTGCATAAACCGGCATAAGTGAGAATTTAGCCATAGGAGCACTATGAGTGCTAATTGTTCTTCTGGTATTTGTTCTTGGAGGACTACGAAATATTTTATTGTTTCATTTATTTACATTACAGTTCTATATATTCTGATAGCATAGCTCTGGATTACAAATTCAGATCTATTTCTAACAAATTTTTCTTCTTTGTCTAGGAGAAAAGTCTCTGAAAATGTGTTATGAATGGCTATTGGAAATACCTTGTGATGATGTAATGCTTGAGTCGCACACTATGGTCAATGTTTTTGATGTACTTTTGGAGGCCATTAAGTTCCTTTCCCAGCCTTAAATTCCTCTGTACCAAGAGAATCTTATCATTCTCTGTTTGCTGCAGTTTCTCACTCAATGCATTGTTTCTTCTTGTAAGAATAACGAGCTCTGTTTGACTAGTCAACCATCGCTTCTGTAGCTCACCAGATGATTTGATCTTAACTGATATTTCGTAACGAATATTTGTAATTATATTTTCCCAAGGCGTTTGATCCTTATCAGCCAAGTTTGCTGTAAGCTTTTCATACTGCTTATTAAGTTTGTCAATTTCTTTTGTTTTCACTTCAATTTCTCCATTTCGTTGCCGCGTTTCCAACTGCATCTTTGATATCATCAAGTGTTTTTGTTTAACCTCCTCATCCCATGAGGCTAAAGTATCTCGAATTGTCTGGTTGGATGATTCTACTGCCATTGCTTCCACACGAACTCGTGAAAACTTAAATTCAATTTCAGTAGCAATCATGCGTTCCTCTCGGACTTGGTGACGAAGTCTTAGGGTTCCTTGAACAATCTGCTGAGTAGCTCTCTCCAGCGTCAACTGATCACTCAGTCTTTGAAGCATCTTTGACTCAAGTTCAGTTATAACTCGGGACTGCTTAACTATTGAGTTATCAATAGCCTGGAAAAAAGACAGAGAATCGAAAATATTTAAGCTCATGAATGGAACGTGAAACACAAAAAATAGATGCATGCATCATCCTAAAAACAATATGAACCTTGATCTCTTGCTCAAGTGCTTCTCTTTCGCCCTGCACTTTCTGTCGATGCCGTTCTTTATGTTCCATAGAAACCATGAGTTGGGCATATTTTTGTAATATCTTAGATCTGCGTCCTACTATTTTATTAATCCGCTTTTGAAGTGCTTTCATTTGAGATACGGTTTTTTTTATATGGCCACTTTTTTCCTCAGCCATATCCCTCTGAATCCTGATTTCTTTTATAAATCTTTCCTTTTCCATATGAATTTCTAACTCCTGTTCTTTCTGCTTCCTTAATGCATCTTGCAATGCCTGACTAAAAGTAATAAATCTTAGCATATGAACAGCATATAAATCTATTTGGCACAAATCAAACTTCCATTATAAATCTTGCACATGTATTAAAATTTATCTGATAATTTTACAATCTCATGCCTGTAATGACTGAAGCATGTATATAAATAGGTATCTGCAAAACAAGTGAATGCATATTAGCAACAGTCTTGACAACCTGTGGACTGCAGATGGAATACTTGTTTTGCATGAGGTTTTAGAAGAAAAGACTTTCTTAATCTTCAAAATACTGCTATCTCGAATTGATTTATGGATACTATTCGACATGCTAAGCATTTCTAAAAGGTTTTTTCATCCCTCATAGTGGTAAGCTTGAATCCCCCAATGAAACGATGCGTCTCATCATAGTCCTAATCCAGAATAATAGTCCCACTAGTGCAGGGGTTTCTCATCCTGCATTCAGAAGTATTACATCCCAATAAGGGAATCATCCTGCAATCTTAAATCCAATTGGTAACCAGTGTCGTCCATTGTTGCTGAGCTGATATACAGCATATTAACTATGATTAATACTTTTTAAGCTACATTCACAAATCTAATATCTCCATGTGCCCAAACTTTTTATAGCTACTTTACCACATGCAGATTTAATAACCCATCTTTGGAAGCCGCAACAGCTTTCGTTGCTTGAAGAATTAAAGGGGCGTTAGGTCAAGGACTAACAAATGGCAACCCAAAGGATTACTTTTTAGACTAAAGGGTTAGCCATAAGGGGATCATCACAGGATTAAACTCGCATTCATGCTACAATTTTTATAATATAGTTAACGTGTTTGTGAACTTGTTCAACCAATTGAACAAAGAAATCAGTTGCTGCTACAAGAACTGTGTCTATCACAATAAAACTCAGCTAAAACTCCTATCTCTTTATTTAGTCTGGCAGGGGACTTGAACCCCAATAGGTAGACCGTTTCAAAACGACACCTCTAATCAATTTAGTAGGATTTGGATGAGGCAAATAGAACAATTACCTGTAAAGCTTCGTCACACCGACCAAGGACAAGCAGTGCAGAGTTCCACTGGTTTGCAATCTCTCTCTTCTGAGACCTCATGCTCTCCATCTCTATGTCAAACTCGGCAAGTGCGCTAAATGCCATTTTGGTCTCCCTTTGTTGAGCTGTCTTCACATACATGTGCAAATGTGGTTGTTATACTCCACATATAGGCCATACTGACCTGCAATTATGTTCTAACAAATGATGCTTCCTTACCTACTACATATCTATAACACTGGCTAAAATCCAAATGACATGTTATAATATGAGAGATGAATCCATACCATCAAGTTGTGACCTGCATAATGCCTGTCTTTGATAAAAATGCCGTAAACGTTCCTGCTGAATTCCAACAAAAAAGTCTTGATCTTTTTTTATTTTTTCAGCTTTAACGATCATGTCTTCCATTCCATATGTTGCCCTCCTATTGACTGCAATCTCGTTCTTGAGGGCCTCATTGCAACTTTCTATTTGCTTCAAAGTATAGGCAAGACGTTCTAGATCAGTTTGTGCAGCTTCTGTTTTTTCTACTAAAGACTGCAGCTCAGTTCGCCTCTCTTGATACACATTTTGGGTTGCTGTAAATTTCTCGTCTGCCTGTGTTCTCATGTTTCAGAAGTTCAGAGATGGGTTCAGAGCTTATTAAAGTTTAGCAAAATAATTAAGCCTACCTTAGAATGCTGGTCAATCTTGTCAGATAACGACTCTTCAGTAGACCTAAGAGAAATGTGAATACTTGCAAGGGCCTTCTGCATACTGTAAAGTTGCACACCAGCCTCTTCCCTTTTTCTTGAGGCTTTCTTGAGCAAGAGTCCTTTTTCAACCATTTTCTCATTGAGATCCTCTTTCCTCTCAAGAAGCTGTTGTTTCAAGGCCTGCTGTGCCCTTTCCAATTCATGAGGATGTTCCTTATTCTTTCTTTGGCCTTGGGGATGCGGTTTGACATGGAAATTAGAGTGCTTTGGAGTTGCCATTTCAGACTGCTCTGGAATTGCCATTTCAGACTGCTCTGTAATGGCTACTTCTTTTGCCATTGCGATTAACTCATGAGATATTATTCCACTGGAAGGGGATAAAGAGGGTCTAGGTGAAGGCATTCTTTCTATTGTCACAGCTATTTCATCATGAGTGAACTGATAATGATGCTGAATTGCCATTTCTGTTGCCGTTTCCATTGCCTGCTGAACTGCCATTTCAGAAGAAGGGGACAGAGAACCAGAACGAGAGTCCCCTTGGATTGGCATTTCAGTTGATTGGGGAAGGGCGTCAGAATCAGACTGCCCAGGAATTGCCATTTCTATTGTCATAGCCAATGTATCCTGAATTGCCCGCTCATCCTCTGGATCCATCGTGGCTAGGCCTTCAAAAACAAAGTTCACAAGTCAGAGGGAGCTAACCTGGGTAGGGCATGGGAATGCCGGAATCAATGGGAGGCTTTGATAAAAAAGCAAATCTTGTGAGCCCGGGAAATGAACCCAGAGAAGAAACCAGTTCACACGCTCCTACACTTATTCTCCGTTTAATTCTCCTGCACTTAGTCCCCCTTTAATGCCTCTGCAACGACTTCACAGAGAGGTAGCCAGAAGAAGATTATCCCACGGATACACAGAATATCAAATTCCGTCACAAAGCTTTTCAATTAAGGCTGCGCATCCGAGTTTCTTCCTATTCCCACTCAACCGGTTCAACGAAGCCACCTGAATATGATCGGCAAACCCTGCAGTTGATTTTGTGCCTGAATCCGAACTCTTGTTGTAAAACGTCTCTTCAATCATCGTCATTGTTGATCACGCCCTATCAGACATAATAGACGGATAATTCATACCAGCGGATCATACCAATCACAGGCGGATTCTTCACGCCTCCTTCACTGGATCACCGCCATGGCAAGGGAGATCGAGACGACAACCTTCTGCAACCTCCCATATCTGCGTTTATTCAAATTAGGGTAACTTGCGTGTCTCAGGTAGGCTATGTCAAACAAAATACATTCCCACTTTGGTAGCGCATGGTAAATCGGATTGGTTTAGCCTGGTACCTTGTCCCCATCCTGCTTTCTGGTGCTGCCACTTGGCACGTCATTCCATTGCAGACTCCTAAGGCCTAGATTTAATTAGGTCTTTTTTTTTGCGGAACTACCATTCTATCTGACGCCATGTCACACTGGTCGTGATTCCATAAGCAATTTTTTTCACGGCATTTTTATGCCACGCCAGCGCTAAGCGTTGCGCCATCGAAGAAGATTTGAACTACGGAGGCCAATCACAGTTTCGGATAGAAGATTCGAGGTGCGGAACAGAGCGTTTCGGCAAGGATGGATCCTCAGACAAGTAAATTTATGCCTTTGTTAAGTGTTGGTTTTTTTCTTGGTCGAAATCTCCATAAGAAAGCTAAAGAGATTAGCCTCCATCTCAAGTCTCAAAAATAGTAGGACCTGAGATTCGACTTCTCAAGAATAGTAGGGTCTGAGAATAGTGGGATCTAAGAATGTTGATATTAAGGAATGACAATTAAAAGGAATAACTTAATATTAAGAGAAGGCTCCTTTTACATTAACATTCCTTTTTAATATTTGTTAATATTTAAGAAATGATACAAAATTGGATAATGTACCTGAAATTGTGTCCACTTGCTTAGTTTTGCACAACTTGTGTTGACGGCATGGGGATGATATGGAATGGAAGATTGAGGATGAAGTCGAACAAAAAGATGCTTTGGAGAGTGAGAATAGAAGAAACATTTTGGCATCTCGAGTAAAACGTATAAAAATTCCAAAAAGTGAGGTTGCATGAGCTGCATCATATGGATTATATAGGGTCCAAGGAGTGTCAGTGGATCCATTGGAAGCGCTTGTGAGAGCAGTTGATGATGCTCCCAAGGAAATTCAATACTTGATTGAACATGTGCCAAAGACTTGCGCTAATCAAGAGCGTAGAAATGCCTTGGCAAAAGTTCTTTATGAGAACCACGTGGAGATAAGGCAATCGAGTGAATATGAATCTGAATAGAAGGGATTTTCTCATAATCCTTGGCATCTTGTCTCCTAGTTGACTTTTCTTGTATGTTTTACTGGCATGGATATTGAAATAAAAAGGTGTTTTTAAACACCACAATCCTTGGATATTTTTCAACGTCATATATGTGCTCTATTTGGTAATGTTGGACTTAATCAGAGGTGCGGGCTTAGATCTATGCTCTATTTGGTAATGCTGGACTTGATCAGAGGTGCAGGCTTAGATCTGCTTGGTCTTTGCAAACAAGTATTTCAAGTATCTCTGTATTTTCTGATATTGCTTAGATATATACAGTTGCATGGGTCACCCATTAACTGTGTATAGAAATTGTAACATGCATCTGACAATATTCTGAGAATAATTTCTGAGAATTATGTTTTGTAACGTTCTCAAGGTTTGCATTTCGTTTCCTTGCTGAATGGTCCTGAGCTAGCCCTCGTGTTTCCTGAAGCCCCTCTCTTTGCTCAATATTACAAGGTCCACCAGTAGGGTCATCCATCCGCTCCTCTGATACTCATGCTCCTAGATCAGCTCCCACCTCAATGGATATCTTTCACACCCCTGTGACTGAACCCCCTACTCTTCCAGTCTCACCTCAGTCTCTAGACCACCAAATGTTGAGACTGGCTGAGATTCAGAGATCGCAAGAGCAAATTGAAGAGGCTCGTTGACAGTACATGGACATTGATCGGCGTGGCATCCACCCACCACTAAAACATCCACCGACTCTTCGTTAACCACGAAAGTCAGGTAAGGGATCCAACTCCTCTGCATCCCAGCCCTTAGTTCCTGCTTCATGTAACTCTATTCCTCCCATTGCATCCCATTGTAGTCACTTTGATCCGCTTCAGTGGGCTGATTTGTTTAATAAAGTTACTGCCATGGCAGATGCCCAGGAGACAACCTCAAATTCCTTTGAGATGCCAGCGATCTCATCTGAATTGGCCTTATCATAAGGTCAAAGCGTTAGTTTCATGGAATGTTGAAAGGATAGCCTCCTCCCCCCTCGGCAAGAGTCGTATTCCTTCTACTTATCTAGATTGGATGCTCAGTTTGTATGTCTCCAAGAGCACAAGTATCGCAAGGGAGACATATCAAAGCTTGCAGATATGATTGGCCGACGGTTTAATGTCCTTATCGCAGCTATTGATTCCGCTAGTGCAGGGATGGTAATAGCATGGATTCCTTCCTTGCCAGTCACTTGCACCCAGGCTGATCGTTTTAGTCATTGGGCCCTAATTGTGTAGCAGGAATAAGAGGTTAAGTATGGTCTAATTAATGTTTATGCCCACAATAGGCCCCATCAGAGAACTTCAATGTGGGCCTCCTTGCAAGGAAAGGTGCTCAGCTTGGGCTGCGACATTTCATACCTTCTTGTTGGGGATCTTAATATGGTGGAAATGGAGTCCGATCAGTTGGGAGCTACCTCTACAGTGGTGTCTAGTTTTGAACGCAAACAGTGCCTCCGTCTGCTCCATGCCTGCAACCTCTCGGAGATTGATGATGAAGGTGCCTTTACTTGGTGCAACGGTCAGGCTGGTGGGGGTCGCAAGCTCTCGATTGGATAAAGCTTACTGGAATGCAGATGCAACTGTGGCACTTCCAGGTCTCTTTTGGTTCTGTCTCAGAGACAACTCAGTTTCAGACTGCCATCCACAATTCCTTTCAGGCGAGCCTTTGCAGCAGCGGCGTCTCTCCCCCTCCCCCCATTGTGATTAAATGATATTCCAAGATGACTACATGCTTACTCAAGCATGTCCCATATTTTCAAACCTTATTGCGCATGTGACATATCAACCCTTTTAATTTGGGTCTTTCCAGTTTGGCTAAAAACATTTTTGGTATTTTCTTAAGGCCGATTATCTAAAGTTTGATGGGTTTTGGCTGCCCCAAAAAAAAAAAACCTGATCTTCCAAATTTGGAAAAATTGCTTTTGTTATGATTTGGATTTTCATTTTTCCCTTTCCTATCTCTGCGTAGATCGATTTGCCCCTTTCGATTTGTCCCCTTTCAATTTCCAGCATGCAATGATTTGTCCCCTTTAGGCATGCTATAAGGATGACTATGGGCATGAGAAAATAATCGATAGGGTTTTTATTACAATAGATTTTGGCCGGAGCAGCGCCAACTATGGATAATAAGCTTCCATGGCTTTTACAAGGTCAATCTGTTTGGTTTCCATGTAATGATTTTGGTAAGAAGGTAGTATATAAGGACCCAAAGAGCTATGGGGAGGAGGAAAGATCTTATACAAGTAAGAAAGAAGAGGATGCAGATGGGGAGGAACAAGAACAAACTAACATAGGTAAATGTCGGTTTTGCTATAATCAATCCATTTGTTTGCCTTAGATTCTATTTTGGCTTTCAATTTTGGGATATCTTTCCATTGATATTACGGCTGCATCTGTGAAGCGCAGAGTTGAATTACTCGTAAATGCTTCAGTCGTGCCTTTAACTTCTGAGACCACCCTAGATTTGTCAGATCCGTGTTCAATCTTCATCTTTCGTAGCATCGGAATATGATACTAGAACAGAGTTTTTTCAGGGTGTTTTTTTGTATTTGAGGCTCCTATTTTGCTTGAACTCTGGCCAGTTTTAAGAAAGCCGAATTAAGGAGCAAAAGAGGCATGAGCATATTTCTGGGCTTTTTCACATATGCCAATTTGGTGGTTTCTTTTCCGGGACTTTCTTACTAAGTTTTGAGTGCTTAATCGACACTTGTGCCTAGATTTTCCATAAACTTTCATGTATTTCTTTCATGTGTAATTTAGAATTATTTTTTCATAGTCTTTAAAACTCTATTCAATTATGTCTAGCATGGTCTTTGTTGTTTCCAAACAAAGGGCCACTGAAATTTTTTATTGGTTCTTCTATCAATCTAGCATGAATGGAGAATTATGGTTGGTGCTTTAGTTTAAACATTGGCTTTGGATGTCACAGGTCCCATGTTGTTGATGATGCTCATGGATCAGTTGAGTTCATTTGATGGAAGAAATATCAGGCACAGATTACGGATGATTCGGTCGATAATGCCAATAGAGCATAAGAATGATTGTGGTGCTTAACTTGCCAGCAGATGGTTCATAGTCTTTACTTCTCAATGATTTGTGTTGCATGTAGAGATTGTAAGCTGTAGATATGTAGTGTTATTGCTGTTACTATAACTAGCAGAACATCTCTTTGCCTTAGAAGATCTGTTTAGGTAGATTAGAAACTTATTTATGTTGCACCATTGACATATATTGATCTGTTATAGATCATTGGACTCGACCGCCGTTGAAGTTCCGTTTTGATTTTGTGAGATTATTAGAGATTGTGTATTAGCTATTATACATGAAATTATATTTCCTTCAACCTGGTATTTGTTTGAACATGTCTTGGCCTATGTCTGATCAGGACGTTTGTCTACAGGAATGATCATAAAAGTGCAATTCCAACAAGATTGCCATCAAATAAAGCAGAGGTGGTGCATTTGTTCTAGAGTAAGCATGTATTGATTATTCAATTAACATTCTTTCAAACAACTTTATTGCAAATGTTGGCATAACATGCTCGCAACCATGCTAGAATATTTTATTTGAATAGAAATACTGATATGTCTTTATTTCTATTTCCATAATTTTGACAATTCTTTACATTACTATCTGGCCTATAACCTGGATTATGTATCAAACATATGCTCTTTGTTGTGGGCATTTGTTAGAAAGGGGCTAGATGTGTAAAACTGAAAGTGCTTAAGTGCGTAAAAATCAATTTCTTTATCTCTTTAGATGGTCTAACTATTCCCTTAGCACATTGATGTACTCTGTAGATACTACTTTTCATTGGGTTCTATTGGATCTGATGCTTGCATTAATATGTAGCATAATAACAGGGGGTTTCTTTTGTATTTTTGTACACTTTTTAATATGGTTTTCATATGATTTTAAGAGCGTATTCCATGAGATGTACTTATCAGTATATCTAGAGTGCGCGCGGTATTCTCATGTTTTAGTTCCACATTCTTAATGGTTTTTGCTCCCCTTACCCATCTTAATGGCCAAGATTGACCCTAAGAGTTTTTAATCCAAGGGTTTACAATAGAAGCCCTTTTCAAATGCACCATTTTTAGACGGATTTTCAAGCTTAGCATGCAGATATCGAGCTCTTCTTTTCTAGGGTTATCGTACCCTATTGATTCAAAAGCAACTGAGGCAAATCCGACTTCTGATTCTTCAGGCCAGAAAGGTTAGCTTTAAGGGTTTTTTTTTCCCACAGTAGGCTATGGCTAAATCCGTCGTTTGGTTGGGCAGATGCCCTCTTTCCTTTCCGATGGCGCCGGAGACGCGCTCGTCCCCTCATCCCGCTTTTAACAGACCCAGCCGACGGAGTGGAGCGGAGGGACATGGGACAGAGGAGGAAAATGCCACAATCAGACAGAGCCATGGCTAGACGAAGAATCAACAGGGCCATTATCCAGAAAGAATGAGGTCAGGTCTGGGATGGTGCCAGTGAATTGAGAGCAGATGTTGTAAAACTCCAACAAGGATTAGGTGATCTACAAAGGAGGGTAGAAACTTGTGTAGAGATGCAGTTGGAGCTTCAACGCTCTATACGTCAGGAGGTTTCAGATGCCCTTCAACAAATGTACGGGGGAAAAGGTCTGTGTTTTTGTTTCATTGCTCGTCTCCTTTCAGTTCGTCACTGGATTTTGAACTGTAGTTGTACCTGAGGTGGCGATTGATGGATCAAAATGGGCACCTGTGGATGTCGCGATAAGAACATTGATTCTCTCTTGTACAGGTATTCAAAACATCTCTTAAAGAATTTAAGCAGATTATTTAGAATCTTGAAGCACCAAATAATTCTGTATTTTGGATTTAACAGATGTTGGCACATGTGCACATGTTCAAAATGTGCTAATAAACTTCTCCAAGATGGGTCAAATTGTCCCATGTGTCAGGCTCCTATTGTGGAGGTTGTTCGTGCCTTCACAATAGGTTAGCGAGCATTTGCAGGCCCAGTTAATATATAGAGTGAACCATAGGTTTGGTTTCACTGTTGCGCTGCATGGAAAAGCAACATGTATAGTAGTCCCAAATGTGCCCAGTTGTATCATATGTTTCTAAATAATTTTACATATCCCTCAGAAAGTGATCGTCAAGTATGGCACTAGAGATTAGGACGAAGAAATATATTGGTTTTCTTTATCCTATTTGTCTTGCTGGGAATGGAACACAAAGAAATTTCAAAGTTTCTGGAGAAAGGCTGAGACAGTGGTTTCCCTCTATCACAGTGTTTCTAGAAACACATTGTTGACATTTCAAATGTTGAAAAGTTCAAATGTATTCAGGGATCTGATGTTATGTTCTTAGGTACATGGTATTGGTAAAGGATATGTCCTCTAGCCAAATAATCCACTGCTTTTGACACCGCTCTGTCTACCATATCTTCTCCAAACATCTTAAAAAGCATTGATTAGCAAGATTTTTAGTACCTCCATTAATCAAAGTAGGGTATTCGGAGTCTCAGGCTCAAAGTCTAAATTTGGAGCCTATAAATTATGCAATTTAAAATATATGGTTTGCAATAACACATCAATCATTTTGTAGTTTTATTTTATTTTTATTTTTATTTTTATTTTTATTTTTATTTTTACCTCAGAGTTTATCTATGTTTGTTTCTTTTGTGGCCCGAAGGGCCAAAAAAATTTTGTAATATAACAACCAACATAACTACTATTAACATTAATTAACACAAACCATTACATTAGACATGTTTAAAATTGAATCCCCCCTTAAACCCCCTTTTGTTTGGGTGCACATTCATACTGGGGAAGAATGAGTAAATTTTCTTAACAATTGTAGTCAACCTAGCTTGACTTACCAATTTAGTTTTTAGCAATGGTATTGATTTGATTAGCCAACTAGCTGATTCACAAGTTAAACATTTAGCAATGAAAATTCTGGCTTGACTGGCCAATTTAGTCGATTTGCAGGTTAAAAAATTTAACAACGAAAATCCTAGGCAATGTGTATCATACGTACAGAATTTAATTCTCATTATTTTTCTCCATCTCTATAGATGCTTAACAGCTACGTTGATAAAGAGAAGTAGAAAATGCGATAATCAACTTCAAGCCAACACTGATTGGCCAAACTCTTAATCTTGGGGATGTTTTTAGAGGTTGCCATATGCTCTAGAAACTCCATTGTGTTTTCTCTATGCCATCATTCAATTATTTGATATTGGATACAATTAGAATATCATGTTCATGATCAGATGCAATGCCTTCATACGGTGCTAAACTGCATATATCTACCCAAATATGCCTTAAAGGAGAATGTTGAAGGATAAGCCATATTTGTTAGATTTTAGATAGGTAGATATTAATTTTTACTAGATTTATCTCTTTGGCTTATGTGCATTTCATTTCTCCTCTCCCTTTCCTATTCACTCTTGACAGTTTTCCCTTACTGATTGCCAAGCTTAATTCTCACAGTTGATTCTGTCTTCATTTCTCTATAGAAAGTTACAGCAAATCCATGTTATTGAGGAAGAACCAACATCATATCGTCATAATGCAGTACACCATTACATGCAAGTTGCAACTTGCTGCCTGCCTGCTGCACTTGCCAATTTCGAAGCTAGATTATTATGCTACACTTTTATGCATAAACTAACATGCTACAATACTTCTGTATTATTTTCTAGACTGATTCTATTTTTTTACAGGCACATTCAGTCATATCCATGGCACATGCTCCAGCATGTGACCTTAATCTAGAAGTTACTTGCAGAAATGAGGCTTAATCTCGAAGTTACTTGCAGAAATGATGCTATCTAGAACAGCCAAACCCATCAAAATGGTATTTGGTAAATTAGAGAAGCTGCTTTATGAGGTTCCTCGAGAAAATCCACAAATCTATTCCTTTACGTTTCTCTCTCCATTTAGTAAAGTCTATAGTTCAAAACAAAAAGGCATGTTATTTTCTTATTTCCATGCTTTGTTAAGTTGCTTAATGTGTTTCAATATCAAAGGAACGAGTCTGTATCTTTTAGAATTCATACACGTTCTAGAGATGAAAATGATTGTGGCACCACATATTTTGATTTGAATATCTGAATATGCAAAGTATTGTAATAAAGCTTCTGTTATCACATGGAAATCCATATCACTTTTGCGAAGTAATGATTGTTATAGTGGGTTGCTCAATGTGCTGATCTACGTGCAACAGGACATCATCTTTGCTTTGAGTTTGTTTAGATTCAACAACATGGTTCTGTATTTGAATAATATTCCTGCAGTACAATCAAATGCCTTGGGTACTTTGCTTGATGGGCCATGGCTTTGCCAATGTTGTATGCTTTGAGGCTTTGGCATTGATAGAGTGGATCCGTCCTGGATTGACATGACTTGCTGAAAATTATTAAATGTTTAATGCTGCAACATTAAATGCCAAATGTTGTAGTATATGCCAACATTAATTGTCAAGAGAGTTATGCAAAATACACTCACATATAGGCATGCTTTTGAATAAGAAAATTTATTTTTCTCTAGCCTACAAACAAGATTTGACATTAATGAAGGTTGTTAAAGCCTGATGATATTGGAACATCGTTTAAAAAATGTCCCGAAAAAAATAGTTATTGGTACCTTTGAACATAAAATATCTAGTCTATTTTGAAATGGAAAAGTCAATTTGCTTATGAGAGCTTGCTCACACCCAGGGCTCGAAAATAGCAATGTTTCTAACCAGTAAAAATGCCGCTGGGTATTTGAGGCTAGCGAAAAAAAAAATATGTTAGTGCATTTTCTAGTGTATTATGCCGGAAATTTTTTATTTTTTTGCCGGAAAATTGCCGGAAATTTTTCAAGATGACCGGAATTTAACACAAGTGGGCTGATTTTTAGGGGAGGAAAACTCCCCTGTTTTTGAACCATGCTCATACCATCACGCAGGCCTAATTGTACTTCAATACCATGAAATCATCATCTACAAGTCCTTAAAACATTTGTAACATTATGTACTTTTAGATTTCATATGACATAAATTCACACCACATATTGAGAGTTGTACTCAAGTACTTCATAATGCCAACCGATGGTTCTGTAACACACCTATCATCTACCTTTGCAACCAAATATGTGTATAAACACCCCCAATAGCATAATATTGCCTAACACATCATCAATTCCACATTTCTAAAATAAACTAATGCCCTTACAGAAGACAACATCATAGTTGCATCCCCGATGAAGAAAGAGAGTTGTTGAAACTACTTGGCATTTTTTGAGGTCGTCGTTCCAACGTCATGATGTTATTCGACCATTTGGGAGGGGGGCAAGTATGTCAACAACCACTTGCCATTTCATAAGGGGGCTTACCGATTGCCTATATACAATATTGGATAGATAGATAAATAAGTAGATACACGATATTTTAATATTCCATAAATATGTCGTAGTTACCATATCATCAGAGACCCTTAAGAAAGCCCCTCCACCCTTTTCCCTCTTTAAGTTCCTTGGGGGCCATCAATCTCTAAGTATTTATTAGCAAATTGTATATAAAATATATGTTGAGCCATAGATGATGTATTGGTGAGATGCTTAATATCCATGTTTATATGAATACTTTCTACGCCTTTCTTTCCAGCTACAACATAGGCCATACATTATTATTAAAGCCTAGTTATGACACCGGCATCTACATACCAAACCCAACATAGCATAGTCTTACCCAACACTACTAGGCAACTGTTACTATCTCCCAACATCTATTTCTCTCTTCCTTTCATCTCAAGTATAGCTAGCTAATAAAAGTTAGTCTACAACTTCGTGCCGCATAGAACCGTACTTATGCCTGGCAACGCCGAGCACCCGTTACTAGTAGATCGTAATTTGGCTACAGGTTAGCTACATATCGACAAGGTCAAATGTTGGCTCCACAATGCTACTCTTCTAATTTCTTTTGTGTTTAAGACCAATATTGGAATGCACATAGATATTCCTATTTAAAAACACTGTATGTTTATAGGTTGCATCACGTTTGATCCCATGGGACACCTTAGAATAAGGTACATGAAATTTATTTATTTATATTTTTTTTTTGAGGGCAAGGTTGTTTTTATATTTCATCTAAGAAAGATACATCAGATGGTATATCATTACAGACATACCTAATAGTTGCATGATACTATTCAGCCAAAAATCATGATCCTCATGCAAAGGATACATGATTCCAAAATGTGTTACCTGGTCCTTATAGATAGATAGTATTTTAACGTCACGCCACTAGGCAGCATCCAACTAGACATGTGACCACACACTACACTACATTGCTCAGTTGGGCCCTTCCCCCAACCACTTTACATTGCGTCTGTGGGTTTTGACACCCAACAGTTCAGAGTGCGATTCTGGGCAGTCTCGAACTCGAGACCTATAGTTGCAAAAACTAGTGTGTTACCACTAGACCAAACACCCAGACGCAGAAGGGATCCATGTACCATAATAATACAGCAATACTAATAAACTGTTTAACCAAAATAATATATCGTTTTTGCATCTGAAGATTTCCTTTGGTTCTGTTTCCCACTTCAGTCTTCATCCAGTAAATCCTCTATTGTAATATCATCAACTCTCCAGTTTCCAAGGATTGTAAGGAGAGTGTCCAGTACACAAATCTGGAAATTTGTGAAATCAAGGAGCAGCAACACATTGGCCTCTCTTTTCTGCTGCCACTTATGGTACAGAGAGGTGAAGTAAGGCTTAAGACTGTTATACCTCCACACTTCAGCCCGTTTCAGCACTTTCTTAATGGCCTTAGCATGTATAACCGCCTGCTTGAGCTGGATCACCCTTTCCTCCAGTTCTTCTTGAGACAATTGGGTATCTTCACCCTCTGAGTCTTCAGCCACTCCCATTGCTCGATCCATACTCCCAACTCTATTGAGTCTCCTCTGTGCATCTGTGCATTACATCATCTGAAATTGTTAGTTTAGTTAGAAAGAAATCATATAATCCATAGAATTTCCCTAGAGAGTTCCAAGCTGAATCATATTTCTTTCCTTTGAGCATCCTGTGAGCTATGGCAGTTATTTGGATAATGTCTACAAAAGCTCTCTTAAGCCATATGATGGAAGGAGTTTGATTATTAATCACCACCCTATTCCTGTGTAGCCAGACAACCCAGCAGCTCAAAGTTCTTGTGGTACTCTCCAGTCTGTCATTGGTATCCCAAAAACTAAGCAAATTTTGATTAGTAGGGGCTCCTTTATTAATCTGGGCAGACCAGCTCCAAAATTCAGTTAACCATGAACATGTGAAGACATGATTTGAAGTTTCCAGCTGTCCACATAGAGGGCATAAACCTGAAACAGACCTATCAAATTTTGCTCTTCTTTGATTTGTTTGCAAACTTTGGTGTACTGCCAGCCACCTAAAGGCTTTGATTTTATTTGCACCATAACTTGACCATCCTTGAGCACATATATCTGCAAGTTTGTCTTCATCACACTGCCATAGGGAACCTGCCTTGGATGGTTTATTTGGCACCAGGGCTTTGTAAATTTCTCTGACCGAATACCATTCCTTATTGTTCAAATGCCATGTACTTGAGTTGTTACTAAACTCATCATATTCTTCTATCCTGCTCATAACAGCCCTGAAAATTTCTTTGTCTAGTTCAGATGCTTTTGTCCTCTCTGCAAATTCCTCCCAAGACATCCATCTATCCTGTATTCTGAGATCCTCAAATGTTTTAATTCCATTCTTATGCCATTGCATATACTTCTGTGGGTGTTTCAAAGCAAGACATCCTACATTTTCTGGTGCAAAATCAGGGTGCCAAAAGAAAATCACCTCTTTACATGTAGCATCAATATTAGGAGGTCTATAGCACAAAGCTGCATTGTTCCAAGCCTGCAGCATCCTTTTGAGAATGTTAGAAGTACCTGGGCAAGGAGACAATTGGAAAAAAGCCGAGTCTGGAAGTTGATGTTTTAGAGTATGGCTTCCTACAGGGAAAGATTCTTGAATCCAATATTTCACCAATTGTAAAGCAGGAGATGGCTTTGTGACATAAATTGCTTTCCATATCATTTTAGCTGCTAGTGCCTGAGCTTGAATGAACATGTCCTTACAGCCCATACCTCCATCTTTTTTAGATTTAATTAGGTCCGCCCATGCCACCTTGTGAGAGCCTTGCCATATAAATTTCCTTATTGCTGCCTCCATTTTATTGTAAGAGTTTTTATCACCAACAATAGCAGACGAAAAGTACACATGTGTACTACTTATTACAGAATTTGCAATTTCAATTCTTCCTGCCAAAGATAATGAGGAGGTATACATGGACAACTTCTTCTTTATTCTGGTCACTATGGGTTCCCATATCCCCTGCAAAGAACTATTAATTGACAAAGGAATTCCCAGGATAGTTGTGGCAGAATTGGAGCTCAACACTTTGATATCTTGTAGCATTGTACCTTGTGAGTCATATATTATGGCACTCTTGTTTTTGTTTAGTCTGACTCCTGCAGCATCACCAAATTCATCCATAGTTGACAGAAAGTTTTCCAGACTCTTATCTTCTTTATCCAAAAATACAAAAGTATCGTCTGCATATTGCATCATAGTGAAGGGGCCTTTATTATCTGGTAGCTGAAGGCTCTTTATGTCCCCCTCAATTTGCATTTGTATTGCTTTCCTTGTTACCATCTCAGCCACAATGAGGAACAGGTAAGGGGCCAATGGGCATCCCTGTCTAACCCCTTTTTGACATTTAAACAGCTTGGTAGGTGTGCCATTGATAATTAATGCTGATGCTGAATTTACATTGAAGCTCCAAACCTTTTGATAGACATTGCTTGGAAGTCCAATATGTGTCATAGCTTTCTCTAAGAACTGCCAGCTTATTGTATCATATGCCCTTTTGAAATCCAACTTTAGCAACATACAATTTTGTCCTGACCTTTTATTCCAATGCAAACCTTCAGCAGCTCCAATATAATTTTCCAATATATTCCTCTGAGGTAAAAAAGCTGATTGGCAGGGATTAATTGTTGAGTGTAGAAACATTTTTAATCTGTTTGCCAATATCTTAGCTAAGACTTTGTAGCTTGTGTTTGTCAAAGAAATCGGTCTCCAGTCCCCAATCCCTTTTGGACAATCCACCTTTGGAATAAGTGTAATGTGTCCAGCATTTATGGCTGGGTTGAGGCTATTGGCTTTCCAAGAGCCTTGGAAAAAGGTTATCAAATCCTCTTTCATAATTTCCCAAAATTCCACATAGAATTCGGGCTGGAATCCATCTGGTCCAGGGCTTTTCCCAGCAGCCATAGATTTTAAAGTCTCCCAAATTTTCTTCTCCTGGGGAACTGCTAAAAGCTCATCATCTTTTAACTCTTCCTTAGCTTTAGGAATATTCTGAAAGAAATTATCAATCACTTTTTCAGGTACTTGGTAATTCTGGAACATCTTCCTATATTCATCATGGAAAAAACCTTCTATTTCCTTTTGATCTTCAATGACTTTCCCACTGTCATCATTTACCTTCACAATACCATTATTCAGGATTCTACTTTTTGCTGCCCTGAAAAAGAAAGCAGAGCCTCCATTATCCATACCATTGATGTATTTACATCTACTCCTTACTGCCAGTGATTTAGCCTCTCTCTCTTCAATTGCCTTTACCTTTATCTCAAGCTCCTCCTCTTCTTGCTGTGCCAGTTTGTTGTTCTTATCCTGAAACAGTTTCCTTCTTATTTCACTGATCTTTAGATAAATCTCACATTTCTCCTTCCTCTTCTCTTTATACCATTCTCTGCCCCATCTCTTAATCCAGCCCTTGAATTCCCTCAGCCTAATGGTGAATGCTTTCATTGACTCAGTTTTTGGTAGAGGAGGCAAGGAGCTATAGAAGATCTTGAATTCATCACAAAATCTTTTGCATTTCAACAGTTCTGTGTTGAATTTAAATGGGATGTTCAGACCACCCTTACATGCCACCATTTTGTCGTCCAAGTATTGTGGGATGTGATCAGAAATAGAATTCCCTATGTCTCCAGTAACTACCACATTATCCCAATTGAGCAGAGATTTATTGCAAATATAGAATCTATCCAGCAGGCAGTATGTTCTATCATCCCCCTTTCTCTTATTACTCCAGGAATAAGTTTGAGATGAAGATGGGGGGATATATACACACTCAGTCATCAGTAAATCCCAAGCAGCAGATTCCTTTTTAGACATATTCAATTTCTTCCCTAACTTTTGATCCCACTGTGGTGTGTTATTGAAGTCACCTGCTATCAAGTAATTTTCCATTTGATTGCCAACTATCCATTGTCTCATTTGAGTCCATTGGTCAGCCCTTTCATTTGGTTCAGTGGATGCATAGACATTGAAAATTCCCAATTTTTCTGCTCCTTTCTCTAAGACGACTCTGATCCATCTCCCTGAGCTATGTGTGAATTTCTGACAGCAGCCAAAACCTTTCCAGACCATACAAATACCCCCCTTTGTCCCATCAGCTTGGGCATATACAGAATGTCCATTGGGAATGATCCAAGACCCCAAGTGTTGGGATTCAAAACTTGGAAGTCTATGTTCCTGTAACAGAATAATATCAGCTTTCATCTCCTTAAGAGCTATGAGTGCTCTCTTTCTTTTGAGGGGGCCCTTTATCCCCCTCATATTCCAAGTGATTATCCTCATTGAGCAGGGCACTTAGTTCTAGCCTGAGACCTTAAGTTAAAGGCTGGGCTGTCAGCTGAGAACTGAACCTTTTTATTGCATTTTTTGATCATAGGAGTGTAGAATACCTCAAGATCATCCTTTTTGGCAATCGACCCCTCATTCTTATACTCAATTGGGTTTATTGGGTTTGATCCCAGACCATTTGATATCTTAGTCAGCACTACCTGGCCATCTAGACTTATTAGTCCACTGGATTTCTCCAATCCTAGGCTAGATGGTGTTATAGGCCTGTGCTCATCATGGTATACTTCACCCTGGCCTTTGACAGGACTTATAGGAGTTAAAGTAGAGTCCACCACATTTGGATCATCTTCTTGATCAAATCTTTCTCCTTCTCTCTCAGTATCTATGGGCAGATCTTCCATTGGGGATTGTGTATAGAATTTATACTTGTTTTCATACACTATGTTTGCTGGAGTTAAGAACTCAGTTGGGGTGGCAGGGACCCTCTCCCCATTTTCAATCTCCTGTTCTCTCTCCATTATGTCCAAGAGGATATCTCCCCTGTGGAAAAATCTGAATCAGAAGACTCAGGATATGTATTAACTGGTGGATAATCAGATTCCTGAATAGTAAGGGTATTTTTCCTGAGCTAATGAGCAGGTGTGACAACCATTTCCTTCTGTTCCAGGCAGATTACCTCTTTCCCTTTATTACCTTTCTGGATCAATCCTTCAGTAGGGCTTAATAAGTCTTTGGATTCCTCCAATCCTTGGCCTACTGGTTTGTTGAGGACCTTGACATGACATGCCAATTTTATATTTTTTTCCTTCTCCTTCCATTGTTTCCTCACAGCTTTATCATTGTTTTTTTGTTTCTGCTGTTCCATATTTTTTTATCTTGCTTTATCCTTTCTTGCTTTTTTGTAGGCACTACCATTTTTGTGTTGTCTTCATTTTTTGGTTCCTGGAGTCCAAGTTTCCTCTCTTTGTGTTGTTCCTTCCACATTTCCAAGAGTACCATTAATGATCTTTTGTTCACATCCTTCTTGAGTCCTCCTTGTGTTAGAAATAGGTGGATCTGAGCTGAATTGCTTAGTTCCTTTGCATACTCCCCCTCCATGAAGTCTCAAACCACAGACATTGCAGGGGCTTGGGAGACCTTGCCAATTTACCTTTAGGTTCTTCTGATCTCCAAAGAAATCTTGGTATTGGACAGAGGATGGGATCGGGTTCAAAATATTCAATTGGATCCAAACCTTAGGAGCCCTTTCAGGAACTGAATCCCATCCTATGTATTCTCCAATTGAGGAGAATAACCTCCTAAAAATCTCCTCATGCCAGTAGATTGGGCTAAGGCCCTGCACAGAGCAAGAGGCTGGGTGGTATAGTTCTTTCAAGTTCTGAGGGTCAAATTTCGCCTTCCATTTTTGAAAATAGAACTGAGTATTGGCCTTAAAAATGGTTCCTTGTTTCAGGCGGAGCTGAACAGATTGTTCATTTCCACATTCCACAACAAAAAAAGGAAAATCGAGCCAATACATTACTGTTACCTCAATGTTCTTGTTTATTTTGCAGATTTTGTTCCTTAACAGACTAAGCTTCACCCCTTCATGCCTTATACACCCAATTACTGCCTTGGACTCAAGTTGTTTAAGCCTATCCGGGACAAAAACATGTTTGAGGGAGGGAATACCTCTGAATTCATGGCTGCCTCTTCTCTTTATCTTGTCGAATTGGGTCCCTTGCTCAGCATTTATCTCGTTCAGAATCGGCTGCACCAAGTGGGACTGCATTTGAATCGTTGGGATCGACCTCGACCTCGTCACCCGACTTCCTTTCGCCATGCTCGGAATCAACCAATCTCCACAGGTAAAGTAGGTATTCTTACTGTTATCCAGATTTTTTACCCCTTTTTCATTCATACATCGTACCATATCAATCAACTGGATTCTATTCTGACGTGACATCTGCCCAAAATACATCATCATCTGACTCTCAATGTCCTTTTCACTGCCTTCTGATACAACTTTCCCCTGTCCCCCTGTTTTCTGTCCATCTCCTGTTGCTTTTCCACACAAATCCCGGTTTCCAACACCCCTGTCCCCAGATTGGCCCTCTGTTGGCCCCACATCTACAGTACACATCCTGTCACCTTACCTTTTCTCGCCAAGCGCTCAACCTAGCGCCAACCTAGCGCCCACAAACCCTAAATCCATGCCCCTCATCGTAAAACCAGGTACATGAAATTTATAGAAAAGCGCCTACTTTTTACTTGTGGGATGGAATGGCATGTTTGCCAAGTGTCTCACTTTAAAAAAATAGTTATGCATTCCTTTTCACATGCTAAAGGAAGGAAGGAAGGAAGGAAGTTTATTTTAACGTCCACGGAGGCCAGAGGCCTATGAGACGGCACAGAACAGGCAAAAAAGCCAAAAACCCCAACACCAAAAACAAACAATGTAACTGTACAGTAGAACCCTACTACCGGGATGAAAAAACCCCCACTTGGGAGGAAAAACCCTAACAGTAGGCTCTCAAATACCATGCCCCAGAAGAGCAAAAGCACTTTATGTACTTTTTTATTTGGAGTACTAATGCTCTATTTGTAAGGAAAAAGGAGGAGCATATCGACCAACTTAAAAGGTGAGATATGGATTACATCCTTTGCTGATAACAGGGGCCGGTATCACCTTATTACATATTCAAATAAGCATGAATTAATTAATTAGAGAAATTTGGAATTCTCGTTTAGCATGAAATAGGTTCTAGGTTAGCCATAAAGTGCAGAAAGTGATAGCAAGTGAGTAAAAGTTGGCGTTTTTTAGTACATGTTCTACCAATCAATCACAGTCTTTCAGAAATGTAGTTTTTACTGCCCATGCAAAGGTCCATTGTGGGTAAAAGGTAGTAGTATGGAATGCTCGACGTTCTCTCAAGGATCGCGAACGCGATCTTTCGCAGCTGAAAACAGACAAAAGAATGGCCTTTTTATTAACACCATATGAGAGCATTACGTACTCCAAAGGAGAAGTTGAGTAGGCACACCACACACATTGGTCTATTTTAAGCATGTATTTGCTACAGAGGATCGTGACCGCGATTATTTTCAACAGTAAACATGCACCAAGTAATAATAAAGACCGCAAATCAAATTCCTGAAGCAAAAATTTCCATTGATGGATGTACAGTACAATAGGGATGCAGTATCATTCAAATGATTGTGTTTCAGAAACACTATCAGGTATCACACCCAATTCATTGGCTATCAGGATTACATGTGCTCTACCCAATTCCATAGCTTGTGTGTGTCCATCTTTGAATAACCTGTGACATCCGGAATTTGCACGTCCATGGCCTTTGCCAAGAGCTCCACATGTGGATCAGGTTTCTCACTGTCACTATCTCCTGCATTGGTCACGCTTATAAATTCTTTCTCCGACTCAGTAGCAATCTCGTCTGGATGAAAGGTCTTCAGCTTCTTGCAGGCACCTTGATGCTCTTGTGTCCCAGCACGCTCATCTTGGTCTGTTTCCATGTGGTCCACGCCCATATATTCAAACCTAGGTTGGCCTGTCAAGAATGACATGTACCCATCAAGCTTCTGGTTTAATGCATCTAGTTTTCGAAAAGTAGGTTCGAGCTCATGAATACCTTTTTCCATCGCTTTGTTTCCTGCATTCTCTCTTCGTAGCTTTTAGCATCGAGGTTATCCAAAATGACATCCAACCCAGATATATCTGTCTGTTGGGTAATATTGATATCGGGCAGCAAAGGATTGGCCTCTGCATTCTCTGCTTTCTCCTCTTCTTCAGATCCCCCAGTAGTTTGGCGGGCCATTTTCTCAAGCGTTTCTAAGAAGGACCTCAGAAAACGGCACACTTTACCGGAACTTTCAAAGGCCACGCTCTTTTTCCCTTGCATAAGAGCAAGTTGTCCCAGCCGAAAAAAAATCCAGGACACAACCGTCAGTGGGCACCAGCTGATCAACAATATAATAGGCATATGCGGTTTTCAGCTGGCATTTCAATACAAGATCTCCTTCCATTGCTGCCCATTTATATCTCAGTTTGCCTGTAAAAAGAGTTTGGAATTTCTTTTTTATCTTTTCATCGGCATCCTCATTTTCTATAAGCGGCATTGGAGGCAATGGTGTTTGCTTCGGAGCCTTGCCGTGTGGAGATAGACGAAGCTCCAGCTCAGGTTGCACAGGTGCTACACGAGTGGCACTCCTGTTAATGCACATATGACTAATATAATACTGATGCTCTTTCACCTTTCTTTTGCTCTCCCAGCCTATTTCTTCATAAGAACCCAAAGACAGATGACCCCCTCCCTGAATCTGCTTCTGACTGTACATGCAATTCGGCAAATTCACAGAGCGCATGATAACAACCAAATGATAAACTTTTGCAGTGGTCATGGTGGCTATCCTTGTAAAAAGGTCTGTATATTTCTTGCAATTCCATACCTTGTTGATCCCTCGGATGTCAATGAATATCAAAGTGGCGTCATTATGTTTCTGGCAACTCTGCCGTTACTCAAGTTTCATCCACCGCTCACAACCTCAAACTTCCATATCCTGCGTTTGAAAATGCGAAAGGGAAGTCCATCCCCGATCAGAGTGCTCAGGCACACGTGGAAGAATTTGAAGCTCTTGTTGTTTTAAACGGACACTCTCAGCCCCAGATCAAGTTTCATATTTTCTCTATCGCGCTACGTGGAGCACCACATCAATGGCTCATGGCTAATAAAAGTCAGTGAAAATAAAACTGGCAAGAAATGAAGAAGGCCTTTCTGTCTCACTATGGTACCATCAATGATGATCAGCAACTTCTCAAGCAACTCAATGATCTCCAACAACAATCCTCGGAATCTGTAAGAGATTTTGTTGATCGTCGGCATATCTTGGTTAGCAAGCTCAAGGAGTATCTCACGCAGAGTCAGATCTTGGTCTGGTTTTTGCAAGGCCTCCCTCCCGCTATTCGTGTGATGACTGAATACTTGCGACCCAAGACGCTAGATTACGCCATCGAATTACTCAATCACTCAGTCAATGTGTCCTCACATGATGTTCTCCTTACAGATCTACCCTTCATACCTCATGTCGTGGTTCCACAAAATGCAGTTCAACCTCATCAATCCACTCCACAATAGAGAAGTCAAATCTGGTGCCACATTTGTAAGATTCAGGGCCATCTGACCAATGAATTCAATTCTATTAATAGTCCTCCTCACTGCAAACATTGCAATATGTGCAACCATGCTACTGAAGAATGCACGTGCTCTTATCCCACGCCTTTTCGACAAAAAATGGTCTTTCAGGTCCAAATCACGCCTCAGCAATATCAACAACCTCAGCAACCTCAGAAATCAAGTGGACAAAGCTCGTGTACTCCTTATGATCCCGTGAAATCTCAATGTTACCACTGCCAGGAATGAGGCCACACCACCAGGCTGTGCCCACAGCTCCTCCAAGTTCAAGTACCGCCCCCGGGCACTAACCAAACTACCTCGGTGCACCTCACAACCTATCAACTCTGGGTGGCAAATGGGAAACAAGGCCCACGCCCCACTTTAAGAAAACCTCCTCGTGCTTCTCAACTGCAGCAAGAACTGTATCATGCCCCTTATGATATTAAGTTGCCAATGGTCACATCACACGCCCTCAAGGTGTCGCTCCTATTCTCCAAATCAGCATTGGTGATCTTAAATTTTCGTTGAATTTGGTGTTTGAAAAATCGGGGAAGATTCTGGTGATTATGAAATGCTGGTTGATCGATCTTTTCTCCACCAAGATAAAAGCATCCACTATTGGGCCACGGATCAACTTGTCATTACTGATGGACAATTGAATGCCACCATGGATCTTGAAACTGGAAAACTCATCTCTGTTGAAAATGTTGAACCTTTGCTCTCTGATAGTGACTTTGACA
Organism: Isoetes taiwanensis; assembly: GCA_021234155.1. Taxonomy (NCBI): domain Eukaryota; kingdom Viridiplantae; phylum Streptophyta; class Lycopodiopsida; order Isoetales; family Isoetaceae; genus Isoetes; species Isoetes taiwanensis. Next base: position 14,653,999 of record JAJEKV010000004.1, on the reverse strand, counting down.
ACCTTCAAAACACTTGTCAAGTCCAAGCTCCAGAAGCTGGTTTGCCATTATCTGCCTATCCTGAATATGTCAATCCTTGGGGGGGATATGAGTCTCGATAAAGACCATGTTATTACCCCAATGCATCAGACTCCTCACTATTTTCAAACGCCGGAGAGTACTTATATTCATATTCCCTCTGGGCAGATGCCATTGTCTTCGCAACCATCTTCACTACAACATGGTATGGGCTACCCTTAGGTTTCTTTTAGTTCCGACTATGTCCAGGAATTTCAGTCCTCACCATCTTTTCAACCTCCTATTACTGTATACAATATCGATGATCTCAAATTGAAGGAGGATGGCCTACAGGGTATATTGCCTAACGCACCCAAATTTCTGGACCTCCTAGGTTTACTATTCCCAACCAACCTGCCGATATACCCTGACTGCACCTTTAGATACGTCTTGCCTTCCATAATTTCATCTAGCAGCTGTGCCACCTCTGCATTCGACATACCTCGAAGGAACCGTAGCCAGGTCTTGTTAAAGAAGTCCTTGCTTGGCTTATCCGGAAACTCACCATGGTCGTCACTGAGCTTACGATTCACCCACATTCCAGCAACTTCCATTAATTTCTTGAAAACTGTTTCCTCCATAAAGATGAATTGTTTTTCATCTTTAAGGTCAAGCACTTTCAAAGTGGTGGTTGCAATTTCATGGAAGTCTTGCAGAAACAAAGGTCGTCAATATCGCGGCCGCGATGTTGGTGAGTAGAAAATGAATAACTACCTTCCAAGCTGAACTCGTTGCAGTCCCTATAGGTCCTTGAGATGGACAACCATAAGCCTTGTGTTGATGACGAAGTTGTTGCAGCTTTTCTATTAGAGGCTCTCTGTAGACGGTGTTTGCAATCAAATCGTTGCATTGAATGCTCAACTCTATGTATTCTTTGTCTGTCAGATTTTTGTTGAGCACTCTCGATCTTCTTCTAGCATAGACTTTAGCAAATTCTAATTGCTGCTCTAACTGCCTGATGACCGAACAAAGAAGCTGTGTTGCGCAAATACTGTGATTGCCGGATATAATGTAAATTGCTCTTCAGATCCTCTGGGTTGCTCCATGTCACCCTCTTCCTAAAAGAATGGATAACGATCAAGGCAAACCTAAATAACGAAAGTCCAAAAGAAAAACAAGCAATCACCTCGTAATGGGGTCAAATGGTACGACGTTAGCAGGTGTGAGGACCTCTGTTGGGTATGTCTTGAAGCTTTTAACCAGTATTTGAACATGGTCATTTGAGCGCATTCGGTGTGTTAGGTTTGCCGGTGCTGGTTCACAATCAAAAATAGAAATCTTAGTAAACCAGTTAACCCCTAAGGGGTAGAACCGTTTAAACTGTTCAAGCTTTTGAGTAATCTACTCTGCCATCTTGCGTTCCTCTTCCGGATTGAACTTCAATTCGATTGGAATGGCAGGTGGGTGTGGCAGATGCCACGTCAATAACTTAACAGGAGAGACTTCTGTAACAGAAGGGGGGGTTTGAGAATTGCTGGGCTGTGCGCTTTCCTCAGTGTTCAGATTACGAAGGTTTAGTTTGAAAGTAGTACTTTTCTTAGGAATGAAGGCACCAGAAGTAGAGCTATCTGGGCCTTTTATAGCAAGTGGAATAGTAGGGTTAACAATACTGGAGGGGTTCAAGGTGAAGGCTCTCCTAAAGTAGCTATTGGCTTCACACTTCTTTTCTTGACCATGGCTCTTAGCCAATTGGTGTCCATCACTGAGGGCATTTTCTCGTCCCGAACTGCTTTCGAAGCACTGCTCGGTGGCTTCTTGTCTGTAGACAAACCTTTTCTGCAGGCCGAGAACCCTACCAAGATGTCTCTGTTTCCATTTATACCTGACAAAGAGAGAGACTCATAAGATGGCAACACCCAGCCGTAACCCTTAGCTGATGTTGAAACATTTTTCCCAGTGGCTGGCTTGTTCATCTTGCTAGCTGACGGGTCATAATTCTGCCATCTCAAAATGTATTCTAGAAATTGCAACTGCTGTGTATCCTCGATGTAGCATATGATAGCATCTTGGACATTGTTCTTGGTGCCTTCCCACATTGCCACTACTATACCTATTTGTTCAATGTCGTCAGCTTTCTTTCCAGTGCGCAGGAACAAACACAGGTCCTTTCTCCGGTCACCACGAATGTGTGGGATAGCCTGTGCAATCTCTATACACCATTTCCTTTCATTAGACGGAGTTATAATACGGATGGGCTCGACATCCGGTCCACGAAACAACGCGAGGGCTGTAAACAAAAGCATGAGTTTAGCGCATGAGAGGCTGGATAACGCCTAAGAGAGAAAATATAAACTACTCAAAAGGATCGCGGTCGCGATCCTTTCGAGAACAGATGAATGCATCTTCTAAGCAACAAAAGCACTAACAAAGGTACTACAAAATCTATACGGCATAATCAACAAACTAAATACTACTCGGCACCATCGCGGCTGCGATGTTGTCTAGCAGCTAAGCTAGACAAAACAAGAAAAGCTATACTCAACAAGTTCGCGGCCGCGATCCTGCCGAGCATCTATACTACAAAAATTATAAAACAATCTGCTAAGAAAGATCGCGACTGCGATCTTGCTGAGCTGAAATGGTAGGATTTACCTTCTCTGAGGACGTCCTTTAGTGCCATGGATCGCGGGCGCAGGCGGATTACGAAAAAGTGTTTGTTTGGTCGAGGTTGCTGAGGCGCTGTTTGCTCGAAGGCACTAGGCGCTCGACTGATGAAGATCGCGGGCGCTGGAAAAATATGCGGGAATGGCGCAGCTGGAACTAAATATATAGAGGATCGCGGCCGCGAAAATTAAATGCTGGCCAACCATTATGGCGATATAAATACCATGCCATAATGGTGCCCGCCATAATGGCCGTATGGCCGGGTGCATTAACTACCCGCCGGCTGTATTAATTACCCGCCCGCTGTGCGAAAGTGCCCTAAAATAAGAGCGGGAAATCCGTACTAAAGGTCTTTATCGAATTGGACGCGTTCAAATGTTATGCGTACAGTCAGTTCATTAATTGCACCAGAATGAAAAGCGGGCATAAATGCCCGAAATAGGCACTACATTACGGACAGATAGTGACAGGAAAATTTGAATTCTGTAACAAACAATTGGGGTTGAAGCGGGAAAAGCCAATTCGAATTAGTGTGTTTTGCAAGATCTTGGAGCCGCTCGAGCTGCGCCTAAGCAGTGCCATATTCTAAGAAGGCTTTGCTGCAGATTCCAGCAACAATTAAAGGCGCTCATGAAGGCGCTGATATTCCGCTTTCCCAGCGCCACTCTAATAAATTCGATTTCTTCCACTCCATCGAATTTTGTCGTTCGGGCAAGGTAAGGGATCTATCCTGATGCCTATTTCTCAGAAAAGTTAATTGAAAGTTAATGTTGCAACAATAGTGATTGATAATTACTATCTGTTAAGACTGCGCTGATAGTTGATGATCAATACCACATAATTTATCCTTAAAGAAGATTTCCTTTCACAAATGTTGGCATTGGATTGTTTCTACTGAAAGAACCCTATGTAATATATGCATTTATATGATACCTGCCAGTATTTCAGATTGGAATATTTAAAAACAGATGTTTTCCGCGAACCACTAAGCTAATTTAGAAAATATAAACATTTTGCCTTCCGTGTGCACTCTGCTGTGTCTACTATAAAATGTTTTCTTTCTCCCTTTCTATGATATAACAAACGTTTTGGTGGCACTGCAGCTTCTGACGGCTTGTTGGCTTCGAGGAGACGCTAACGCTACCATTTGAATTCGAGGAGACGCTAACGCTACCATTTGGAGCCCCGTGGGGTAAGAGTAATGCTTTAGTGCCAGAGTCAATCTTTTAACTATTGTGCTCAAGGAGATCGCGGCTGCGATCTCCCCTAGAAGAGCAAAACTAATATTAGCATGTGATGTCCAGTCCTGGTCAAAGTTGTATCGGAGTCGTAGCAAGTATAGATGGTTATGGAAAACGCGACCGCGATCTTGTCAATGCTAGATAAGATCGCGGAGGCGATTGTGCTGACCATATTTTAGTTTCCAAGTGTCATTGCGTAATTGACTCCTTAAAAGAGAGCTCTGTTAGCTGAGGAAGATCGCGACAGCGATGTTGACGATCACTCTTTTGTAGGATGGTGGATCTAATCTCGCTTTATCTGCTGGGGAGGAAGGTGGCAGAAGGAAGAGTCCACAACTTCGAGCGACATCACAATTCGAATGTCCCGGAGGGTATGGTGGTTGTTTCAGTTGTGAATGTTTTCGATGGACAGCTGCCACTACCAAGTCCTGAGCAAGAAATAGAAAAACTTGGTGAAGCTGTTGGGAGTTTTGTCTTGTAGTACAAAAAGGACATTGATGTTCAGCTTGTGGGAGATGAAGAAGTTTGCACGCCACCAGGACAGATTAAATGCATAAATTGGCAGGTCGGAAGGAATGAGAGGTTGGGCAATAATGAGACAAATCATGTGCAAGGGCTCTCTAGAGATGAGCTAATCGAGAAGGCATGCACACTCATGCATGAATGTTGCCACATGGCTTACGGGTGTGGTTGTATCGTTTTTACCGATCCAAACCATGTTGTTGCTGACATGAAGTTAGGGGAAGGCTCGATAGCTGCTACTATCATGAGCCTATTTCCAATGCCTGAAAAGATCTCTATGCACTGCCAAGCCTGAAATGCCCCAACTGCATGACCTTGTAAGATGGCCCATAGCCTTCGTGTTTGTTGATAACATTCCAGTTTCTACTCTTGTGGTTGCCGTGAAGGAGAAGGATGTGGAGAATGAACCTTATGCCATTAGACCCGAAATTGGCGTCACAAAAAAGAGACCTTACCGCATGGTTAGTCGGAGACCCAGGACACGTCCCGCACAGACCAAATGTGAAAGGAAAACTAGTGCTGAGGCTATTTTAGACTTCATATCATCACTTGCTGCATGAAAAGATATTGTGCAAATTTTACATCCAAGGAGATAGCTTGCATGAGAACGTTTTACTGGAACATGACGTCCTCCGAGCGCACAACCTTTGCATATAACATGCTAGATCTTTGCTCTGAAAATGGTAGTGTGGGCAAGTTGATGTTGAATAACAAGCAGGTGTGCGTAAAAGCATGGCATAAAGCCTATGGCATACCCATTTCCACTTTTTACAAGTGGAAGAAGCTCTTCATGGGTGGCGGGTAAAAGTATGCTGGTGGGTATCAAAAGCATGCGTCCGGACGCATGCTTATAGCATGCTTATAGCAGGGGCTTAGCCCGCTTAAAGCACCCCTGCTTTTGCTTAATTTGGGTGCTGGTGGGCGTAACTGCCCATCATTTTTTTGACGCCCTTCATGTACTCGCACGTCCACCTCACCAACGAACCATTAGCAAAATGATTGTGGGATTTTGGCTGGATTTTCGCGCGAGTGGTAGTACGTTGCAAATTCGATCGAGCACAGAACTACCTCGACCTCATGGCCCACGAAAATTCTCCCTCCAATTCACTTATTCCCCCTCTCTCAGGAATTTCATGGCGCTCCCTGATACCGGCCTGGAGGCAATCACACGTTTAGCATTGGACTTTCGGCCTGATGAATTCCAAAACAGTGTTCCAGATTTGTTGGATGTCAATGCAACATGGGAAATATCGCGTGAAGATCCAGTTTCCTCTGCAATTTACAAGAAATTGGATGCAGAGAGAAAGAGAGAATACAGATTACGGAATAAGATGAGGAAAGCAGCGATTGAACGGGAGGATCTAAGCACGAGACGCAGGCAAGAAATAGTCAAACTTGTAGTTGATTACTTCAACAAGCTCACCAAAAAGCATTCACCCGAACTCAAGGCCGATGTGATGAAGAGGGTGGTTCATCACCACGAAATAGAAATCTCAGAACCTGGAATTTTGCCAAATCCAAAGGAGTGCAAGGCAGTGGGGGTGCTGCTCAACAACTTGAAACAGACAATGGCAGCCACAAAGAGGCAAAGGAACCATGATATTTGGAGAGCCAGAACCTCGACACTGGTGATGGCTTCTTCCACAAAATCGAGATGCAATTCCACTATGGCTGGGCTGTTAGGTACATCTAATTCTTGCTTTCATGCCTGTGCTTCTTCATGCTTTTAAGTGCTTGTATCTGCTGAGTGATGCTGGCTGGGATATGTTCATTGATTAATGTGCAATATTTCTTATGATAGGTTGCATGAGGTCAACAATTGCAACTGCTGCATTAAGAAAATCGGAAGCCGTCCTTGGAAATGGTCCGTGGTCTTGCTTCCAAAGGAGGTTGAGGTGCGATTCTCTCACCCCTGCTTGCAAGCAAAGCATAACAGAATTCTGGAAACAAAATAGCCGAGTCTCTCCTTGCAAGAAAGATGTTGTGAACACTATTGGAGAGTCAGGCTTCCGAATTTCTTATCCCTTGCACCTTATGGAGGTCACACAGGTATAAGCTTCCATACAATTTTTTTTTTGCTATTATTGCATAAATATTTCTAACCAACGGCCACCATTCAACTGCAACAATACAAAAAGGCACATCCTGAACACCCTGTTTGCTTAAAGGCTTTCGAGAAGTTGAAGCCTATTTATGTAAAGAAAGTATCAGAAATGGAAACCTGTTGTTGCATATACCATATGAAGTTAGAGTATGCCAGGGTAGCCCTGAATGCATTAAGGTCAGCGAAAACTGGATTTCATGGTGAAGAGTGCAAGTGCACTTGCGAGGTCTGTGGACCTAGTGAGAAGTGTCTGGCCAGCCAACATACGTATGACTCAACCAGCGAGCTCTGGAGGGCTGTGGTTTGCAACAAGAGCGAGGGTGAAGAATGGTATAAACATGACTGCTTGATGCAGCAATGTCAGAAGTGTGGCATAAAAAGTCTTCCTATATGTCCAAGAGAAAGAGAGAATCATGAGTTCTTGCTAGAATGGAAGACGTTTGAAAAGGTAATACTCTCTTTATTGCATGCTGAAACCTGCTGATATGTGCTGTCATCCGCTGAATACTGCTTTTGTGCTTTCAACTTGCGCTAATCTTCTGTTTTATGCTACAGACCTTATTACAGATTTCAAAGTGGAGACGTAAGAAGTCGGGTGGAGTTGCGCATCACGCTACAAAAGGAGGTGCCGTGTGGCAGCAGAAAGAAAAGAGCCAATGCCACCAAGAAGGGAAACAAAAGTAAGAAATCCAAGGTAGTGGTGGGACACAAACAAGTCGCAACACAAGTTGAGAAGAAGGGAAACAAAAGTAAGAAATCCAAGGTAGTCTGGTGGGGGACAAACTGAAGCCTGCAAAGACAAGTTGAGAAGAAGGGAAACAAAAGTAAGAAATCCAAGGAAGTTGGTGGGTTCTGAAACCAAGCTGCAAAGACAAGACGAGACCTCAAATGGCAAGGGAAAAAAAGAAAGGACCAAAGCAGGTCCTTAGATTGTCTTACAAGAGAACGGCAAAGTTGAAGGATTTCATTTCATATCGTGTTCCACATTGAAGATATTCGTGCCACACAATTTGTGGCTAGATGGCAGCCATCCAATTGAGGAGTTGCTGGACAATATCCAAGATGGCACCATTGTTTACGTAATTGATTTTTGCAGAGAATTACAAAGATAAAAATACAAAGGGAGGTTCAAAGCCAGCATTGGCACAATGACCAGATAACAATTCTCGTCCACATCACGTATAGGATGGACATCAGTTCTGGGATCAGAAAACTATTGAAGGAAACCCATTTTTACTTGAGTGATGACAAGATTTATGACACTCTTTTTGTGCAGCAATGTCTTAGAAAGCACAATTCATGGCTTGTATCAAATGGTGTAGATTTCTCCAGGCATATAGTTTGGTCGGATGGTTGTTCTAGCCAATTCAAATTGTCCAGGCCATTCTATTTCCTACCAAGATATCACCATGAGCTAGGGAAGGAAATAGTATGGAATTTCTTTGGGACAGCCCATGGTAAGGGAGAGCACGATGGGCAAGGGGCAGTCCTTAAAGGGGCATTCACTAAAGAGCAGCTCAAGTATGATGGGGTGAGATTTAGGGTGTCTTTTGATGCCTGGCGGAATTCGCGAACTCGTTGGAATGAAGGTACCAACAACGGGGACATCAAAAGGTATTATCGCGTTCATCTGGCTGTATTTCGTTGAGTAGTCTTTGCCAGTAAAGCCTTTGTAATGTCTTTGAATAGTGCTTTCATCCGCTTTTTAAGTCTTTGTCACGTGAACTGCTGTAATGTGATGAGTAGTCTTTGTATTATGTTTGTCGTGAGCTGCAATACTTGTTGTCTCCCTTGCGTACTTCCGGGTAATTGGAAAGGATGATGTTGATAGGACAGAACCTACCGGATGCGGCTGTGGGTGGAAGGGACCAAGCAAATACACAGCATCCGGACATACTTGGCCAAATCAAGCACAAGGGTGGCTCATAGAGGTTTAAGTTGTTTCTGTGGTAACTGTTTGAAAGGAAACTGGTCATCTTGTGTGAACAAGCACAGGTTGAAGAATTGGAAATATGTTACACTAAAGCTAGAAAAGTCTACTGGTGAAGGTACTGAAGACGAAATCGAGGAGGCATTTTTTGAAGGTGATGAAGAATGGCTTAGTGGAAACATAGAGGAAGGTGATAACTTTGCTGTTGTAGCCGAGGAGGGAAATCAGGAGAATGCAGATTTCTATGTTGTCAAATGTGTTAAGCCGAGGCATATCCTTGACAGAATTGTCAAGGATAGCTGGGGTCAGACCTTCAATGTGGATGAACACGTGTTGGTCGTGGTACTATATCTTTGTCGGCCCGATGGTAGTTGGGAGCTCGCTTGAAGACAAAGGCGACCTTCCAAGATGATCATCACGTATCGGCTATCAAATTTGAGATGAATCGATTCACGGCACCAACAGATTTTCCCTTGAACGGGCTACTCACGGATGATCCTTGACGATACCGCCATATGAAGGTTGAATATACTTTGACCTAGTTGTTTTATCATTTTTAACAGTCTCAGTAGTTACTTGTTTACTTGTCTCAAATTTTGATGATTGTATTGGAGACAATGTTTTGTGAGACAATGTTTGTAGTATTGGACTTTGTATTGGAGTATTTTCGTATTGGAGACAATGCTTGTAGTATTGAGAGTAAGCTTGATATATATTACATAAAATTGTACACTCAAGATTAGAGACATCACTCAAGATTACTCAATACTCAAGATAGCACAAAGGAATCATACATATATTACAAAAGGGTAGTGTACAATGGTTATTTCATGAGTCATTAAAGTTTTGAGAGTTATGCTCGCCGCCGGGGAAGGGTGCCCAAAGAAGCGCCTTTTTGTACTTCTACTGGAGCATTCAGGATATAGTAAGCCGAGACAAGGTAGTTGTTGAGACAGTAATCCAGAACTGCAACTGTCTCCTCTTCCAGCCATGCATCAATGATGTCTATTTGTGAGATTGTTTCCTGTACTGTATGAGAAGATAAGTAATCCAATGCTGGACACACCCTGGTCTGCAAAAAGTTGTCCTCTTCTTGCCCCTTGAAAGGCATAACAGGAACGGTTGTGTGTGCAGAGTTTAGAAACCCTTTGTGTAGGCTGTCATCTACCAAGAAAATCATACCATGATATTGAGGAAAATCCTCAAGTACAACCTTCAACTCCTTGAAAAAAAGTTGCTTTGCTGTGCGGGTTGGATGCTCGCATGCAAAGCAATGCTCTTGACCATACACCTTCAAGAATTTGGTCTGCAAATCTGGGAACAATGCATCCACCATGTCCCTTGTATTCCGAAGTAGAGAAGCACTCCAGATCACAATATGAAACCTCTGCAGTGCCCACTCCACAAACTCATGATACCCTGGTCTGCAAATGAGGTACTTACTTGCAGTTTCTTTCACAACATGGTTCGTTTGTGGTGGAGGCAAGAATTTATGGTCCAATCTCCTCTGTTGTGTCTGTGTCAGCACACCATTTATGTCAAGCACCATCAACTTCCGTCTGGGTATCCATCCCTCGACGTTTGCAACCACTGTCGATGTGTGCTGCATCGTGCTTGTTTGTGTTGTTTCATGTGCTGGACTCTGCTGGGAAGTGCTATCGAAGGTCTTTGGACGTTGTTGCGACACCTGGACTCGCTTTATCTTTGCTACCGGATGATGGAGAGTGCCGATAGCCATAGTTAGATACATCTGCAGTAGTATCTCCCTGCCCCCAATGTATGGGTGTTTCCTGGCTATCAGTAACCCTTGCAGTGACCTGTCTTGTTCTCCTGCATGCAAGGAAGAGCTCCAATTACCAACTGAAATTTGTAGAGAATACACATTTTGAAATATAACGGGGATAATTGAGGCACCTTTAGGTATGTTAAAGTTTGTGCCAAGTGAAATAAGACAAGAAAAATAAGCGCTTGAACCTAAATATTGGATTGCACCTTTTATATGTAAGAGGTTGTTTTGGCACTTTGGTTTCTTCATTTTTAAATGCGGGTTCTCTCACTATCTTCATCTTTCAGTATCACTAAGTACCACTTGTGTCCGCTTCTCCTCTATACAGCAGCAAATGCATATTGATCCCTAGGTTGAAACTCCAAACAAATTTTACAAGGACACAATGGGGAAAATAAATATATTATGGTATTAAACAAAAACCTTTTAACTGTTCGTTTTGGCGAGTCTTGTGCAATCAAAATTGGGCCTGAAACAAGTATGGGAAAATTACATTAGACTGGGTTTAGGGTTTTTTCCCTAGTGCGACGTCTATAGGCACGTCCTCATCAACCGAATCATCTGACTCACCCTCACTCTCTGGTTCTGTAACATTTTTGGTCCTTGACCTTGTGAGCCTTGTGCATCGGGCCACAACTTTGTTGACCTGCTTCTCCACATCTTCAACATCCTTGTCTGACCCTGCATCAACAGTGTTAAAGGAGGCCTTCGTAGAGGCAGCTGCAGAATTTGGAACTATAGTGTATTTGTGAACTTCGTCAGAACTACTGGAATCTGCTTTGGACCGTGTTGGTATCTTCAAAGACTTGTGTTTTCAGTCTTTGCATTGTCTTCTTGACCGCTTGACTCTTCTTTGCCGGTAATCGTCTGAGACGCTTCTAATGTTCCCAATTTAGGAAACAGGCGTGTACCTTTTTTGGTTGTTCTTGCTTGTGGAGTTCGAGTCCTTGTAGACTTGTGTCCGGGGGTCCTTTTACTAAGAGGTGTTTTAACATGCTTCCTTTTTCTGTTCTTTATGCGAGTTGTAGCTACCACCTCATCTATGTCAATTGTCTCAACTATGTGTTTGTGTGTTTGCCCAAAGATATAAGGGTTTTCGCTTTGACTGTCTTCCCCAATTCCTCCACTAAGCCTGCTGGAACTGTTTCTGAGCATTCAAGACAGTGTGTCTTCTCCAAAAGCAAAGTGGTGCAGTTGACATGATATACGTGGCCACATTTCAGCTTCAGACTAAGGGTGTAATCATCCTGAAATGCGAGCCTGCATGTGGAGCATCTCTCCTCATCTCCAATTGGCAACCTGAATGGCACAGGATAGATGCTCACAAGCTGGCCAGCTCTCTTTATAAGTTCCCTGAGCCTGTTGACATTCTGTAAATGATGCTGGGCTTTTGCAAGCTGCACTTCATTGTTTGCAACCTCAGCAGCTACATTGGCCACCTGTTGAACTATCCCGTCATCTACTAGGCCACCCCCCATTTCAACAAGGGTTTTGAGCATGTACTCTGCCATGTCTTTCTCTCTCTAAGCTCAAGAGCTCGCCAGAGGCACCAAAGCATCGAGAACACCGTCGGGGCTTGAAGGCGTGAGATGTTGTCTTTTATTTTCTGCAATTTTTCTTGTGAAGCCGAGAAGAAAGCTCCCTTAGCCTGGGACTGGACAACTAGCTCCTTTTTGGAGACTAAATCAGCATGCTGCGTGTTTAGGGTTTCCTGCAAAGCTTTGCACATGACTTTTAGGCGTGATATGTTCTCCCCATAAGCTGTGTAAGCTGTTGGGCACATTGCAACACTCCTAATGGACGACGTCCCTTCTAATTTAATACCAATGCCTCCTGAAACTTGCCTTTCTGCTATGCTTTCAGGTGCTATGGTTTGCTGAGATTTGCTGGTCTCTGCTCTGCTTGCTGGAGCACTGCTGGTGGGTTCACATTTAACCTTGCTGCTGTAGGCTCTACTCTTTGCTGCAACTGCTGCCCAATTAACCTTGAACTTCTCTGGATCCTGCTTTGCTCTCTGGCAGTTATTGAATGCAAATAGGTATGATACTGTCTTTCTAACTTCTCTGTTCTTCAATCCGTCCGGGTATATTTTGCTCAGAAGTTCAATTAGAGCTTCTTCGTGCTCTGGCCTTACCTTGTCAATAGAAGTTTTGCCAGGAATGACCCCGTTGGTATCCCAAACTTCATTGTACTCTGCTGCAGATATGAGGTCTGTTCGAAATTGAGAGGGATGAACGCCCTCGTTTGGCAGACCCGCATACGCATGGAAGTCTTCTTCGGTTCGGCAATCAGCCAGGTCCGGTCTTAAGGGAACGTTTCTTCTGGCCTGGAAGAATGCAAGAAAATCGAATTAACAGGGACCCTAAACCCATAGAAATTTTGTTTAGTTGCTTTTTGCTTACCCGGCGCATGGCCTCTGTTGAAATTACTGCTTGAGCGGGCGGATCAATCACCTTCTTTACCATGATTGATCTGTTTGTTTATTGTGGAAATCTGAGAGCACGAATTCGCGGGTTGCTTGGCCGGAGTAGAGAAAGTTGGGGAAGAGAGATTTGGAAAACTCAAATTCGAAAGTTAGTTTGTCTACTGGTTATAGATTGCAGGGGTCACATTCATTTCCGCGGGCGGCAAACAAGTAATGATTGTATAAACGGGTACGGGCTAGATGACTAGACGGGCAGAAAATAGGTGGTACTATATAGGTGAAGGGTGGGAAAAAAATGTATGAAGGGTGGAAAAAAATGTATTTTGGGTGCTGGTGCTGGTGCTGGGCTCGCGTTTATTTGCTACCCACCAGCATACTTTCACCCTGGCCACAGAATTGCTGAACACGGAAATAGTGGTTCTAAGAAGCCAAGGTCTCATACTTTGGCTGGCAATACTGTGCTATCTATGTTCATATATGAAAACGCAGAGACGATGCCACACCGCTCGAAAATCACGAGCGAGGGTAGCAGACAAAATGTTAAGAGGCTACCTTCAGTCTTGACTACGAAGGATATACACCAAGAAGTAGATATTACCGCTACAGAGATGACAGACAAACATATTTATCCATCGTCCTTTCTGTCTGCATGGAAAGAGAATCATTCAGAGGTAGCAATAGCTAAGAGGATAGCATTTTCCAAGTGTAACACCTGTATTGTCATAAAGGAAAAGCTTGCTAAGACCAGAGATCCAAATGAAAGAAGGCAACTTACTATCACCTCCATCAGGGATGCAAACGACCTCAGTATTGAGGATGAATAGGGCATCAAACATGAATTTTTGGAGCAGTATACCAACCTGTTTAAAGCTAAGGAGTACTCTCAAGGTGATGAACACAAATTGGACAACTTTTTCCAAAATATTCCTGCTACAACCCCCATGGAGGATAGCTAGAAGGAGGTCCTTCATGTCCTCAAGAACATGGATGAGGCTAAAAGCCTAGGTCCTGATGGATTCCCTCCTGAATTATTTCTTACTTTCTGGGTGGTGATAAAAGAAGATTTTATGAACTTTATTAAAGGAGCTTAGGAAGCTGCATCTCTACATCCTTCATTTACGTCAAGTTTGATTGCCCTGATCCCTAAAGTCCAGCACCTGGATAACTTGAATGTCTGGCGCCCAATCTCATTAACCAATACCACATATAAGGTCCTGGCCAAAATCCTTTCTCTTAGGATCCTTATGCACCTTTAGCAATTGTCAGTCTGGATTTCTCTCAGGTAGATATATCATGGACAATTACATAGCAACTAATGAGGCCATTCATTAGAATAGACTTTCCAAACAGGGATGTATGCTGCTCAAGTTGGACTTCAAACGTGCTTATGACACCATAACCTGTGAATTCTTAGAGGCGGCCTTGACCCATGTAGGTCCTTAACAGTTTGGCATCCTCAAGTCTAATTGTCAATGGCTCCCCTACTGTTTTTTTCCCCATAAGAAGGGGTGTTAGACAGGGGCATCCTATGGCCCCTTATTTGTTTCTATGTATGGCTGAAATGCTTACTAAAATTGTAAAAGACCTCCAACATCAAAGTTTGATTCAAGGTCTGCAGATGCCTGGGTCAGACAAGCAGCTCACTGTTTTACAATATGCAAATGATAACTCTCTCTTATTGAAAGCTAATCAAAGCAGCTTTAATCATCTGCTGGATAGCATAGAGACATTTGCTTCTGTGTCAGGGGTTCAACTAAGCCTGAATAAATGCAGTATTCTTTGGAAAGATCCCTTGAACTCCTTTGATACCAAAGGAATCAAAATTAACCCTCCCCTCCCCCGCCCCCCCCCCTCCCCCCCTCCAAATCAAGCCATTACTATGCTAGGCCTCCTTTTGGCAATTAATTTGCCCAATAAGGAAGTGTGGAGGCCAATAGTAGCTCGGATCAAAAAGAAACTTTTTTCTCTCTCTCCTAATCTATCTTATGCTGGCCATGCTCTAACAGCTAATGTGGTGTTGGCAAGCACCCATGTCTATTTCTCATCTGTCCTTATTGCTAATAAGGAGACTTATAATGATATTGAGAGATGCCTTAGAGATTATCTCTGGAAGGGAATGCATTTTGTGAAATGGAAAGAAATTATCCATAGTAAAAAAGAAGGGGGTCTGGGACTTAAGGCGCATCACAAATATAGTCAGGCTCTTGGAGTCAAATATGTATAGAAAGCTATTAATGGCTGGACTTCCCTTCCGATGGATTTCTAAAGATATTGGCCGCAGATCAACAAGCCTTTGGGATTAAAATTTTTTTTAAAGGCTTTGAACGTAAGGACATTAATTTTGATAGTGCCAACTTCTTCTTGTTCTGGTCCCCGGTCTTTGCTAAGGAAAATGATGTTTGTTGGGCGCTCAAGCACCCTTGAATTTGGAAAAAACGGAAAGAGGCAGGGATTACTCAACTTTAACATCTCTGGGATGGTGACAAGTGGTGTAAATGGGAGGATATTAAGCAACCTGTGGGGGGTAAGCGCGTTGATAAAATTATTTTTAATACTGTCATGAGTATAGCTCATACTCAAACAGAATGCCAGCCCTCAAGAACTCCAGATTGGCATATTCAGAACTCCGAAAAGTACAAAGTGGCTTTAGGATACAAAGTTATTCCCCTTCCAAATTCCAGGACCACCTCGACAAATGGCAAGTATCCAAAAAGCTTTTTATAACCATCTTGAGGAATAATTGGAAATCTTACTCCCAACCAAAAGTGCAAGTCTTTGTATGGAGATGCCTGCATCATGCCCATCCCACCAACCATTTTATGTATAAAAGATGCATGGATCTAGGAACTCGTCCTCATTGTAAATTGTGTGGTAATTGGTCAGAAACAATCAAACATATTTTTTACTGCCCCAAGGTCAGAGAATTCTGGAGATGGTTGGACAACTATCTGAGGTTAAAGGGACATAATGTTAGTAACTGGGCCAACCTTATGGACATGCTAAAAGTCTCTTAACAGATTTCTTAACACTATGAAACAGAGAGCCCTTTGGATCATTTGGAAACACAGGAATAAAGTCAAGTATTCAAACCATAGGGTTGATATTGCTTGGATGAAAGTAGCTTTTCAGATAGAATTGTCCAGAACTGCAATGGCTCATAAAAGTAAAAAGCAAGATAAAGCTGATATTGGGTGGTTATCTATAGGGAAATTTGAAGGTTTTTATAACATCTTTTTATGTGATGACATGCTTCTTACTGATGATCATTTTGTGGTGCTCAGAACTATTGATTGCACTCACATTGAGGATGAATTGTAAGCCAAATTTTCCTGATCTTTCAAATTATGCAGCTGCCACAGGAATTTTTTAATAATGAGAAGTTATGGCCTTTGTCTCCTACTATTGACCAAGATCTGCGAAAGCTTAAACTCTTTCTGCTCAATGGTTATCAAGCACATGCTAGATAAATTTCTATTCTGTTATGATAGATTGCTTACAGAAGATCAATTCCTGAACTTTAGAGATATGTTCTATCATCACAAGGCCCTGCAAGACGCTCATGATGAAGCCCTTATTCTCTTTTCTGATACGGCCCCTCTATTGTTTTTGGCCTCCCCTGAATGGAATGAAATTGGCTAACAAGTCGACCCGATGGCTACAAATTTGGTGATCATAGACGTTATGGAAAGCTATCAATGGCTGGACTTCCCTTGCTATGGATTTCTTAAGATATTGGCTGCAGATCCGCAAGCCTTTGAAATTGAGAAAGTATGCCCACCATCTTCCTGACTCTATCTACTATCAATTTAAGAGTGCCTCCCAGACCTCCCCTCTTATGAGAAATTTTTTTGAAGCTTCGAACCTAGTGGCAGAAGGCTTTGAGCATAAGGACATTAATTTTGACAGTGCCAACTTCCTCTTGTTCTGGTCCCCGGTCTTTGCTAAGGAAAATGATGTTTGCTGGGTGCTCAAGCACCCTCGAATTTGAAAAAAATGGAAAGAGGCAGGTATTACTCAACTTCAACATCTTTGGAATGGTGAGAAGTGGTGTAAATGGGAGGATATTAGGCAAGTTGTGGGGGGTAAGCATGTTGATAAAATTATTTTTGATACTGTCATAAGTATAGCTCATACTCAAACAGAATGCCAATCCTCAAGAACTCCTGATTGGCATATTCAGAACTCCAAAAAGTACAAAGTGGCTTTAGGATACAAAATTATTGCCTTCCCCCAAATCCCAGGACCACCTCGATAAATGGAAAACATCCAAAAAACTTTTTATAACCATCTTGAGGAAATAATTGGAAATCTTACTCCCAATCAAAAGTGCAAGTTTTTGTCTGGAGATTTCTGCATCATACCCATCACACCAACCATTCTATGCATAAAAGATGCTTGGATCTAGGAAGTCATCCTCATTGTAAATTGTGTGATCATTGGTCAGAAACAATCAAATATAATTTTTACTGCCCCAAGATTAGAGAATTCTGGAGATGGTTGGACAGCTATCTGAGGTTAAAAGGATATAATATTGGTAACTGGGCCAACCTTATGGACCTGCTAAAAGGCTCTAATAGATTTCTTAACATTATTAAACAAACAGCCCTTTGGGTAATAAAAATAAAAAGCAAGATAAAGCTGATATTGGGTGGTTATCTATAGGGAAATTTGAAGGTTTTTATAACATATTTTTATGTGATGACATGTTTCTTACGGATGATCATTTTGTGGAGCTCAGAACTATTGACTGCACTCACATTGAGGATGAATTGTAAGCCAAATTTCCCTGATCTTTCAAATTATGCAGCTGCCACAGGAAATTTTTAATAATGAGAAGTTATGCCCTTTGTCTCCTACTATTGACCAAGATCTGCAAAAGCTTAAACTCTTTCTGCTCAATGGTTATCAAGCACATGCTAGATAAATTTCTATTCTGTTATGATAGATTGCGTACAGAAGGTCAATTCCTGAACTTTAGAGATATGTTCTATCATCACAAGGCCCTGCAGGACGCTCATGATGAAGCCCTTATTCTCTTTTCTGATACGGCCCCTCTATGATTTTTTGCCTTCCCCCCTGAATGGAATGAAATTGGCTGGCAAGTCGACCCGATGGTAACAGATTTGATGATCATAGACGGTGACAAGGATGACTTGGATCCTGATCTCTTCATTCAGGATGTACAATAAACTTGGAGTCAGATCTGTTAGTGAAAGATCCTACACAATTTTTTATACAGGGTACCCGATGGAAAACCCTTTTTCTTAGTAGGGACTGTTTTTACAGCATTTTTGTTTACAAAAGCAAGTATAGGGTCGATGACCTCACAACCTGTTTCTGCCTTTTATGTAACTTGATATGTTTAATACAAATCTTCCTTTCCTCCCAAAAATAAATAAATAAATAAATAAATAAATAAACGCCCAAACTAGCTTCAGGCAAAAGCTATACTAGCATGACCATCTACCTCAGTTAATTCCTTGGTAGACTTATCCAGTTATACATGGACTAGGCTAATCCAAGATGGTACTCCATATCCATGGTCCATGATACTTATCAAGGCATACAAAACTAGCCTAATCTTATAAGCCTTGAACATCAAATATGACTATTTTATGAATTAAAAGACCAAAATAATATATTCGATAAAGACATTTTAGCATGTCTTTACAGAATTGTGCATGTTCAGACATGTCAAATACATGTTTTAAATTGCTTGTTCTAAAGTACATTATTAATCCACAAACTATGCAGCCTTATCATTCAAACATTAATCCACAAACTATGCAGGCTTATCGTTCAAACACGTGTCCAAATTTTACTTCAACTGAATGCCTTGTATACATGGATAATCCAAAAAGGAAGGATCTCACCAATATGTAGATCTTCCACAAAGTATAAGAGTGATTGTCTATAATCGTATCTTCAAGTCATCAATTTTGAAATAATAATTCTAAGAGATTTAGTCTTGGTTACCTGCACCCAAACATGTCAAAATTAGCAATATACTCGATAATTACACAAGGGATGACAGGTAAGCTATGAGACTCCATGGCTTTTCGCCCTTCACTTAAATCATATCATTCCATCAATAAACAAGGCCAGTTTACAATTATAGTAAGAGGCCTAGCATGTTAAAGAATGTTAAATATATATCAACAATAGACTTTTAGCAAGATGTTGCATTACATACATATGCAGCAGCCCCCTGTCGGATTGTACTTTAAGGTGAAAACAGAAAGCATTACTAGTATAATCAGATCTGTGCTAGCATTCTATACGCTTGCTTTGAATAGTAGCATGTTTAGAATATGTAGACAGTAGATAGTTTTATAGAATGCAAATGCCAGGTTCTATTAGAGTGTCACTAGTCAAATGTCTTTGTAGCAATTATATGCTGGTTTGTTCCATAAGAACATCTAAGAATCTGGATTTACTATATGCAACAATATGCATATGCAAAAACCTGGTTCGTGGTGCTCTGTATAGTTATCAAAGCTCCATTGCTGCTGTTGGATTTGATATTCCATCAAACAATAGCTTTATATTTGTCTTGCTCTTGTTCCATTTGCTCTTGATTCCAACGAATCAAAGAAGCTATTAGATATTCTGTATAATTAAATATGCCAATGTCGAATGCTAAGGGCATGCTCTTTTGTTGAAAAAACTACAGACTTCAAGAATAAAGGTAAGACAGTCTTTTTACCAAACCATAAGGATCAGATCTAGCCATCATTCAAAAGGCTGCAACCATGAGGGCAAAGCCACACAATTTCACGATTTTTTCTGATCTGTTCAGAGCCGAAACAAAACCTAACATGCTTTCCTCTACTTCCATGACAAAAATAGAGGCCATTACCTACCAAGGATGTCTTGGACCCATCAAATCGACCAAAGAAACAAAAACCAAGACAATCGGCCAAAGAGGCGGATTCTGAAATCCTTCTCTGCGCAACATCGTCTAAAACTTTTCCACGTATATTTTTATGAAGCGATATCATTTATGCATGATTTCATTAATTGGAGAAAATAACGCAATTTTGAGAATTTTAAGCACACCTAATTTGCTCAAGCACCGATACTTTCACCTAGTTCTCGAGCCCAAGATACATGAGGTCACTAACATACACATATCCATACAAATTATGTGTTATACTTGTACTTGTACGTGATACTTGTATAAGCTCAATAATGGCGTTACAATGTACACCAATAATTCACATCAATAATTTTACTTCACTATAAAAACAACTCCATTCGATGGTAGAGGTCATTCATCTTCCATGGCTTCCTTGCCTCCTCGTCTGGAGCACATCCGATCCTTCAAGTGCTACTTGAGCTACAACGATCTATGTGAATGCTACAGAAATGGTATTAATCTTGATCCATGGCTCCAGTCCAAAGCAGATGGTCCTGCGAGTGGTTACAGGAAGCTCACTCGTGTTGTGGTCCACCTTTATTGGCTTCCTGATCAGGAGATCTATGAGCTGAATGGCATCACCTTAGCAGGTCTTGATGATGAGTGAATCGTTGAAGAGTTGAAGACTTGTGTACCTGTCAAGGATATAATAATGATATATGAGCACTTCTATAGTATGTAAGGATGTAATAAGCATAATCAATGTTATTTGATGTATCGAACCTGAGTAATTCATAAGGGTATGCTCTTCGACCTCCACTTTATCTGCAAGCAGTCCCTAATTTCAATCACCCCTAAATTGCTTAAGCACAAATACTTTTACCTTAGTAAAATCCACAAAGCATGTTTTCACTTGACACACATACATACAAAATATGCATTATACTTGTACGTATACATGACTCTTATACACGCTCAATAATGGCGCTACGTTCTACCCCAATAATTCACATCAATAATTTTACTTCACTATAAAAGCAGCCCCATTCGGGGCTAGAGGTCATTCATCTCCCATGGATTATTCGCCTTCTTCTGTTCACCACATCGAGGCGATCAAGTGCTCAATGAGCTACAATGATCTTGTTGGTTGCCTAGACAGGGGTATTCTTCTTGATCCCTTACCTGCGATCCAAAGCTATGGGCGCTGAGATTCGTTGCCCTGGGCTAATTCATGTTATGGTCCACCTCATTTGGCTTCCTGAGCGCAATAGCTACGAGATATCAGGGATCACTCCTGCAGCTGTTGATGATGAATGAATGACCTGTTCAGCATTGTATAGTGTAAGAGCTCTTGTGTTAAGATGAAGTAAATGAATAATAACTAGTCTATTGTACCTTGCATATTATATATGATATAGTAATTATGTAAAAGAGCATTGCATACCTCAAGAGTTCTCATCATCGTCGTTAGCTTCTTTAGCCACTAATTCTTGCAACTGAGCCCCCACACTACTGGGGATCATCACTAACAACGGCCTGGTCTCTACCGCCCAACCGTAGTCTATTGTTTTCAAATGTTGGTAGCGTGGCGGGTCATTAGAATTGGGTCTCCAATTCTTGCTCCAGCAATCCCTATACTGCATTGCATATGAGGTTCCCTTTCTGGCAACAGGCTCAAACCAAGAGACAAACACCTCTTCGTAATGAGGGAGATTAGGGTTCTCTATTGGGTCCTCTTCGGCAAAAGCCATTCATGTCGGGCAGTTATCATGTGGCTTGATTAGCAAGAGCATTCCTTTCTTGACATCTTGGTAGGGGTCGAATATTTCAACTGGGTTCTTGGGTCTACCCGAGAAAGGCCCTACATAATGAGATGCTTCAATGTGCTCATCCACCAACACGTTTTTGGGTTCTTCCAATGCATTTTGCCTGGTGCTGGGCCAGAAATCCTGAATGACAGCTCTACCGGGCTGAACGTCCCCAAGCACTCGCAACAAGGTGGACCAGTAGTCAATAACTTCATTCATATATGTGTTGGACCATGAGTTATCGCCAGCTCTAGAAATAGCTGCCCAGTGCATCATGTACTTGGCAATAGAAGCTCTCAATGCACCTATATCTTTCAAGCTCCCATATGGCTGCACGACCTTAGGTGACCCTCTCGGAATCATAGGTAAACCTTGGGCATCCTCCTTCCACATCATGATTCCCTTTTCAAGGAGCCACTCCCTATGCCCTGGCCTCATCTTGTAGAACATTAGTGGCCATCCATCCTTCATGCAAAACTTGAAGAGTAGAGGTTCCAAATGACCACATAAACGGTCCTTCTTATCAGGGATAAAACCTTTCACGAATTCCTTCCAATTAGGAACCTCTAACACAAGGTAAGGTGAAGAAGACTTTGAACTACACTGCCTGAAGAGTTGCATAAGCTCTGGAATAGTCAATGCATCTGATCTTCTCATTAGAGTAGAGTAGTTTCCAAAGAGGGCATCTATGTCATCGTGGGTGTGTCCAACCATCATGAATCCCAGCTGCACTTGATCAAAGACACCTAACCAAACCAAGTATGACAAGTAAGAGAAAAGATATCTGTTCTTATTTTGACCTGAGCAATTATCTAGCTGCAAGTAAAGCCTCCTAGACAACTTGTTCGGTACCATAGGGCCCTTGATAGGAGGCATAAAATCATTTCTACTACCATTTACCATTTTTGTCCTAAGGGCATCCGTGTTTAAAATTGCTCCACCCCAGCAGCTTTCAGGACGATCTGTATCTGTCAAATGGCCCCAATTATCCTCAGATTTATTCTCCAGTGTCTTCAAGGTATGATTCAAGGATCCCACATGAAAATTAGAATCATCAGGCCAGAGGTCCAGTGAGAAGTGGCCAAGGCACCTATACCATGCCCGTGCATGATGAGCACCTGTAACACTCACCTTCAGTCGTTCACCCCTCCACACAGACTTTGCCAGCTTTTCTAGACGAGGAACCATGGTCTTATTCTGATCCATCTTGTCATGTATAATGGTTAAAGCGTGCTCAGGAGATCTATGAGACAAAGCTCTCCAGGACCAGTAAAGGCTCCTACATGAAATCTGGGCCGTTATATGTGATTTTATTTCGAGCTGCCCTAGTCCATCTTATTGTATTGAATAATTTTGGCCCTCAAGGCCATACCTTTAGCTTCCTTTTCTTTTTTTTTTTTTTGTTGAAGGCTAGATTTTTATATTATAATAAATAATGGTACAAACACCTTATTGAGGATGGCTCAAAAGCCAGATACCTAAAGAGATAAGCACAAACAGCCATTAAGCTTGAAGGATGACTCTAAGAATACACTCATGTACTATGATCAAGGCATCCTCGACCTCTTCCTCGTTATTGCAAGAAGAATTGGGCCCCCACCTTTTTGATCCACCCAGTACTAAGGGCATAGCCCTCTTCTCGCCCACTGCAAGTACTCAAGAAGGTAGCGACATTTGTGGGTTCAATAAAGAAATGCTCTCTGAGATCCTGAAGTGCACCCCGCAATGTATACCTGAAGGGCATGTCTCTATTACAGTAGTAATGCTACAAATTGCATGTGAGCGTTGAAAAGCCACCATCTTCCCCTACTGGTGGTACTACAAAGGCTGAGGTCTGTTTCCAAGTGCTCCCACCATCTTGAAGCTCAATCGAAGGATGTAAGCTTCATTTTCTTCAATTGCCTTGATATTATTTTTCAACAAGACTTCTTGTTGATGGAGCTCAGCATTTAATAGGTTGGATTCCAGCTTTTGCCTAACTTTCTTCATATTCCTAAGATGCTTATTTTTCTCCTCTCTTCATTTGTGTTGTCTCACCTTCCCCCATTCTTTTATCCAATTCTTACAAACTTTCAGTTTGTTACTGAATTGTTTCATAGACTAATGAACTCCAATTGCAGGCTGGGTAAGATAGAATTGTCTGAATTCTGAACAAAAGGTAGAGTTGTTAAGATAAGAGCAGTTAAGATTAAAAGGGGGGTTTGAAGTGTTTGGACTTAGTAGAAAATTCAACAGTATCCAAGATCTGGGGGAAATGAAAGAATATTCCCCTCATCTCCATTCGGATTAGTGACATAAAATCTATCAAGTGTGCAATAAGTCCTGTCAGCCCCCATCCTCTTATTAGACCAAGTATATTTGGCATTAGATGAGGGAATGTAATTCAATTTGATATCATGTAGAAGATTCTCCCATTCCACTCTTTCACTTCTAGAGATATTTATTTTATTATCCAGCTTAAGATCCCATTGAGGGGTGTTATTCAAATCTCCCCCCATGATCCAATCCTTGACAGTGCTTTGATCAAGGATCCAATCTTTGATCTCCTTCCAAATGGGAGCTCTCTCATTTGTTTTTATAGGGGCATATACATTGATCACACCCAGTTGTTGCCCTTGGATATTGATGGTGATGCAATGCCATCTGTTGCAGGGGCTACAGTAAGAGGATACCACATCAAGAGTGGTCCAGATCATGATTGAGCCCCCTTTAATACCATTAGCTATTATATATGCTAAACCAGCTCCTTTCCACACCCACGCACCAAGGTTTGAGGCTTCAAAACTCAGAAGATGGTGCTCTTGGATCATAAGGAGATCCGCTTTGTAGCTTCTAGCCAAGGCAATAAATCTCCTTCTTTTATAGGGCCCCTAACCCCCCTTAGATTCCACGATACTATCCTCATTGATACAGGATAAAGGAAAGCTAGCAGGATTTAATTTTCCTGGTGTTAGATGCTGGCCCATTAAAATTGGGATCTTTTATATATACCTTCCATTGTTTCCTTTTTTTTTTAGTCAAAGCGGAGTTTGGTTTACCCTCACTGAGATATCTGCCAAGCAAATCCGAGTCTCTCGAGATAGTATTGGTTTCTTCAACGTCAGACATACCTATCTCATCCTCTAGGGAGGTCCAGAATTTGGATGTAATTGGAGTGCATGGCTCTCCACCCACATTGGAAACACAGTCTTGGGGGTCAAGTTATTCAAATCTCATGGGGTTTATCATCCTGTAGACCTCTATTATCCTCTGTTGCAGGTGATTGCAGGTACTCCTCCAATGCATATGAGTCAAAATGCTCTACAGCTGCAGCATAGCGACCATCATCTTTGCATGCAATGAAAGCTTAGAGAAAAAAAATGTTAGCATCACAAGGTCCATAATCTTGTTGCAAAGGAGGCCTTTGGGTTTGGTCAGATGTGAACTGATGAGAGAGATTGTTGAGGGAATTGGTATGAATTGGATCGGTAAGGCTGGTGGCCACAGAAAGAGATACGATATCCGTGTCTGACGATGGGTCCCTTGATTTCCTCTGGACATACTGTCCTTCACTGTGGAGTCTGATTCCATAGGGTTTTTGAGTGTGGGAGTTAATTCCCGAAAAGGCTGGTTATTCTCCTCTTGTCCAATCTTAAGAGTTCCCTGCTCCAATGGCAAGTCTTGTATTTCTTCCATGTTAAGAAGAGTCAAACTTATTTCCAGTGTCATACTCTTTACAATTGTCAAAGATTTCATCTTTATACTCCTTAGCCCCTGATGTCTCCATCTCGAAGTGTTCATGGATATTTGCCCAGTTATTACACTCCATGTTTCTTCAACTGCCTGGTTTGTTACTTGGTTTTCATAATTGTGTGTATCTTGTGATATTTCAATGCTACCCTGAGACTGAGTTTCCTGAATATATATCATGCTAGGTGGGTTGTCCTTATTGAACTTTGCAAAATGGTGCGGCTTAGCAAAAGATACTTCCTTTTGTCCTCTGTTAAGCTGAGACGCTGCTCTCTTTCCTTGTTTTTTGTCATTGAAAGCCTGCAAAATCGTTTGAGACAGATCCCAATTAGCCTGCCGGATCCGTTCTCTGTCCTGTCTTTTTCTCTGCATTTTTTTATAATATCCTTTGTATACTTCCTGCCCTTCCTTCTATAACGTTTTAGTCCTTTTTTCTCTCCTGACACACTAAATTGGTTTGTAGTGCGTTGGAATTCCACCCCATCCATGTTCCAGCTTTTGGCTATTACTGAACTTTTGCATTACTTTTTGTTTAAAATCACTTTATTGAACTAAAATTCGTTAGTGGGTTGAATTCTTGAATAACCATATACATTTATTATGTGTGGTTTGTCATGATAGTTTGGTGCTATAGTTTACCAATACAGTTGTCTATGGTGTTCAATTTCGTTGGCTTATTGCTATATTTATATGTGGTCCAGTGATTGATTTTTTGCTTTTAAACCACTAAATGTTTTAGCTTTAACGAATTGGGCAATTTATTAGTGATTTCTTGTTGAATCATCATTACCTTATCGTAGAAGCTATTATTGGTGTATATATTAGAGGCTTCAGGGTTCTTCATGAAAGACACCTGATAGTTTTCCTGATAGTTTTCCTATCAAAATAGTGCAATGAGATAGTGATGCCTTTGCATGTTGAATTATCATTACCTTATCATAGAAGCCATTATTGTTGTATAGATTAAAGGCTTCAAGGTTCTTTATGAAAGACACTTGAGAGTTTTCCTATCAAAATATTGATGCATTTGCTTATATACTCTGTCTTGAAATCAAATCGAAGATGCTTTAGATTCTATTCATATTGGTATGCTTCTAGCAATTCTAGCAATGTACTCTGTCTTTAAAGCAAATCAATGAAGTTTTGAATTTTATTTATATCGGTTTGTTTCTAAAAGTAGTCATGCTTGGATATGTCACCCTTTTTGCCACCAATGTTTTCCCACTTACGACATAAAAACAAAATTGCAAAGGCACAAGAGGCACATTGTTCATCTTCATGCCTAACAATGAAGACGAACAATGTGGCACTATACAACAAAACATTACAAATACCTCATAACCAATAATCTTTTAACATGTGGCCTTCAACTCTGTGCATAGTATGATAACATAGTCTTTCGAATGTAGGAAGTAAATTCTCAAAACAAAAGGGAGCACACTACAAGAAAACAAAATCATTGCAAGCATTCTACGCAACAAAAAATAATAATAATAATAAAATAAAATCAAAAGGCAATTGCATTGCTGACTTTGCCCTTGCGAAACTCGGCAATCCACCATTGGAATCTTGAGAAGACTCAAAATCACCATAGAATTCTAGAAGGACACAAAATTGGCAATTCCATGCGAAATTCCTATAATAATCGTTGAAGATTGAACTTGCAAGACACGAAATCACTAGCATGGAGACAGAAAACAAAAACATAAATAAAGCCTATGCATACATCTAATATTATAGAAGTAATTAGACAATTTACTTCTGTACAATCCTACAAATGTGCACTTTAGACTCTACGCAAAGTTTATAATGACTATAAAGCTTCTGATACGAAGAAGCCCTCGAGCTAATAATCCTTCTATTTTAGATTTTGAGGTAGCTGCTTCATCTATAATTCAATTTCAATAATTTGACACTCCATGCTACTGTTAAACAAAGATATGAGCATAAAACAAACCTTCAAAAAATGAGAGGACAAGATGTTTATTTCTCGAAATACTTGAATCTTTAACCAACTCAAAGTCATTGGGCAAGTCTTTGCCTTTAGATATCTTTCGATCCTGCCTCAGAGACAACTCAGTTTCAGACCACCATCCGCAATTCCTTTCAGATGAGCCTCTGCAGCAGCGATGTTCGGATGGACATGTTTTTGCTTGAATGTAAAGTTCTTAAAGGATTCTGACTTTTAGGAAGCCTGTAAGAACATATGGATAGCTGCCATCAGCTAATGTTGATGGATGGTTGGCATAGTAGATGCACCTACAATTTGGCAGTGGGGTCAAGAGTCTGTAGCAGCAGGTCGCGCTTTAGGGGTTCATGATCGAGATATTCTAGCATAGATCCAAGCTTTAGAAGAGGAGCAAATCCAGTAGGCAAAGAGGAAGGCAGGTCTGCGTCGCATGACATTTGCTTTTGCCAGATAGCTCGGCGCTAATGAAGCCAACAAAACTCAAGCAACATCTGCATAATCACTTCCATATTTTTTTGTTGAGAAACATCTTCCTTTTCGGTCAAAAATGCGAGATGCAGTTTTGGCTAGGATTTCTCCCATCAACTCTAACGAGCAGCCATATTAATAAAAGTGACTATGATGGCGGATGATTTAGCTTCGGCAGTCTTTGAACCAAAAAGAAGCAAGCATCCATGTTTGGATGGTTTGCCAATTGAATTCTTTCGGGAATATTGGGAATAGCTAGAGTCAGATGTGTATGATGCTTTCTGTGACTTTTGACGCAACCACAAAGGGGCTTCTCCATGGTCTCGCGATGAAGGATGGCACACAAGAAGTTTGCAATAAATATGTAGATGACATGCTCCTCATTCTGATTGCTAATGCCGAGAACCTAGAAGCTTCCAAATTTCTCTATACGCATTTTCACTGGCTTTTGGTATCCTTGTGGGTTGGTAGAAGTGTACAACTTTATGGACGTTAGATACTCTGACTCTGGTATGTGTTCATGACTATCCATGCAAGTTGCATGCTCATGGATAGACCACCAAGTTACTAGAGATTCCCGTTGGCATCTGTGTTAGTGTTGTAGATTATTAAGGGTTTGAAGAAACACTTTTTTTGTGGTCCACTGCAAAATTGTCTCTTATGAGTCGCATTACAGTGGCCAAGTCAGTCCTTAGTAGTACCCATGTCTATATGGCATCCTTACCACTAGCCCCATAGGTCAACGTACATGAGCATATGGCAATAGTCTGGAACTTTATATGTATGGATATTGAGGAAGGTCTTGTGATTAAGGTGGCCTGGTTGAAATGCATCCGTCTAAAATGGAAGGTGGTCTGGATATGGTGGACTTCTTACTGCAGAGCAAAGTCCATAAGTTCATATGGAGACTCTTAAATGGTGAAGATGACTCTCCTAGTTTACGCCTTCTTAAACAAGCTCTTAGTCATCGTATCCCTCTAGGCTAGAAGGCAGTGAAACCAGTTCTGCCTTGGACATTATTTTAGCCTCTGCAGCCTTTTCCAAGTGCTTCTCCATTTCTGCGTGGATTGTTGGCAGCATGGGATGCAGTCAGACATCTCTTTTAGCCATGTTCTTCCATTCACACCTTATTGGAGACTCCATGGTGGTGGGCATCACTGCCTTCAAATCCCCTAGCACCTTTACTAGTTATATCAGTTCATCCTCTTACACAGAGACGATGGGTCCTTGCAGGTGTTGTCTCTATTCAATCATGGTATGAAGCTGGCCGTCTATTATCTTAGTCTGAATTTCTTGCAAAGTTTCTACTCTCCCCTAAAATGTGTCTGTATGGAAGAAGGCTGCAAAAAGTTTGCCTCTTATGGTGCAGGTTGGTGTTACAGAAAGGCTGCATTGGATTGTCATGAAAATATTCACAAAAGCAAGCACTTTGTCAACTCATTATATATCGCCTCTTCACGCTAAAAAATCTATTCTATTCTTCTTAGCACCATAACCCCTCCCGTTGCCAGATGGGTGGCGCCTACAGGTTCCACAACCCAATTTGAGTCGTACATGGCGTTGGCTTTGGGGCAAGTTGCTCCATTCTAAAGTTTCTGTACTTTACTAGCAGATTATCCACAGGTTGCCTGCGTATTAATGTCATCTGGCATCGTTATGATCTTCGCATATTTGCAGACACCACATTTTTCAGGACATTTACTCATCTGCATGCGACGTTATTGCTGTGGCCCAGAATAAGATACTGATGGCTTACAAGCGTTCCGCCCTTGAGTCACAAGTGATAAAACGTATTTGTATGATTTATCTGCGTTTCAAGATTAGCAGATAAATCTGCTTCTTGAGGCTAGTTGAAGGAGTTCCCTTAGAGTATTTATAGCCTTTTCCAGCTCTTTCATTTTCATCAGCCGTCTTTGAGCCTCTCCCTTTCTGGTCGCCTATCCTACCCCCTCCCCTGCACGTTAGTTTTATCTTAAACATGTTTGATTTAGTTTATTGATGTCTTTATGCGCTTCCCTCCATGGCGGTCTCTCTGCCTATAGAGTTCCGGCCGAAGGGCTTAATGGTGTTATGTCGTTTATTTTATCTCCAGCAATCTAGTTTCGGCCGAGGGGTTATTTCGTTTATTTTGTTTTATTGTGTTGCATGTTTTCTTCTCGGTTTTCTCTGTTGCTTGATGCCTTTTCGGATGAGAAGTCTGGAACTCAAGGGTTCGCTTGCTGGATAGGGCTTACCGTGCCAGGCTCTGTTGCTGGATGGGTTTCTCTGGGATGTCGTTTTGGATGTCTTCTGGATGGTTTCCAATATTCTGGGCTGTGCTTGTGGCGTAGAGTTTAGAGCTTTGTAGCCATTTGATGTTTTTTCAGACTGAATGCTTGTTGGATGGAGTATTAGATTGGGCCGTAAATGTCGCTTTTTTGGACCATGTTTCGCTTCAGGGTTTTCCCCATTCGGTGTGCCTGCAGTAGTGATGCAAATTGGATGTTCTGGAATGTGTAGTTTATTTACAGAAGCGGGTGCATGGCAGCCTATATTGATTGTAGAGTTCGTGCTAGCATTTTTGGGCGGTTGATTTTCTCGGACGTTCTGCACGATTAAGTTGGTTTCGGAAGATAGCATTGGCTGTGCTTGATTCTTCGAGCTGTTTGAAGCTTTGTTGCCTGGAGCTATGGTGCTACAGTTTTGGAAGCGAGAGTATGCTTGTCGCCAGGGTATGGTAGGATTGCAGCTGGTTCTTGTTGTTGGTGAGCTTTTTTCCTTCCTTGTTGTGTAGATCTGAGTTCGACTGCATTTCAGTCCTTAGAATTTCATGTGGGCACGGTCTGTGCACTGCAAGCCCGCAATTTTAACGTGATGTTTGTAGAACCAGTATGCAGTGGCGAATGATCAAGGCATGTTCTTCCCAGGGAAGCATCTTGACCACCTATTTGCCATGTGACTGCCTCCATTCAACCACAATTATGCTTTTATCCAAGAGATGCGTTGTTGCTTGCTACTTTGATACTTTAGTGCAGTTTTGATACTTTAGTGCAGTTTTGATTTCCTTATTCTTGTTCTTCCGCTTGTGACCTATGACTTGTAAATTAGTTTTTTGTATTTTATGTTGGTAGACCCAAGTTTAAATCCTAGCTTTGCCAAATCTTGGCTTTGTCTTGCTCTCCACTATGCCACCCTTTGAATTCAAATGGTAGCTCTGTCAAATTTTGGCTTTATTTTGGTTTTCGACTATATCGTTTAGGGTTCCCACTCTAGCTCTATTTAGTTTTCTATATTTTTCTCATAGTTGTTGGTCAATAACATCTCTGTCAAGCTTTGCTTTGTTTAAACTCTGCTATCCTGTGTTCCAAGTTCAAATTTTAGCACTATGCAATTGCAATTACCTTTTTCGCTCGTGCAGTTACAAGTCCTTATTTTTTCTCATGATAGTTGGTCGGGCTCTTGTTTTCCTCAGTCATGATAGTCCTAGATTAGCCATGGCTTTACGTCTGAAGCCTTTGAGAAACTGTGTTTCTTTGTGAACTTGGTGGAGAATGCCTGTTGTATTGTTTACGTTGTATTGTTTACGACTTATCTTGGAACTTCCTTGAAAGGCATAGGATTCGGATGCTATATATTTGAGCTCTGTTCTACTCATTTCTGAAGCTAATGCGATGTGCACATGCAGAGGATCGCGATTCATTGTGCAATGACATGGATTTGACCGGTTGAAGGTATTGGTAATAAGGTTTCTGTTTGGAAGTTTACCTTTGTGTGATAACGTTTCCGAAATTGCAAACCGTATAGTTATACCATAAGATTTCCCAATGGTTGAGGCCTGTATTCGTATGTGAAACCATATTTTGCTGACGCTGGCAAGTGAGATTTCGAACGCTGGAATCTTGGCGGGCATATTGGAGGTTTCTTTTTCTATTTTTGGTTGTTATGTTTTGGGTAGGAAGGCGCCGAGAGGTCCTGTGGAGGCGGCCAGGCTTTTGCCGGAAGCCATAGGCTTTAGTTGCATAGCCATAGCCAGGCTTGAGCTTTTCCTGATTAGACGAAAACCCTGCTAGGGCTCTTCCAAGTCTGGATCCTGGTTGCACCTTCTGCTAGCCCACGCCTTTGCAGGGTCGCTGTTGGTCCTCGTCGGACTATGGCACCTCTGTGGATCCATAAGCAACTATCTTCGTTCGCCCCGAGATTACAGCCCAAAACCCTTTTACACATTTTCGTCTTCCTCCAAACCCAAACGGATCGAGCCTCTTCTTCAGCTGGCTTTCTTTCCGTTGGCTCTTGCGGCGGATTTCTTCAGCGGGGTATTCCTGTGGGCACCGGATCTCTGCAGTGGAGAATGGGGACGCAGACCCAGGAATAGGGAACTTTACATTTGCTAAATGCTTGTGTTCCATTTTAATTCATGTGTTTCTTTTTTGTCTTGTAGGTGTTGCTCTGTTTTCCTCAATCTTCACAGGCTAGGCTTCTGTAGAGCCAAGTTTCCGGTTGGCTCATGCCTCAGGTAAGCCAAGGGCATTGGACTTTTGTTGGGGTTCGATTCCCCAAGCCCTCTTCGTCATATAATACTGCTTATTACACGGACTTTATCAAGAAGGCTTCATCGTTGGATTCAAGGAGAAATACTCTGTTATGTACCAGCAGGTTGTTAGCTCGGCGAAGGCTGCAAGTCTGTTTATTGGGCAAAGTCACACAGCTGAATCTATAAAAACTCCACGGATTTGTTCATTTTTTGCGCAGGAGGGAGGACATGGGTGGCCTCTATTCTGCCGGAATTGATCCCATCTTTGAGTTCGGTGATCCTGTGAAGGCCAAGGCCAGGGTTGCATTGGAAATTCATAAGCTGGCTTACATGAATTGTTAGAATTTCTTGCCAGTATGTGCAGCTTGTTGCAGAACTTTGAAAGCCCTGGTTTGTTCCGGAATCAGTGATCAGAACTATTGGTTTTATTTTTTAGGTGCCTCCTTAGAAACCGGGTCAAATAATGTGGGCCCCATCGTTGACCCCATCTTGACTTGCGTTTGAGGGCTAGAGTTGTGCCCCATGGCATATGCTGTGGCATATGCCAGCATCCAATGGCCCAAAAAAATTTTGAGACACCCGAAACGATAATACACCCGAAACGATCTACGCTTGACCTTCCAGTGACCTTCCAGTTTACTGCTGTGTATGCTAGCCATCCTTTACCAACTTTCTATAGTTCTTTCTTTGCCTAGCCATCTTGTGATCTTGTTTTGACAGCTGATCTCCCTCAAAATCATTTGCTTGTTGACAATATTCTGGTATTTTCTTAGTACATTTTCTCATACAGCCATTTGGTGCAGCAACTAGCCTTTTGCATGATCTCTAGTTGTCTTGTAAGCTCCTATGTCTGGATGATTCTATTCCTGCACGATGTCTTGTGATGTAGTTATTCATTGTATGTCTAAAGCCTTTGGGCCTGTTTTGCTTGTGGAC
This sequence comes from Isoetes taiwanensis, assembly GCA_021234155.1. Lineage (NCBI taxonomy): Eukaryota > Viridiplantae > Streptophyta > Lycopodiopsida > Isoetales > Isoetaceae > Isoetes > Isoetes taiwanensis. The sequence goes on along the minus strand of JAJEKV010000004.1, from coordinate 14,621,051 downwards.
TTGTTGACTTGGTGGGTGGTTCCTATTGTATTTGTTGTACCATTTACTACTTAAATGGGTGATTCTCTACAAGTCGATCGTAGAGGAGTCTAATCAATTATGGAGGTAAGTCTAATCAAATCTTGGAGCATCCTTTATTTCGTATTTTGATTTGGTTCTCACTTTGCGGATTGCAAATCACGTATTAACAAGAGTAGATCTAACCAGTCTAACTGTAAACCTAGATGGTTGTTAAAGATTTTTCAACAGGTTATTTGATGGAGGTCGGAGGTCTTCAGACTGCCAGATAGTGGATATAGTTGCAGCATATAGGTGTTGCAGCTGAGGTGTTGCAGCTCTTAGTTCTATGGGTATAACACAAGTCTTTACAGGTTCAGCCACTATACTAATCAATTGTCTGGATCTGTTACAAAAGCTTCTAAAAAGGTTTTAGGCTTTTAATCCGATGGTCTTGTTGCTGCTGGCAATTTAGATAACAATTGAAACGGCTGGACATCATACTGCTCATGAAATGATTGAACATCTTTCTGGCATTTAGATAACTATTAAAACAGTTGCACATCTTTCTAGTTGCACACCTTTCGGCTCATGATATGGATGAAATGGTTGGAAATCTGTTTGCTCGTGAGTCCACGCAGGGGTATGACTTCTAAGTCCTTGGACAACTTTAAGGAAGCTCGGTGCCATTTGGTGCCATTTTGTCATGAACCAGTTTTTTGCTTTCTTGCTACCTTTATGGACATCTTTATGGAAGCCCGGTCTATTGTCGTGAACCAGGCTTTGCCTTCTTGCTACCTTAGGACGTTGACAGTGGGTCGCCGGAGAGTAGTTGGTAGTGCTTCTTTGCTTTTGGCAATTTCATTTTCAGCATTTAAAGTTTTAGAGTAGTGCATTGTATATGTTCTATCAAGAGCAGGGAGTATGCAGGACCCGAGTTGTATTCAGTGTGTTTTCATGAATGGTTAGTTGTGCAATGGCATATGTTCTTAGACATTAGGCTTGCTTGTGGATAAAAATTAATAAGCAACATACATTTTGGGGTGGTTTGGTCTCCTTGGTCAATTTTTGTTCTTTTCCTTAGGTCCATTCCAGGTTTTGCTTTTCTAGTCGATTCCTTTTCTTGCATTTTAGTCTCTTTCTTAAATCTCCTTTAGGTTGTCATGTGAGTTATTTTAGTATTGCCCAGTCAAGTCGTTTTCCAATTAAGTTAGGTCCTTGTCTTCAAATGTGTATCTTATTGCAACGTTACCCTGTGCATCTTATTGCAATGTTAGTTGTTTTATTTGCACCATGTTTGTGTAATTTTGGGGACTTTTTTACCCTTATAGGTGGCTTGCACCCTAAGTTTATGTTTTTGTCTATGGGAGAGCCGTCCCCAAGTTCCGCTTCCCTTCTATGGTCACTTGGTCCACAGCTTTCTATCATGGGTAATTGTACCCAATTAGGACCATTTTATAGGCATACTAGATGTGGTCTAAGGTTATGGCATTTTCTTGACCATGTTAAGCGCTGGTTCAAGTTGCTACATCGTATCGCCCACAAGTGTCCACATTGTAAGAGTGTGAAGTATGTGTATAGTAACACAATTTATTGCATGTGTGTGGTCGTAATGGGCAGGGCAACAAGTTAGGGAGCCTATTTATTTTAGGTTGACAGGATTTTAACCCTTTTAATTCAGATTCCACTCTAGTTGATCAAGTGACCATTTTGGGATGGGAGTTGCTTTCCTTGAAGGCCGTCTTTGGTTTTCACATAGTTTAGTTTGGTTGCGCCGTAGCGATCTTGAAGCTTTGGTAATTTGGTGTGGTATGCCCTTTTAAGGTTTATCAGTTCGTTCTTGTGTGATTCTCACGTTGGTTTGCAATGTTTTTAATTGTTAGTTCGCTGCTTATTGACCTTTCCAGCTTGCTCGTCTGTTTCTTTGGGAGTTGATAGTTACACGCTTTATACAGGAGGCGTCTTCATTTGGGTTAGTTTGTTGGGCTTTGGGGGAATGATTTGCATCTCGTCATGCATTTTTAGATGGTGTTTTATGACAGTTGGAGCTTCGTCTATGCGTCACATTTTTTTGTTACTATAGTCTAGCTTTTTCCAATATCTGCTAATGGTAATATGGTCCTGTAAGCTTACATTGCTAGCATAGTATGCCGCTTTGTGCTTGTTAATTACGAGTTGCGTCGATGTTCCCTCGTGCGGTTTAGGAGGCCAGTTCCAATCTTGTGGTGGTTCATGCAAGATTGTTCAAACTAGTTGTCTTTTGAGCCTTATGTCCACCTTTAGCATGGTCACATGCCTTCATCCCTTTGTAGAGTTGTGTACATGTCATGCCCATTTGAGTCCTTAACTCTTATACTTTTGTTTTGTAGAGTTTGTAATTGTTAGTCCACTTCTTGTTAGTCCTTTCAACTCACGCTTCCTATTTTTGCTCTAGAGTTGTTCGTTACATGCTTGATGTGAGAGGCATCTTTAGTTGGTGGCCCGTCGGGCTTTGTTACGTGAATTGCATTTGTAGTGCTCCTTTGGAGGGTCTCTTACAGCTAGTTGCGTGCTTGTGTTGGATCTTGTAGTTATGTAGTTATGTGGTTCGTCTTTTTTCGTTGCCTCTTTTCTTTTTAAGCGTTGACATGATACCTTTAGTTGTTTAGTCATTCGATTTCCTAATTTTCTGCCTCTTTTTTCAGTTGGTTGTTTGGTTGAGTGCAACTAGGCTCTAGAAGTATGATTTATCTGCGTTTCAAGATTAGCAGATAAATGCAGATAAATCCGCTTCTTGAGGCTAGTTGAAGGAGTTCCCTTAGAGTATTTATAGCCTTTTCCAGCTCTTTCATTTTCATCAGCCGTCTTTGAGCCTCTCCCTTTGTGGTCGCCTATCCTACCCCCCTCCCCCCCTCCCCCATTTAAGCTGTTTAGCCCTGCACTATTGAAGTTTCTTTTAGTCGATGTCTTAGTTTGCTCTTGTTGATTGTTTTGTTGTTGTCTTCTTGATCTTGTTGTGCTATCTTGCGCAACGGGTTTGGGGCTCTCATGCCAAGCAGCGTGGTTGTGGCAAGTCTCAAGTTTTGGGTTTTAAGTGGATGACGATGTTAATGGCCCTTGCGCCGTGGTGGTTGGCCCTCATGTGTTAAAGATGTGGTGGTCCTTGTGCCAAGATTGAGGTCCTCGTGCCAGGTGTTTCATTTCCTCGTGCCAGGTGTTCCGTTGTTTTCTTTCTGCAGATGTGCTCGAGATGGATGTGGATTTGGACTTGTGACTGTGCTGGTGTTCATAAATATTTCCTTGTGGGCCAAGCATTGGAGGATTGGCCCTCGTGCCAGTGGATGTTGGATTGGTGGTTTTTGCAGGTTACAGATCGAGGTTTGTTAGCTTGGATGCACTTATTCCTCACTCTGGGTGTGGCCTCTTGTGCAAGGTTGGGGTCGTCATTGCAAATGATGGAGATGAAGGTTTACAAATCTTCATTATAACTTTGTTGTTATCAATTATTATACAAATTGGTCTAATGGTAGCTGGTTATTCCTGTACACCTGGAAAGGTTATTCTTGTACGCCCAAAAAGGCTGGTGGGCATGAGGGTTTTTGTTGGAAGTATTTTAACAATATGTTGTATCTTTTTATTTGGAAATAAAGAGGAAGGAAGGAAGGAAGGAAGGAAGTTTATTTTAACGTCCACGGAGGCCAGAGGCCTATGAGATCAACATGAAACGTGCAAAAAGCCAAAAACCCCAACACCAAAAACAAACAATGTAATCAGACAAGAGAACCCTACTACGGGATGAAAAAACCCCCACTTGGGAGGAAAAACCCTAAAAGAGGCTCTCAAATACCATGCCCCGTAAGAGCAAGTCCGACGGCCGAAATCTGCGGGGATGTAAGCTCCCGGTCGCGCTACCATAGGTGATGCGAAAGTAATCGATGTAGCGGTGTGTCGAGCATCTAAGATCGAGGCGATCGCCGGACATGGGCATATGCCGGGCACCGCATTTGGAGGGCATGGTGCTCATCCTCTATCACGTGCATCTCACAACACCGACATATCCTCTCCTCCCCGGGGATCCCGTGCCGCCATTCACCCCCAATGACTGTCTCAATTTCGAGGTAATGGGAACCCGTCCTTATGGCGGCAATAGCTCTCCGTTTCTTCACGAGATGTGTGCTTTCTTTGGCACCGATGGGGTCCATGCTCAAGGCCGGGATTAATCTCGGCGTGATAGTGCTCGCCTTGGGCTTTGCAAGAGTAGAGGCATCCCACGAGTGGCAGCATAGCCCGCATCCAATTGCCCATTAGCGCGCGATCGAATGCGCCCGGTGCCACCATCCGTTGGTAATCCATAGACCACCTCCTAAACCATCCCTTACGATTTGCTCGTGCCATACCCTCTTCAATGGGGGCCCTGCGTTAAAAACACGATGCGTGGGGGCAAGCGATGCTCATCCATCCCATCCACCTTATGGAAGCAAGTAAGATGCCTTCGCGATAGCGAGAATCTTTGTAAAGGCGAGAACCCGTCTCATACAACAAAATGATCACGATGCGGTGTCCTTCACTCCCAAGCTATATGTCAAGAAAGCTTTCTGCACCCTTTCCAACCTATCCCACGTATTTTTGCTAACTGCTGGGCCCCAAACCTCCACCCCATATAGCAGCACCGGCTCAACCAAAGCCCTAAACAGGTGTGCTCTCCTTGCCCAGTCACAGAGATCTATCCGGCAACACGCGTTTTGCACTGCATATAAAGCCTTCCAGCCTGCACTGGCTCTCGGTCTCCTATGATCAGCTTGGTTGTTTGGTTGAATGCAACTAGGCTCTAGAAGAATTCAATATCTTCAAATTAGTTCTCACCATTAGTCTCCTATTATAAAGTAAGTATGTTGTGCTTCAAGCTCATGCTCCTATGACATCTTCTTATGCTTACACAATTAGATGAGACATCTACGTTATGTACTTTTCACATCTAATTAATAAACTTTTTGCTTTTGTCCTTCCAAAAAAAAAAAAAAAAAAGCATCAGAGTGAACAATAATATAGAATAGAATAGAATAATAAAATCGTTTGTATCATCCATGGAGTGTGCAGTTTTCCAGAATAATAAAATGAATACGTTTTGCATTGCCAGTTTTAAAATTTACTCCAAAACAATAAAATTCTGCTACCAATATCTTAGAAGTCAACTCAAATTTGGGGGCATCTGCTCTCTAGCATTGCAGATATAACCTTCATCAATGGGTTTGACAATGATCTGCAAATAAACTATATTCGTGAATTGTCAGTGATCCTAGTAAAGCAAAATATTCTATGCATCAAGCCTCAAGAAGTTTTTGCGATCTGCAACATTATTGTATAAAATACTAAATGTATCACATTGCAAAAGATACATCAATATGACAGATTGCTTCTGAAATAACATTTTCTATCACAACGCTCTAGCTTTTTATTTTTTTCGTCAAGTTATCCTGCATAAAATAAAGAAGTGAGTTTAAAAAAAGAAAACTCAATATCAGCAAGAATTTTGGCAATACATCTAATTATAAGCGAGATAATGAGCTAGAAATCCACTTTCGAGCATGCACCATGTTTCCATCAGCTCAAGTTCTTAAATTTCTTCTGCCTTCAATGGACATGACATTCTTGCATGCCCTTTACTTTTTTCTAATGGAAAATATTCACTTTAGAAGCATCTCTAATCGTACATTCTTTTATTCCAGATTAGGACAAAAATCCTCGCTGGATAGATCTCAAAGTAGGGATAATTCTCATCAAAAACAGCAATGTGCCCAAAACGTTTTAGAAAAATGGATAGACATGGGGTACTATAATTCAAAAGAATTACACAGAGGAAGTGAACAAAGCGATTCCAAGGTGGCCCCAAGACTGGGCACTAAAAGATCAGAGTGTTTTGTTGTATCTTTTGCGTGAACATTTAGAGGCAGATTGAAATATAATGCATTTGGAACACACACACACCTTGCATGGCTATTGAGATATGATAGTAGATCATTATGAAGAGATGCTAGAATATTTTCTAACGTATTTGCATCTTATTGAGTATGCTTTGAATCAACTTATATATCTAGCATTATAACAGGGGGGTTTTTTTGTAATTTTATACGCTTTTTGGCATGGTTTTACTATGATTTCGGTGCTGTATTCATTGGGCCATACCAAATAGTATTTCTAGAGTGCAGTTTTTTTGGAGCGTTGATCTGGATTACCCTTAACAATCTAACGGTTGTTATTCTTAGCTCTTCATTCATATGCATGAAACAAGAATTCTCCTCTCTGAAAAGTTTTGGCGGTGATTCTAGAGTTCTCTCTTCATTCATCCAACAGATCCGGTATGCCATATGATGTGTTCTTTGAAAACAATGTTTCTTGTTTTATTCTAGATCAAACAGATCCGGTATGCCATATGATGTGTTCTTTGAAAACAATGTTTCTTGTTTTATTCTAGATCAAGACGTGATGAAGACGGTTAGAATATCTAGATATTGGCAAAAAAGCATTCATTATCATTCATTCTTCATTCAAACTAAATTATCTGTTAAACAATGTTAGAGTTACATGAATATCTAGATATAGGCGAAAAAACATTCATTATCAGTCATTCTTCATTCTGTTTTATCTGTTTCACAGTGTTAGAGTTTCATGCAGGGTTCATGCAAGGTTTATGGATTCGGCTCTGATCTCGCTTTGCCACGCCATGAGTTCACCTCATTAAATGCCTGAATCTACGCTGAAATAGCCAGTTCTTCCAGTTGCTTAGTAAGCTAATATCTGCGGCAAACCCTACTGCAGAATTCGGCATCAAAAGCCCCAAATTCTCATCCTGCTCCAAAGCTTTTATCCCAAATCAGATTTGTCTAATGTGGCAAACTCTGCTTTAGAATCCGGCATCAAAAGCCCCAAGTCCTCATCCTGCTCCAAAGCTTTTTTCTTTAATCAGATTCGATTGATGTGGCTTTTCCTGCTGCAGAATCCGGCATCAAAAGCCCCATTTCCTCATTCTACTCCTTTTGTTTTTTCCAAAAACAGAACCCACTGATTCCGGGCTGCTATTGATTTGAAACGAAACCTGCTTGGCTAATCACCACATCCTCATAAAATGGTAGGTATTCGAGTTACATCCGGCCCTTGTAACCAGCTGCCATCTCCGATTCCACAAACCCTAACCTATACCTAATTACGGCTGTCTCCAAATTCGGCTGTCAATACATTTGCTTGGTTAACTATTTGCTTTTAAAATTTTAAATGTCGCTACCTTTGCTTGGTTATCTTATCTTATTAAAATTTTAAATGTCGCCCCTTCTTTATATCTACTGCCCATTCTATAAGGTTAAAACTTTAAAATCTCACATATTAGATATTGCTACTTTTACATATTAGATATTGCTACATGTTTTACATCCGACATGTTATTAATTACAAAATATAACATCAACTCATCCAAGTGTGAAGTCACGTTGTTTGTTCTTAGCCCCGAAAGGGGCGATTTTTTTTTTAACCTATAACAAAAACCATTACATTAAATTAAATTAAACCATTACATTAAACCATTATATTACCTTTAAATTAAATCCCCCTTCAAACCCCCTTTGGTTTGGGTGCATATTCACATGGGGGGTGACGTAGGGCAGCGAGAGACCCTATAATTATGTTTTGCACGTACAAAATCAACACCATATAGTATATTACCTCAAATCTTATAGTATTTTGCAAATCTTGTTATACAGTATAGCAAATTCTATACTTCCATACCCCACAAATGAGGAACTTTGTGTACGGTGTAGATTAAGGAATAAGAGGTGAATATGCCTATCCAACAGCTCTCGTTGCCCAGAGTCACCCCCCATGTGAATATGCACCCAAACCAAAGGGGGTTTGAAGGGGGATTTAATTTAAAGGTAATGTAATGGTTTAATGTAATGGTTTAATTTAATTTAATGTACGCAAACATTATAAACAAAGATACGAAGAAAGCAAATGCAGAATATGACTTATCTTGTCCACCTATTGCAACTTTATAAATGAATAAGATAAAGCAACATTCTATTATGCTTATTAATGTGACGTTCCACGTATTTATACGGTATACATATAAATATACTGACACGTCACGTAGTAGGCATACGCCACCATGGGGTATGTTAACCTAGGGGATTGACCTAAAAGGGATTAATTTAGCTATGCTAAATTAATAAAAGCTAATTAAGGGTATTTTTGTCTTACTTAACCTAATTAGTTTAATTAGTTAATTAATGACATGCCACCTGGCCCAAATCGATTGGGCAAGGCAGGGTTTCCAAGTGGGACACCCAAATTAGGGCTTTTGGGCCCCAATTCGAATTAGGAGCAGTTGGAGATGGAAGAGGAGAAGCAGCAGCCAGGCATCCTTCAGCTAGTCGAGATGGAGCAGCCCAAGACCGATTTGACGGTTAGTAGTAGGTTACTTTGTTGATCTATAGCATAGCCCCTCTCTGTGGTGTGTTCTCTCTCTCTGTTTTTCTCTGTGGTTTACCTGTTAGGCTAACCCTTGATTGATATGGTGAGTATTCTTATCTCTAGTCTCTGTATGTGCTTTGGTTGATGGTTTAGTAGTTCTTTGCTTAGTTAGCACTCCGGAGATGGGGGATTACGGGGGGTAGAGACCTCTGAGCCCATATTGTAGTATGCTCCTAGATAGAGCCATGTATTATTCCCATTAGATGCGGCCTGTGCACAAGAGCCTATCTGGCTGTGGATGCTATGATGTGGTTCAGCACCAGATAACGAGTATGATGGTGAATCGGGGGTGGGGTCTTGCCTAGCGCGGCTACAGGACTTCTATAGTGTACTAGGCTTATAGCCGACCACGGAGAGGGCCGGGTATGGGTCTGACACTCCCTGGGCCGGAGGGAGGTGCCTATATGGACCCCCTGGGCTCAAACGGGTTGGTGAGCTGACCTTTAGATTTAGGGGAGTAAGTCGGGTACGGATGCGGGGGTCGCTGATGCGGCACGTGTTCTCTAGCACACCCAGGGATCCGTCATACTCGGGGAGGAGACGCCTCTCTGACCTGCGTCATCGGACCGGGGAGATGTAACCCGGAGTAGTCCCGAAGGGTGATTCCTTGGGATTGCATCTCCGGAGGGCTACAAGCACGTCATAGCATGACTCAGCCTATCTGCAAAGTGTGCATAGGAGGGGCGGATGGAGTGGATATGCCAGCCAACGCCAAGTTATACCTCTGTATGCTGATCTCTTGAGACTGAGCCGTCAGTCCATCCTCACAGGAGTCTGAGCCGGGGTAGAACCTGCGGTTTGGGGCGTTTTCCTTAGGGTTAGATGCATCTTCTTTGCCGTTAGTACTTGGATGGATGTGCCACCCTTCGTGGTGGTTATTTATGTATGATTTATGATGTATGCTAATATGTATTCACGCTTCCGCGACTTAGGAGTCCCATTGAAGGCGTGGGCCGAATGACACCTCCGTGTCCTTCACCCGGGCATCTTTCTATGGATGGTCCGAGTTAGACAGAGGGCCCTGCTCATGTGAGCTGATTGCCATGGGAGGGGGAAGTTCCTGTATGTATACGTCCAGAGCGTCGTATATATTCAGGGAGCGTCACAGCGGTATCAGAGCATGTTCTTGGTAGACCAAGCCATTGCACTGGCCATGTACTAACGCGTTAGACCGTTAAGTAGAGAGGATAGCTTTAGAGTAGCCTTAGACCTCTTTGGTACTGTGGTTGATGGGTTTGCTAGTAAGTAGTTTGTTGGTGTATAAACTTTTAGTTCTCTTTGTAAGAATGGATTTGGGCCGACCATATCTCGCAAAGGGTTATTCAGACGCGCAAATAGCCGGCGCCATCGAACCCAGGACCCAGGAATTGACCTATGGGCGACCGGGGACGGCAGTCAAGCGAGTGCGGACCCCACGGGAAAATGCAGGTGCGAAACCCTAATCGGCGGGGCAGGGGGTACCTGGGGTTCCCTAGCTAGCGCGGGTAGCGAGGTCTGGGTAATAGCTGCCCGCAGACCTTAAAAAAAAAATGGTGAAACCCTAATCGGCTGGCAGGGGTACCCATGGTTTTCTAGCGCCTGTGGCGGGGTCACGATAGGGCCTGCCCGCAGACATAAAAACGCGAATTCCGCCTACTTTAAAAAAAAAAAATCCCGCTATTTTTTTTACATTCGCCTAGTTTTGAACATGTGACCTCCAACATCCAACCCAACACTCTTTATGTAGGATATGTATGTTCTCTCTCTATTCTATTCTTATCTATCACATTTAATATTCTATTTTGTCTAGTTAAACATTCTTTTAAGCAAAAGGTACATCCTAGGATTGAACCCCTGACCTTCTACACCCAAGCCAATACCTTTACCAATGAGCCAGCTTCTTTCTTCAAGGGATATAATCCTTTTTGTAATAATTAGTGCATTTATACCTTGTTTAAATTAGAGGTTTGCCTTCCGTAAACCCACATTGTGAAGGTAACAACTCCATCGGAGCAAGCCTCTTCGCCATAACCGCCGGGGTAAGCATTTTCGCCATAGCCGCCAGAGTAAGCATTTTCGCCATAGCCGCCGGAGTAAGCATTTTCGCCATAACCGCCGGAGCAAGCATTTTTGCCGTAGCCGACCTCTGTCGACTGCTCCTGCACTATCGTTTTTCTTCTTCGCCAAGCGCCTTACAACGCTTGCATCGACATGCCCAAGCTCGATGATAGTCTCGGTAACGTGGCAGACATTCGGAGGAGGAGACCGCATTTCTTATTTCCCGCCGCGACAGATGCTTGCCGTGGAGCTTCGTAGCCGTGCTCACCTAGAATGCAACCTTGTCCTTTTATTCTACCCCCATTCATTACGATGAGGAAATGCCGCCTCTATGTATTCAATGGATATAATAACCCATCTCTCTACTATTCAGTAGTAGCTCTGTCTTCCTAATGTAAACCATTCTAGTCTAGAAATTCTTCGTCCTTAATCTTCAATTAGTTGGATGCTTCTTCCATGTATCACTTTGATCTGCCACATGACTCTACCGACTGTTATCTCAACTTGCAGTACATCTTCACTCGTTCCAATTATACACAAGGATATTCTACCATACTGGAATTCCTTTTAGTCGTTCTCTTAGAATTGTTCTAGTATATCAATCTAATGCAAACCAACCATTGTTGTCTAGTCAACTCTCCCTAGGATATCCCGACGCGGTTCGAGCAAAGTCTTCTGACCATTATCCTAGTTCTTGATTCTCAACAAATTTATAAATTAGCTTATGTCTCTCAAGGGATTTCTGCCAGTCCCAAAACTTAGTATTACCCAGGCACCTTTCCAAGTAGGCCCTTTTATCGAGCGTTCGTTGTAAACATATTCTTCACCATCTCATCCTCCCAATTGCCATTATTTTTTTCCGTAGCCATGTATTAAATTATTGACAAATTAATAGCCTTTGCATCTCCGTAGCCACACACAATGAGTAGTCTATATGTCAAAATTCCCGTTAGGCGTTCAAAATTCCTTTGTTTCTGCTAAACCCGTATATCATTCGATCTTTATGTCTTAGCATCCTTATAAATCCTTGCATTGTTAATTCTTATATTCTTCTATATTGATCTTATGCCATACCTAGACTTCCCGTATAATCACGTCAGTCTGACCCGGCCATCCATTCTTTTATCATGCTCATTACTTTGCTAAGTTACCTAGAGTCATTAGGGTACCTGCTATAATTTTGGGTAAACCATTGACTTCGACTGTCCTTATCCGGGTTAGCATCATGTAATTCTTATGCGTCACCCAACCAGGGTGTGCTAGAGAACACGTGCCGCATCAGCGACCCTCGCATCCGTACCCGACTTACTCCCCTAAATCTAAAGGTCAGCTCACCAACCCGTTCGAGCCCAGGGATCTGTCATACTCGGGGAGGAGACGCCTCTCTGACCTGCCTCATCGGACCGGGGAGATGTAACCCGGAGTAGTCCCGAAGGGTGATTCCTTGGGATTGCGTCTCCGGAGGGCTACAAGCACGTCATAGCATGATTCAGCCTATCTGCAAAGTGTGCACAGGAGGGGCGGATGGAGACTACCCTAACCACTGTTCTATGCCAGCCAACGCCAGGTTATACCTCGGTCTGCTGATCTCTTGAGACTGAGCCGTCAGTCCATCCTCACAGGAGTCTGAGCCGGGGTAGAACCTGGGGTTTGGGGCGTTTTCCTTAGGGTTAGATGCATCTTCTTTGCCGTTAGTACCTGGATGGATGTGCCACCCTTCGTGGTGGTTATTTATGTATGATTTATGATGTATGCTAACATGTATTCACGCTTCCGCGACTTAGGAGTCCCATTGAAGGCGTGGGCCGAATGACACCTCCGTGTCCTTCACCCGGGCATCTTTCTATGGATGGTCCGAGTTAGACGGAGGGCCCTGCTCATGGTGAGCTGATTGCCATGGGAGGGGGAAGTCCCTGTATGTATACGTCTGGAGCGCCGTATATATTCAGGGAGCGTCACAATTAAAACATTTAAGCTTCTTAGATCCTTATAATGAGTTAGGATTATATTTGAAGGCGGTAGATAGCCATTGTACTTTGATATTAAAAATATGATGTACTTTGCTGGTTTTTTAGTGCTCCATGGCCTCTCAAACCTTAAGTGAGCAAGACCAAACAAATAAATAAATAAATAAAGTATAGGAAACTAGTTACAATGTTCTTAACCTTGATCCAGCTATTTGAGCATAATGTTCCTTTGGGGAGAAGCAAGTGTGCTCATTAGCATAAATAGAACGAGAAACATATGCTCCAAAGAGATGAAATAGGATGAGGCTATAAATTAATCATGCATTAATAAAAAAATTCCTTAGCCTGCCTTTTATTGGAAGATGTGTATTTTGTATAACATAACTAAGACAATCTTGCTTGCCTGCCCGCCGCAAAAGAAAAGCCTTAGTTTTTCATTTTTCAGTCAATTCAACTTCCCACCCCACCCAATAATTTTGCCTATCAAATTTGCCTTCTTTACGGCACATGCTACCCAAAATTAAAGGTGCCCAGGTATGGTCCAATGTGTATCTGCAATTGAGCACAAGTACCTGCAAGAAACGGATGGGGTTTGATGGAGCCGAATAGGGCAGGCACAAATCGACATCAAGAAGCATCCGGATACTGAAGAAGACAAGGCCTACGAGGATCTAGGGGACACTGTCGCTATCGAAATTTGCCTTAGAGCGAAAAGAAAGTACTTTTAAGGATTTCGATGGCCTTTGCCTTAGAGCGAAAAGAAAGGACTTTTAAGGATTTCGATGGCCTTTTCTATCTTCGTCCGTGCGTTATTTTCATTGATTTTTTTAATTTTGGTGGCCTTTGATTTTTAAAACTAACAACTTAACGGTGAAGGGACATGCCACCTCAGATTTTGATGAGGTGGAGGTGCTACGTGGATAGGCTAGAATTGCATGAAGGTTGTAGATTTGGTTGGGTTGGCGTGCTAGAAAAAAAAACTTGCTTGAAATGGTAATATGCATTAATTAGAATGGTTCCCATCTTCATACTTGGCAATGGTTCTCATTCCTACGACATGTTACTATTAATTACGTTGATTGATCTATTGCTTTGTAGCTAAAGTTCAAGACACTTAATAAAGCATCATACTAGCAATGGTATTGTTGACTAACCTAGTTATTTGCGACCCGAAACAACTAATAAAATAATGCTTCTTGCAGTAGATACAAGATCGATGTGGTGTTAGTTGGGGTCATATTCTTCATGCCAAACATATGCGATGGATATCCTTCCAACTAGTATATTCACTTGGTACATCCTCAAGATATCCTTGGAACTATATATAAGCAATAATAATTATCGTAGTACACTATATATTCATAGATGCATTATATAGTGCTGACACTCACCTTGTGGATAGCCAACGAGATATTCCTTGGGGATATATTGAGTACATGCATTTTCAGCTAGCGGCGCCTGGAATTTGAGACGAGACAAGGCAAAAATGACATTGGTGTGAAATAGGATGAAGCGAATGGAAGGCAGTGGTGGTGGCGCAGGCAGTGTCAATGTCAATGAAGATGATGAGGATGACGGGGTCACAATGGGGATCTACATCATTGAAGAGGTCAAGGTCATGGAGTGGGGTCAAAATGAAGGCACCCTTAAAGCGTTTAGAAAGCAAGGGTAAGGAGGACGAAAAATGGACGGTTAAGATGGTGTGGAAAATAGAAAAGAGAGCGGATATCCTTTTCGTTTTTATGCACCGCTAAACACGAAGAGAGGAAAATAATGCAAAAGAAGAGAAGAGGGAAGGGCAAAGACGAAGTTTCTTGTTGCCAGACCTATTCAATATCGCCCACATCTCTTTCTTTTGTTATGATCTGGATTTTCATTTTTCCCTTTCCTATCTCGGCGTAGATCGATTTGCCCCTTTCGATTTGTCCCCTTTCAATTTTCGGCATGCAATGATTTGTCCCTTTAGGCATGCTCTAAGGATGACTATGGACATGAGAAAAGGATCGATATGGTTTTTATTGCAATAGATTTTGGCCGGAGCAGTGCCAACCATGGATAATAAGCTTCCATAGCTTTTACAAGGTCAATCTCTTTGGTTTCCATGTGCCTCTAATGTTTGCCTTCTCTAACGATTTTGGTAAGAAGGTAGTATATAAGGATCCGAAGAGCTATGGGGAGGAGGAAAGATCTGATACAAGTAAGAAAGGGGAGGATGCAGATGGGGAGTCGATTTTGCTATAATCAATCCATTCTACAAATGTGCACTTTAGATTCTATACAAAGTTTATAATGACTATAAAGCTTCTGATACAAAGAAGCCCTTAAGCTAATAATCCTTCTATTTTAGATTTTGAGATAGCTGCTTCATCTATAATTCAATTTCGATAATTTGGCACTCCATGCTACCATCAAACAAAGATATGAGCATAAAACAAACCTTCAAAGAATGAGAGGACAAGATGTTTATTTCTCAAAATACTTGAATCTTTAATCAACTCAAAGTCATTGGGCAAGTCTTTGCCTTTAGATCTCTTTCGATCCTGCCTCAAAGACAACTCAGTTTCAGACCACCATTCACAATTCCTTTCAGATGAGCCTCTGCAGCAACAATGTCCGAATGGACATGTTTTTGCTTGAATGTAAAGTTCTTGAAGGAATCTGACTTTTAGGAAGCCTGCAAGAACATTTGGACAGCTGCCATAAGCTAATGTGGGGTTCATAATCGAGGTATTCTGGCATAGATCCAAGCTTTAGAAGAGGAGCAAATCCAGTAGGCAAAGAGGAAGGCAGGTCTGCAGTGGTTTCATGATGGAGACAATTATATAGGCTTTTTCTTTCGTGCAGCTAAAAGGCGTCGCATGACATCAACCATGTCTTCATTGCTTTTGCCAGATAGCTCGGCGCTAACAAAGCCAACAAAACTCAAGCAACATCTGCATAATCGCTTCCACATTTTTTTGCTGAGAAACATCTTCTTTTTCGGTCAAAAATTCGAGATGCAATTTTGTCTAGGATTTCTCCCATCAACTCTGACGAGCAACCATATTAATAAAAGCGGCTATGATGGCAGATGTTTTAGCTTCAGAAGTCTTTGAACCAAAAAGAAGCAAGCATCCATGTTTGGATAGTTTGCCAATTGAATTCTTTCGGGAATATTGGAAATAGCTAGAGTCAGATGTGTGTGATGCTTTCTGTGACTTTTGACACAACCACAAAGGGGCTTCTCCATGGTCTCGCGATGAAGGATGGCACATAAGAAGTTTGCAATCAATATGAAGATGACATGCTCCTCTTTGTGATTGCTAATGCCAAGAACTTAGAAGCTGCCAAATTTCTCTATACGCATTTTCACTGGCTTTCGGTATCCTTGTGGCTTGGTAGAAGTGTACAACTTTATGGACGTTAGATACTACGACTCTGGTATGTGTTCATGATTATCCATGCAAGTTGCATGCTCATGGACAGACCACCAAGTTACTAGGGATTCCAGCTAGCATCCATGTTAGTGTTGGAGATGCATGGGTGTAGATTATTAAGGGTTTGAAGAAGCACTTTTTTTTGTGGTCCACTGCAAAATTGTCTCTTGTGAGTCGCATTACAATGGCCAAGTCAGTCCTTAGTAGTACCCATGTCTATATGGCATCCTTACTACTAGCCCTATATGTCAAAGTACATGAGCATATGTCAATAGTCTGGAACTATATATATGGATACTGAGGAAGGTGCTGTGATTAAGGTGGCCTGGTTGAAATGCATCCTTCTAAAATGGAAGGTGGTCTGAATATGATGGACTTCTTACTGCAGAGCAAAGTCCGTATTTCAAAATTCATATGGAGACTCTTGAATGGTGAAGATGACTCTCCTGATTTATGCCTTCTTAAACAAGCTCTTAGTCATCGTATCCCTCTAGGCAAGAAGGCAGTCAAACCAGTTCTGCCTTGGACATTATTTTAGCCTCTGCAGCCTTTTCGAAACGCTTCTCCATTTCTGCGTGGATTGTTGGCAGCATGGGATGCAGTCAGACATCTCTTTTAGCCATGTTCTTCCATTCACACCTTATTGGAGACTCCATGGTGGTGGCCTTCAAACCCCCTAGCACCTCTACTAGCTATATCAGTTCATCCTCTTACACAGAGAGGTGTCGTCTGTATTCAATCATGGTATGAAGCTGGTCGTCTATTATCTTAGTCTGAATTTCGGGCAAAGTTTATACTCTCCCCTAAAATGTGTCTGTATGGAACAAGGCCGCAAAAAGTTTGCCTCTTATGGTGCAGGTTGGTGTTACAGAAAGGCTGCCTTGGTATTGTCATGAAAATATTCACAAAGGCAAACACTTCGTCAACTCATTATATATCGCCTCTTCTTAGCACCATAACCCCTCCCGTTGCCAGATGGGTGGCGCCTACAAGTTCCACAATCCAATTTGAGTCATACATGGCGTTGGCTTTGGGGTAAGTAAAAAAGTAAAGGGCATGCCAAGAATGTCATGTCCATTGAAACAGAAGAAATTTAAGAACTTGAGAGGATGGAAACGCGGTGCATGCTCAAAAGTGGATTTCTAGCTCGTTATCTCGCTTATGATTAGATGTATTGCCGAAATTCTTGTTGATATTGAGTTTTTTTTTTTTTAAACTCACTTCTTTATTTTATGCAGGATAACTTGACGAAAAAACGAATGCTAGAGTGATGTGATAGAAAATGTTATTTCAGAAGCAATCTGTCCTATTGATGTATCTTTTGCAATGTGATACATTTAGTACCTTATACAATAATGTCGCAGATCACAAAAACTTCTTGAGGCTTGATGCATAGAATATTTTGCTTTACTAGGATCACTGACAATTCACGAATATAGTTTATTTGCATATCATTGTCAAACCCATTGATGAAGGTTAGATCTGCAATGCTAGAGAGCAGATGCCCCCAAATTTGAGTTGACTTCTAAGATATAGGTAGCAGGATTTTATTGTTTTGGAATAAATTTTAAAACTGGCAATGCAAATCGTATTCATTTTATTATTCTGGAAAACTGCACACTCCATGGACGATACAAACCATTCTATTATTCTATTATTCTATTCTATTCTATTCTATTCTATTGTTCACTCTAATGCTTTTTTTTTTTTTTTTTTTTGAAGGACAAAAGCAAAAAATTTATTAATCAGATGTGAAAAGTATAGAATGTAGATGTCTCATTTAATTGTGTAAGCATAAGAAGATGCCATAGGAGCATGAGCTTGAAGCACAACATACTTACTCTAGAATAGGGGACTAACGATAATAACTAATTTGAAGACATTGAATTCAAATACGTTACGTTTGGTCACTTCTGACTCAAGGGCGGAACACTTGTAAGCCATCAGTATCTTATTCTGGGCCGCAACAATAACGCCGCATGCAGATGAGTAAATGTCCTGAAAAATGTGGCATATGCAGACATGCGAAGATCATAACGATGTCAGATGACATTAATACGCAGGCAACCTGTGGATAACCTGCCAGTAAAGTACAGAAACTTTAGAATGAAAATATTCACTTTAGAAGCATCTCTAATCGTACATTCTTTAATTTCAGATTAGGACAAAAATCCTTGCTGGATAGATCTCAAAGTAGAGATAATTCTCATCAAAAACTACAATGGGCCCAAAAAGTTTTAGATAAGATAAGATAAGATAAGATAAGATAAGATAAGATAAGATAAGAATTTTTACGTCCACGGGAACCCAACGGGTTATGGGACGGCACATGCAAGGGGTTATGCGAACAAAGCGATTCCAAGGTGGCCCCAAGACTGGGAAGATCAGAGTGCTTTGTTGTATCTTTTGCGCGAACATTTAGAGGCAGATTGAAATCTAATGCATTTGGAACACAGACACACCTTGCATGGCTATTGAGATATGATAGTAGATCATTATGAAGAGATGCTAGAATATTTTCTAATGTATTTGCATCTTATTGATTATGCTTTGAATCAACTTATATATGTGCGCAAACATTATAAACAAGGATACGAAGAAAGCAAATGCAGCATATGGACTTAGCTTGTCCACCTATTGCAACTTTAGAAATGAATAAGATAAAGCAACATTCTATTCTGCTTATTAAAACATTTAAGCTTCTTAGATCCTTATAATGAGTTAGGATTATATTTGAAGGCAGTTGATAGCCATTGTACTTTGATATTAAAAATATGATGTACTTTGCTGGTTTTTTAGTGCTCCATGGCCTCTCAAGGCCTTAAGTGAGCAAGACCAAATAAATAAATAAATAAAGTATAGGAAACTAGTTACAATGTCCTTAACCTTGATCCAGCTATTTGAGCATAATGCTCCTTTGGGGAGAAGCAAGTGTGCTCATTAGCATAAATAGAACCAGAAACATATGCTCCAAAGAGATGAAATAGGATGAGGCTATAAATTAATCATCATGCAGTAATAAAGAAATGCCTGAGCCTGCCTTTTATTGGAAGATGTGTATTTTGTATAGCATACATAGCAGATCGTGTTGGAGGCCAAAATGCTCCGAGTGATGGTTGGGGTTCAAAAATAGAAAGGGCCACTCCATCACTGCTAAGACAATCTTGCTTGCCTGCCCGTCGCAAAAGAAAAGCCTTAGCTTTTCATTTTTCAGTCAATTCAACTTCCCACCCCGCCCAATAATTTTGCCTATCACATTTGCCTTCTTCCTGGCACATGCTACCCAAAATTAAAGGTGCCCAGGTATAGTCCAATGTGTATCTGCAATCGAGCACAAGTTACCTGCAAGAAACAGATGGGTTTTGATGGAGCCGAATAGGGCAGGCACAAATCGACATCAAGAAGCATCCGGATACTGAAGAAGACAAGGCCTACGAGGATCTAGGAGACATTGTCGCTATCAAAATTTGCCTTAGAGCGAAAAGAAAGGACTTTTAAGGATTTCGATGGCCTTATCTATCTTCGTCCGTGCCCTATTTTCATTGATTTTTTTTTTAATTTTGGTGGCCTTTGATTTTTTAAACTAACAATCTAACGGTGAAGGGACATGCCACCTCAGATTTTGATGAGGTGGAGGTGCTACGTGGATAGGCTAGAATTGCACGAAGGTTGTAGATTTGGTTGGGCTGGCGTGCTAGAAAAAAAAAAAAAAAAAAACTTGCTTGAAATGGTAATATGCATTAATTAGAATGGTTCCCATCTTTATACTTGGCGATGGTTCTCATTCCTACAACATATTACTATTAATTAAGTTGATTGATCTATTGCTTTGTAGCTAAAGTTCAAGACACTTAATAAAGCATCATACTAGCAATGGTATTGTTGACTAACCTAGTTATTTGCGACCCGAAACAACTAATAAAATAATGCTTCTTGCAGTAGATACAAGATCGATGTGGTGTTAGTTGGGGTCATATTCTTCATGCCAAACATATGCGATGGATATCCTTCCAACTAGTATATTCAGTTGGTACATCCTCAAGATATCCTTGGAACTATATATAAGCAATACTTTGTTATAGTAGTACACTATATATTGATAGATGCATTATATAGTGCTGACACTCACCTTGTGGATAGCCGACGAGATATTCCTCGGAGATATATTGACTACATGCATTTTCAACTAACGGCGTCTGGAATTCGAGACGAGACAAGGCAGAAATGACATTGGCGTGAAATAGGATGCAGCGAATGGAAGGCAGTGGTGGTGGCGCAGGCGGTGGCAATGTCAATGAAGATGATGAGGATGACGGGGTCACAATGGGGATCTACATCATTGAAGAGGTCAAGGTCATGGAGTGGGGTCAAAATGAAGGCACCCTTAAAGCGCTTAGCAAGGGTAAGTAGGAAGAAAAATGGACGGCTCAGATGGTGTGGAAAATAGAAAAGAGAGCGGATATCCTTTTCGTTTTTATGCACCGCTAAACACGAAGAGAGGAAAATAATGCAAAAGGAGAGAAGAGGGAAGGGCAAAGACGAAGTTCCTTGCTGCCGGACCTATTCAATATCGCCCACACCTCCTCTTTGATCAAAATCCATCAAATAGACAGAGCCCACAAGGCTCTTCGCAATTTTGCCTCATTTCCGCTCAACAATGGTTGATTCTACCACTACACGGCCAATCCTGGATTGCCCATTGAAAGAAATTGATTGATCGAATTGCCGAGATTGGGTCTGTTGGGTGTTTATCAACAAGGGTTTCTGGTGTGTCGGTATGTGCTTCGTTGGCTGGAGGCCGCAATGTCCTCTCTATCTCAGAGTAAATTTACCGTTGGATATGCTTTATCGTCGAAAAAGGCAAAGAGTTTCATGCAGCCCAAACTTGAAACGCATGCAAGGTAGAATGAGCATATGGCTTAGTCGTAATAGTGTTCTTGCAAATTATTAATTCAAATGCACATCTGATATGAATGTATCTATTGCATTAGAAAGGACGAAATTGAATCAGTCTTTGTGGCAATGAATTACTTATGATAATTGGATAATGTGCAAAGTGAAGGGTATGAGTTCTGTTTATTAGGCATTTATACTTGTTAACATCTGAGTTAACTATTTTTCTAAGGTGGTCGATAAAATTGAATATACATCTGCCACTTAACTCTTAAAAGAGACAATAGTTAAGCAAACTCTTAATAGAGACAATAGTTAAGCAGCATCCGGTTTCTTTAATTTGATACTCTGCTTCTTGTTTTCTTAGTATAACAACTATTGCAAGGCCATGGATTTATCTTACAAATAAAAACTAACGGGTCTCTTTGATTAAATACTGTTAGGGACATTTTTTTTAGTGTACCATGCATCAGCATTTATTCATGCTCTATGTTGCAGCATCTTGTGTTTTGCTTCTTTGTTATACCTATGCGTGAAATTGTTGTGGCAGAAAACAAGGCATAGCATTTGTGGCAATTGACAGGTCAAGGCCTTTGAAAGAGCAAGGACCATTTGATGTAATACTACATAAAGTAAGCTATTAGCTTAGAATACCTTTATGTTCCTGCAACGAATGTTGTTTCACATGCTGATGATATTGTTCTTCACAGTTTTCAGGGAGGGACTGGCGGCAGGAGCTTGAGGTATATTTTATTTGTTGTTGCACGCTTATGCGGTTGACGTGTTTAATTAATTTCTCCCTGTCCCCTCTTCTGGACCCCACACGTACACGTGCACACGCACACATTCACACATATCATGTCTGCTCTTGGCAATTGCAGTCCTGTAGATCATCAACCGGAAACATGCTAGAATGGCCTCATCAATATTGTTTCTTATTTTTGCTTCATATTTTGGTTTTATACAGACAGAGCTTATGACGATAGAAAATTGCAGGCATATAAGCAGAACCATCCTGAAGTCATTGTGATTGATCCTCCAGATGCAATACAGCATTTACGTAATCGTCAATCAATGCTTCAAAAGGTTGCTGAACTAAATTTGGATAGCTGTGATGGTAGGTAACTGATGGCTCCAATGCATGTGTTAAGTACGGCTCCGTTAGATCTCCGTGGATGTCTTTGGACTTGTTTCTGTATATGCTCTTTCAGGATTAGAAACATTAATTGTGAAAGTCATGGATAGAATTCTATGCATGGTTCTGATTTTTGGTGATTAATTTCTGCAGGCATAGTGGACATTCCAAAACAGCTGGTGATTATGGGTGACCCATCTTTAATTCGAAGTTCTGTGGCAAAAGCGGGGTTAAAGCTTCCCTTTGGTAGGTGCTTCAGTGTTGCCAAGCTATTCCTTGCAGTTTCTGATGCTTGCTTTTTGCAGTGGTCAAACCCTTGCTGGCAGATGGCACGGCAAAATCGCATGCAATGTCCCTAGCATATAATGAAGATTGCCTATCAGAATTGGATCCTCCTCTTGTGCTTCAGGAATTTGTGAACCATGGCGAGTTTAAGAATTTTTTTTATTCATGGCATGTGGATACAGGCAAATAATCTTAATGTTGTTCTGCAGGTGGTGTACTTTTCAAAGTGTACATCGTAGGTGGTGCCATCAAAGTTGTCCGAAGATTCTCTTTGCCAGATATCATAGAAAAGCAACCTGCAGAAACTGGAATGATCCCTTTCTCTAGAGTATCCGGTGCTGCAGCGACAGCAGAAGAAGCTGATTTAGATCCAAAAGCTGCTGGTAATTTATTACACGGTCTTTGTTTGGTCTGTTTCCATTCTGGCTTTTGTTGCAATTGTTTGTTAATATTTCCCTGACTCTCTATCTAGAACTGCCTCCACAACGTCTTCTTGATTCCCTTGCAGATGGTCTTCGTCATAAATTGGTAATACAAGTTCATCCTTCATGTGCTTATTACATTGAACTTATAGATAACGATCCTTATATCAGGGCTTAAGGCTTTTTAACTTGGATATTATAAGGGAAGGCGGCAAGGGTAATCATTATTATGTCATTGACATAAATTACTTTCCAGGTAAGACATTGCTAAGACCGTAGTATGAAACTGCTAAGCAGATGATTTCCTGCTGTTATGATGGAGTAAGTGGTTTTATTGTTTTACAGGTTTCGGAAAGGTGCCCGATTATGAATACGTTTTTACAGATTTTTTATTAGATCTTGCTTGTAGCAAAGGGAAGAAACTTGGCTCACGATGTGCTATGGAATCATCCAGGCCCTGTCCGTTAAGCACAGAAGGGGAACTCAGAATGTAAAGCGGAATCATTCATTTGATCCAAATCAAAATACAGCATATTCTTGTTCTGACTCTTTCTGCATTTTGTATGGCATCTTTTTTAATCTCTGCATTCCTACACTTAACGAGATGGCGCTGCTGTCAATGTCAGCTTAGGCATTGGTCAAGTCCCTTGATTAAAAAAGCTTTTGGTTATTAGAGCGTGTCACATCATTTTTGACGACAATTTATCTTGCACATGGCTATATCTGCTGATATATCATTCAACTTTGACTAACTACAGCTCCTTATGAATTTTGTCTCCACTGTACGTTCTAGGTAAATAGAATTGAGTTTAATTGGGTTGGATTAAGTTGGATAAGGTAATGTCTTTGTTTTTGTGACATGACATTGTTCACGCTGCATAGAGCTGTAAGGTATTGAGTGAAATCAAGAGAGTACATTGTAACAGGCCAAGGTTGAACCTTGACTGTATAGCCCCCACAAGTAAGCACTCTATGCCATTGTAGGTAATAGCACATTCCATGTTAGTAAACAGCTAGTGCAAATTACTGATATATTGCAGTCTTAGCCGTGTCCTCCAAACGGGCCTGAATTTGATGCACCCTTGCTTTCACATTGCAACAAACGACATGTTTACCTTCGAGTGTCCAATTGTGCTTGAATTTGGGGTGTAGTTATCATTTGGGGTGTCTTAGAACTTTTTGCAGCCATTAGATCATGGCACATCTTGAGGAAGATTCCCTATGCATCCATATGACCTGTCCATTCAAAGTCAAGATGGGGTCAAACAGCCCCTTGTTGACCCGATTAATAAGGAGCATCTAAAAAAACTTCAACTCAATAGCTACATTCCTCCACTGCAAAAACAACTTTTCAAGGCCAAGAGAGCTTGGGGAATCGGAATTCCAACTAGAATCGAATGCTCTCTCATGCTTGCTATTGGATGTCTCTCATGCCCCTGATAGCATGAGTATGCTACCACACCAACATCCTTGGTGTCATAGAACACTCATGCTCTCTGCGGCAGGGGAGGGCTTATAGCTTTAACTCCCAAAAAGAACCTGTAAGGAATAAAACACATACAAGTTAGCCCCAGCAAGATGCCCATGCTCATCTTGGAATAGCGGCTATTCCAAACAAGGGATAACCGCTATGCCCAGGGGCCGTAGCCCACTAAAAAATCTACAAGGTTAGCAAACATGTTCATATAATAAAACAATTCAAATTCTAAATCATGTAAATCAGCCTCACTTATAACCAATGACATACTGACATACAAAACAAGAACATGCATACATTACCCAAATAAGAACTATACAATCCATTGAAGAAGTCCCAACCAAGTTGAACCCTCCAATGTCTGTGTGCTCCTGCAAGCACTAAACCATATTTTCACAACATAAGGAACTCATAAATTTACATGGAAATACAAAAGCACACTTGGCAGTAACGCAGGCTTGGGGAATGGGTTGGGTTGAATTGATTTAGTTGGGTTATATTATTGCGTTTTTGGTGTCTGCATTCTTTTTTTTGTTGGAATTGGTGAGAATTGCATGAGTATTTATTAGTTTCCATTTAGAAGTAGTATAATATGTGTGTCAGAATAGAATAGAATAGAATAGAATAGAATAGAATAGAATAGAATAGAATAGAATAGAATAGAATAGAATAGAATAGATGTTTTATCGTCCATGGAGACCGATTGGCCTATGGGACCCAAACAAAAAGAGAGCAGCAAGTGTATTAATGTCACGATTAAAACCCCCCCACTCCGAAGGGTTTTCGAGGGAAAAACCTTAGCAGTAATAAGTATGCTGGCACGCTGTACAATTGTATAGGACAGTTCAATACTGTCCCCGAGGACACAACTGAGTCCGTGCATTCATACCCTCATGGAGGTATGACCCCAACAAACCCACTGACACCGTATTCAATAACTCATGCAACGGTTGGCCAGACACTAGTAACCGAACATACCGCTCTCGGATGTGGGCAAAAGCTGGGCAGATCTGGAGGGCATGACATTCATCCTCAATGGCGCCCTCATGGCAGCACTGCCAAAGCCTTTCCTCCCGTGCCTCCCGATCATGTCTCAATGCGGAGACGATGTGCACCCGTGCGAATGGAAGCTATAAGTCTGCGCTTCTTCATGGGCAAATGGGTGTACAAGTACTAGTGTGGGCCTCTCGTGAGCCTAGGATTGACTTGCTGCTGATAGTGTGCCAGTTTAACGTGCGTTAGAACATCTGCATCCCAAAGCTTGCGAAGGAAAGTAGCATCTAGGTACAGCTTGAGTGCCTTGTGATCTTTCTTTGTCCTTACATGTACGCATCTGTTTGTCTGTACACCCCAGTGTGAGAACCACTGAGCTTGCTTGTCCTTCCAGCAGGCTTTGAGGCGTTGGGGACCCATCATGGTCAAAGAAAGGTTGGGCAAATGAGCGACCACCTTGTGGAAGTAAATGATATGGCGTTCCAATGCAACCCATTGAAGGGGTAGAAAACCTGCCTCCTGGAGTAGGATTTGGTATGGAACTGTGGACTTTACTCCAAGGGCTCGTGCCAAGAAGGATTTCTGCACCTGCTCGAGGTCATTCCAGGTGTTGAGAGATATCACCGGCCCCCACACTTCTGCCACATACAAGAGGACCGGCTCGATCAAGGCCCGGAACAAGTGTGATTGGTGGCCCCATGCATACAACTCTGCCTTGTGGCTGTTGTTCTGCATGGCATATAGTGCTTTCCAACCCGCCGTGACCCGTAACCTGATGGCAGGATCCCAGTGGGTGGTAGCTGAGAACTTGATCCCCAAGTACTTGTAGGTCGGAGTCACCTCTATATCTTGTCCCTGGTAAGTGAATGAGGGAAGCCTTGGCTAAGAGAATGATGAAACTAGTAGCACCCTAGTTTTGGCCAAGTTAACTCGCATGCCAGTGAATCGGCAAAAAGTGTCGGGAGCGTCCAAGTGACGTTGCATGCCCTCTGGAGTATAGGCCAAGAGGTTGACATCATCAGCATATATGAGTTGCCGGATTGTGTGATGCATGAGATGGGCCCCTGCCCCTTCATGCTCAAAGAGCCAATCTTCCAGCTGGTCAATGTACAGGCCAAAGAGTATGGGGGAGAGGCGGCAACCCTGACGCACTCTAATACTACTGATTACCGGCTGTTCTGGCGATGTGATATGGCTCGAGCATGCCTCGTATAGCCTATATACTGCATTCTGCAAGTCAAGGGGGGTCCCCAGCTACCGTAATCTGTCCCATAACCTGTCCCGGGGCACTGTGTCAAAAGCTTTTGCAAAATCCACAAAACAACAGTACAGGTTTTGTCGGTGATTCCTGCTATCCTCAATCAATGTGCGCAGAGTGAAGATATGATCAATGGTCGAATGTCTGGGCCAAAAACCTGCTTGTGTGAGAGCTCGCACATCTGCCTCCTCTGCCCATATTGTCATTTCTTTGCTCAAGGATGCCGACCAACGGTTTTGCAAAAGAGAGAGACCATGCTAGTCGCGATAGTTGGTCGGGCATTGAGGGTCCCCCGCCTTGTATATGGGCACAACTCTACTAGTGGTCCATCGCTGGAGGTAAGCCTTCTTGCAATGCTTTATTGAATAATGTCGTGAGGACAAAAGGCACGGTGGAGGCCCACCCATTTGAAGTTACGCTTGCATGCCATCTAAATCTGCTTTGCCTTCCCATTAGCGGGACGTTGTAGGCCCATGATGACATCCCCCTCTGTGATTACGAGCCATGCCTATCTATGGGGACCGGTGTCATGGCCCGAAAGCAGTCGTAAAGTCTGTTGCAAATCTGTACCCATTGCTCGAGGTGATGTTCCCTGTGGGCATGCGATCCGCTCAAGATCCTTCTCCGAATGTCTTTGGGTGTCGATCCAGAGACCAAACATCCTCATTCTTCGATGCTCTGCGGAGGTATCGGCTTTCTTGTTCTTGAGGAAGGAGCGGTATTGACCCGATGGCCTGTGGGGCGGGAGGTGGGATCAATAACTTCTTAGGAGTTCACGCGTTTGAGCTCCGACACTCATCATCGAACCATCCGTTGTGGGGAAGGTGGCGGCACCGAGGTTCTCGTGGAGGCCTCTCCCAAAGCATCTCTCAGCAGCTTTTAGAAGCAAGTGAGTCAGCTCAACAGATTGTTGTTGAAGTGTGGGGAGTTGCAGCAGCCCCGCCAGATCATGCTCAAGCAGTTGGGCATAGGTCCCTGCATAGTAGCATCTGGGGCACATGGGTGTTGAGGCAGTAGCTGCACGTGGAGCTTGCCAATGGAGATGCACGAATAGGGGCTGGTGGTCTGAGTCCACTTCCTCGTCCCGAGTGTCTGTTCCAATGGAGAAATGGGTAACCAGGTGCAGATCCGGTTCCTCAACCAGCAGATAATCCACCACACTGGAGCCGCCCCTTTGGTTCTCCTGTCTACAAGTGCAGCGGCTGGAAGACGGCCATTGTGCCAACCCATTACAAATAACCAGGTCAAAAATACTACCCATCAACAACAACTGCCTGCCATAGCGTGAAATATAGTTGTCGCCTGATATCCTTGATTAAGCTACCTCTGCGGGATTCAACTGCAAGACGTCCTCTGCCAGGGGCTCAAATTTTGGGACCTACTCGGCTCCTGTGCGTGCATTAAAGTCGCCCAGCAACATAACCTTGCCCAGCTGTTTGTGCTACTGTATGTCATCATATAGATTGACATAGGGCTCCAATCTATCCACACCCGAATGAGTGTTATAAAAGTTTCTCTCGCCATGTGGAAAGTAGCATGCTTCTATGAAGAGGATGTTGCCACTGTCATGCTGCACGCACACCCACAAGTAGCGATTGTACCTGTCTGTTTTGTGCAGCGAGATTGAGTGCCCCAAGGTTGCACAATAGTAGCAGGCAACCTCCCCATGCCTTCGCTTGCCTGTGCACTCATTGAACACTGAAAAATGCAGATAACCTGGGAGGTTCGGCAGTCTGTGCCCTCCATGTTCCCATGTTTCCATGAGGAAAATGAGATCCATATCTGGTGCAATAGAGTTGAAACTCTCCCCTTTCTGCCAAGGAAAGCCCCGATAGTTTCATGATACCATCTGGAGGCACAGTTCCTATTTGTTGGCATTTGATGTAGACGCTCGATGATCTGTTCTGGTTGCAGGGGGAGCAGTGTGCGGCGCCTGAGCAGCAGTTGCAAGAGCAGTTGGAGCAGCATGAGCAGGAGGTGCAGTAGGGGTACTGTGGCAGTAGCAGGAGTGACAGTAGCTTGACGCATTGCATCGGCGACCTCAGCATGTGCCAGCCTAAAAATGCGAAGCTTGCCTCGGACCAGGCATGCAGCGCCCCCTCGACGGCGGACGTCCCTGAGTTGAGCCAGCTGCTGCCGGCGAGACTCCTGTTGCATCGGAGTTAGATCCTCGTCGAGATACAGGTAGTCCCCTTCAATTGCCTACCCTGACGCAAAATTGCCTCACGCACTCGCATGTCTGCCACCGTGAAGGTGACTACGCGTGGGCGATCTGTTCGTTGAGCCCCAAGGCGGCTTGCTCGAACAATGTGGACTGTGGTTTGAAATGCCATGTGAGATAGGATCTGATCCTGGATGCACTTGGCGAGATTCTCTCTTGCCTCCTCTGAGAGTCCAAGTACCACCACATTATGACGTCGGCGGCCCTGCTCTTGTTGCTCACTGGGGCGCGGGGCAACATTAGCTGTACCAGCAGGTGATGCCTGTTGTCTGGATTGTTTGGGCTGTTCACAGCAAGGGCGGTGTGGTGTGTGAGATGGAGCAGGTAGCATATGTCTGCCTGTTTGGCGACTTGTGGGCTGTGGGGCATGTGGGCTTGTCTGGTCTCGTGTTGCAGTCTCTGTTGCCTGGAGTCGGGAGTTTAAATCTCTGCTGCTTGGCCAACTCATTCGTACACTGCCGTAATTGTTCATGGACCTCGGCATTGAGGCCCCTGCCTTGTTGGGTAATGGTTGCTCGGAGCTCCTGTATCTCTTGATCTTGTGTCTTAGCCCTACTTTGTAGGGTTCGTAGCTCTGGCTGGCTGGCTTCGAAAGCGGCTCGGACGTTCCATATTATGGTGGCAGTCCCCTCAGCTTCCGACTTGAGGCGGGAGATAGTTGCCACTGTATCCTGCTCAACACCTTGCTCGTTCCGTGCCATAGTCTCTATGGTGGTGAGAAGGGAATCCACGTGAGCTCGCAGGTCAGCAAGGCCCTGCTTATCCTGTTGCCTCTCAAAGTGTGCCAAGTGAAGCCCATCTTCTAACTGCTGCATGCGGGTCCCCATCTCTGCAATCCGTTGCCTCTTTGCTGCCAACGGTCTTTGAGCACATGTGACGCCGAAGATTGTATCTCTGCTGTCAGTTCTGCAATCCGGGTTCTGTTGCTCTCAATTTGTTCCTCCATTTATTTCTTGGCCCTCATCTGTGCCTGTGTTTGGTGCATTGTCGGGCTTGAGCAGCCTTCATCCGTCTCCCGGGTCGATCTCATAGATTGGGCCTTCGCCCGGGCCTCCTTCCTCATGGAAGAGGATTCTCCCTTGTCCTTGTTATCCGATTGGGGCCGTTTTCGCGGCGGTCCCTCTCTTGGTTCTCCCAGGTGGGCTGGTGCTGGGGCTGGGGCTGGAGGATTTCTCCCTCCAAATGGGGGTCTGGGCAAGGGGCTTCAGAAGTGGCCATGGGGTGGTATGGTATGGAGGGGATTAGAGAGCTAAAAGGCTATTAAGAATTGAGAAATGCTTAAAAAACATAAACGATGCTTGCCCTCAGTGGTTGGCAGGGGGGGTTTAGGAGGGTTCAACCCTGTGGGGGGGAGGTTCGATTCTGGCTACTGTCGGAATTCTTTTGAAGCTTTTTGGAGTATGTTGCAATCGGATTGGATACAAGGAAGAAGCAGAAGGCGACTCACCTGCGTATTTGGAGTGAGCTAGAAGTTGACACATGCTATTGGCGCTCCATGAGTCGTGTTGGTCATAGAGAGAAAGTGGTGAAGTTGTACAGAGACGCCTAGGTAGCTAGTAAGTGTGGTGCAAGGCTAGGGAGACCATAAGGTGGCTAGGGAGTTGGTATGGGCCAGAGAGACCATAAGGTGGCTAGAGAGAGAGAAGGAGGGCCCAGGCGCTAGAGAGAGAAGGCGGGGAAGGAGGGGTAGAGAGATTTGCATTGTTATTGTTGTGCTACTTGAATATAGGAATTTAGCAAGTGTATTTTGCATTGGTTCACTTGTATTTGCAAGTGGAGACCGAGGTTTTACATAGAAGGAAACTTGACCCCGTGGTCTGGTATTCTATGTGAAAGTTGTTTACACTAAGCTTCCATAAAAGAATATTTATTTTGGGCAAGAAAATGGAGGAGGTATATAGATGAAATATTTGCTTGCATGCAATTTCATTTCAGCATGGTGGTCGTCTCCATATATGGCGTCTCCACACATGCTTGCATGTATAATTAAAACGTCGTATGGGGACTACTTAGTTTCTTATTCTAATATTGATTAACACGCATCAAGACATGCAAGCAACTTTGAACTGCTTTTGGAAAGAATCCTGAATTGCTTTTGGGGATATGCCTTTCCAATTTGTTTGTGAAGCTGACATAAGAATTTTATGTAAGGAGTTCCAATAGGGATGAATTGTCTACATTTGTATTTGCATATATGGAACATTTACATAGAAACATGACCTTATAGCTATAATGGGTCACTATTGGCATGGTTGACATCCTTGCAAGATCATAAATTTGCATGACGCAGATAAATTATTAGGTTCTAAGAGGCAGGGCAGGTTATAACTGAAATTTGTAACAACCAGGATTAAGATGCAATACAATAATACAAGAAATCTAGCAGACAAATGAGGGGCTATACTTGATATGGCAGCAGCTTGTCATTTGCGTCTTCCTTTAGCAGATAAGGAGTAAAACCTACTGGTACTAACATGTATTAATTGCATCCCTTCATAATGGTAACATTGAAGCCGTATAACAATATGCATAATAGCAAAATAGAGCGCAAACAAAAGAAGCAAATCAACATTTAGATGAATTGACGTTATAAGCCAATGACATTGTACAAGCTTCTCAAATGCATTATGGGCACTCCATGCATTTTCTGTGATATATCTACTCAAATGCAAGGAGCATAATTATCTTACATTGACAAGAGAATGACATGCTAGCAACATAATATCGTTTTACATGGTTTTACAGAGTCCTTCAAGCCTTTCATGATTATAGAGCAGTTTTTTTCACCATCCATGCGTTCATCAACAGTTCTCATCATCTTATATTTATCGTCCATGCTCTGCCAAAATGAGTGAAGATAATACATCACGATATAAAGAAAGGCTTATAATATAAGAATTCTCCAAAACCAACACTTATTTTTGGCTAAAGTCAAAGATCAGTAGAAAGGGATCAGTAGGACGTGTCTACTCCACTAACAACTTAAGGGAGCTTTTCGAGTCATGTATGTGAAGTTTGATGAGTGCTATCACAAGAACATTTGCAGCATGTGCCAAGAGAGATCGTTGTATGAGGCACCAATTCCTACAAGAAAAGTTTATCAATAGAAAACATTGTGTAACAAGTCTTGAATCGTTAAGATGTGTTTTTCTCTGAATAAACTGAGTATAATGGGAACTATGTGTTCAAGCCTTCAGAAATGCATGCATGCATCAGATATGTTTGAATAGGTAGCGTGAATGAAAATCCATGCATATGTCGTTTGTAACTGATGTCTTAATTTACTTTCTGTTTAATGGACATGCTGTATGTCTCGTGAAAGGCATGTTTAGTGGATAGCGTGTACATGCTTGTGATAAAGACTCGCAATGGTGCTAAGAATTAGAACCATGGTAAGACTATCTTGTTATACCATGATACTGTAGCCAGAAGACCTATACTTGAATCACTCTAAATGTACGTGCATGAAAGAATACAAAATTCTCTAGATTTGATGCTACCATCAATTTTATTATGCTTGACGAACATTTAAATAGAATCAGAATGCTTTGGTGCATATTGCACTGTATAGACATCAATGCAAGCATCAGTACAGATGGACACATTCTGTTTAATCTATTTTCAGATCATGAGTCTTCAACGCTATGATTGCTAGGGTCAAAATTATGCCCTTCCATACAAGGTTCTTCATCATATGGGTCATACCTACCAGCTAAGACACAAGAAGAGTGTAAATTGAAAGATATGTCCTCTTAAACCTCCAGTTTGACATTGAAGCTCTTTTCACACTTGAATATATAAGTCATAAAATAGAAGAGAGAAAGCCAAAAGAAGCAAATGACCAGAACGATATATCGAAGTAAGTAAATTGCACTCGAGGAAATGACGATTGCATTGACAACAGGCTCTTAAATATGTTATAGAAGAACTGATCGGTCTAAAATTTAGAATTGACAAACTCAAGCAACATTAGCAATGCACAAAATAAAAATAAATTGCACTCGATGAAATTGGCCAGCTTGAAATTCATAATTCACAAACCCAAGCAACAATAGCAATTCACAAATAAGCAATTTTTAATCTTAATTTAACATGCACAACCATCAGCAAATTTTGGACCAAAATGTTATATGTCAGCCACATTCCACACATTTCAAAATAGAAGAGCTTCAATTCAACATATTGTCACTAGGATTGCCCTCATCTGAAGAAGGATTGACTTGTTTAATATGAAGTATCATAGAACTCATCTATCAGTTTGATATGGATGCTTTTTTATCTCATCCCAAACTCCTGTCATGGTTGTGTCAGGTGGACAGATCTTCAACTGAAGTATGCCCTTCAACAATAGTTTCTATAATTTTGTGTTCCAAGCTGTTATGCCTTCAATGGTCCTTCAGTTGTTTATTATGGCCAGAAATGTGTGGCCATATTCATCCACGAACTGACCTCAATATTTGTACCAACTTTCCTGTAAAGTTGACAATGCAATTCTCCAAGAGGATCCGAGCGTCCTTGAAGTGCCTCTCACCATATACATTTACTCTGATGTTCTGCTTCAGATAGTATTTCCCATCATAATGAGCAAATATTTTAACAAGAAGAACATAAAGATCAACCCAGCTATGCTAAATTATGGCAAAACATTTCATGACATATGCAAAACGACTAAAATATCTTCTGCTAACTAGTATGCACTGTATGAAGGCAATAGGGTTCAACGGCATGAAGGCCAGATTCTGTCCATATATCTTACGAGGACAAAAGTCTCATTGACACAAAAGTGTCCAAACGTATATACCTTGGTCGAAATATATACCTTTATTCCTTGGTTAGACCGCGATATATTTCTTTTGTGCTGAGTGAGGAATTGATTGTGCCTGCATCCGAGCCATTATCCAAGTATTAAGTGTTCTTTATTTGGAGTTTCACTATATACTCCAAATTATAGAAGGTTAAATCTGTACGGCACAATCATTGCACCCAGCAAAGAGATGGCCAATGAGGCTGAACCACTTTTATTTAATGTAGGAATAAACAGGCCCTTCATAACTTCCATAAGATTTGGATCCTAGCTCAAGAAGGAAGCAAGCGGCCATGGTGAACATAAGACCTCCCATAATAAATAACTTCTAGCTTTTGGACCTGTCATCATAAACTGGTTAGAATGCCATTCAGGAGATAACTTATCACATCTTATTTAGCATTATCTTATATTGCTGCACTGCAAGGAGGACATCGGTGCTACATGTTGTGATTAAAACACCAGCCCACAGTAAAATCTTAAATAGAATATTGAAAGCAAATACAGACCCAGTCACTGAAGCCACAAAAGATGGATTGCTTAAAAAGTTTACTTGAGGTCTTGCCACAGCCCTGTAGAGCAAAGATAGCATTACCTTCCAGCATCCTAAAAGACATAAGAGAGGGAAGGGTGGTCGAAGGGATTTTCAGACTATTTTCTAATTTTTCAGACCGTTGATGTGTAAATTTGTTAATCTAATGGCTCACTTTCAATTTGGTCTAAGTGGCTGTACACATGGATACTATCCGATGGGCCTCTGTACCTATTTGCACAACATTAGCAACTAACTCCTGAGCAGACAAAGCCTCTTCTGGCTTAGGTGGATACACAATAGGATCTGGATGAGAAGCATCAATTTTTGATGTAAACAACGAAGAGGGCAAGCATAAAACTGGATGGCTCACACCACCACTATGCGAATCTGAATATCCATCACCTCCATTGTACAACATACAAAAAGGTAAAAACCAAGAAACTGCAACTGTACAATAAACACGACAAACTTTGTCCACCATCTATCGTATGATGATATAATCCACACCAGGCTCCAGGGTAACCATATCAGGAGGGTCATTTATATCTTGAAATTTCACATCTTCCTCATCAGGAATACTATCATCCCAATATCGTCTATGGCCAAGACCATTTCTTTCAATAGGCACAAACCCTGCAAGTAACCCAAACAATATCGTCCTCATATCAGAAGGCATGCAATGACTATGATTCAATAAGACTCTCCAAGCCGCCCTAACTCTATGCTCATTAATAAGAACAGTGTTAGAAGGATTTATCCACGAACTAGACAAGGTGAATTTTCCATATCTAATCATGCGCTGCACAAGGTACATGTCAAACTAGCAGTCAACCTTCGCTTACCATGATAGTTCACAAAGTGAACCGCCATGTTCAAGACATTTTTATTATCTAAAACAACAAGACTCTTGGTGTCACCAGCCCCCTACCTTTTAAGTAGAAGTCCTTCCCTATTTCAATAACGAATTCATTGATGTTATGGAGATGGCAAATATAATGAACTTTATCAATATCTTTCATACAATAACCAACCATCCCCTCTTTAGAGCCTTACAATCGAAGATACACACCAGGGGTCTTCGAAGGCCAATTAAAATCTTTCTTGATAGCATCATTCAAGGCCTTTGGAGTCTTGAAACGGCCTCTAAGTATGGCCTAGCAGTGCAAATGATCCATGATCACGATCTCATGCTACTGCCCCAGACAAACATCTCCTATTACAAAACCCAACCATGGCATCATACAAACTCACAGGAACATCCTACCCAGAAAGCCCCAATGTCACACTAACATTGATGGCAGTCTAGTCTTGTTCAAAAGAATCCCCACCAGAAGAACCTCCAATTTGAGGGCCTCCGGAAGACCCACTGATTTGCAAAGAGCTCAAAGATGGAGGCATAGGTCTGCCTACTCCCTTATCTCTCCTAGCCGCCTCTTCAAAAACATGTTGACATAGACAAAGCAAAACAACCAAGATAGGGGTCTACCTTAGCTTCAGTCGACCGAGCAAAGCAACAAGCACAGACGATTTTCCAGACACAGTCGAAATTTAAAATTTTGCATGCAACACAGCAAAAACATATCATCCGATACGTAAAAAGTCCAAGAATAATAATGCATGTGAAGGATTGCCATCTAGAACAACGTGCCATTCGTTCTCCATCCGTTCGAATCCAGCATGTCACCACCAGCTTTTATTGTATTTTTATATGAATACAGCCGAAAACCTTAGATAATCTTATGTAATAAATGTACGCTTTGTGATTTTGGTCACATTGTACATTGCAACAAATGACATTTTTATCTTCAATAATGTCCTCTAATTGCGCATGAATTTGATGCAGCCTTGCTTTCACATTGCAACAAATGGCATTTTCGTAATCAAGGGGGGGCTGCATTAAAGCAAGGTTTCACTAATTAGATAAAATAGCGGGATTTTGAGAATTTTGAATAGAGCCCTCCGGGTCCACCATAAGCAAAAAGTGCTTGGCTTTAATTTAAAATCTTGTCCCGCCCAACATGAGCGGGAATTAGGTGCGTCAAAAGACATCCACATTAAATTTATTAAATTTGTGTGCAGTAGTAGGCGGTAGCGAGCGACCATACGGGTTCTCCGGCCATTGCCAAGGCGGGATCTCATCGCCATAGCCAAGTGGCTTCTATCGCCATAGCCAAGCGGCCATAGCCAAGGCGGCTTCCGGATCCTCAAGGATCTGCAGCGGCCAGGGTTTCATGCGACGACCAGGGTTTCATACAGGGCCAGGGTTTCATACAGGGTGCAGCGACCATAGCCAAGCGGCCGGATCTCAAGGCCATAGCCAGGGCATGGCATTCGTTACAGGGCATTCGTTTCAGGCAGAAGATGTATCATCTGATTACTTTCGGATATTAGAGGAAGCTGTTAAAAAGAGGAAAATGGTGAGTATTGCTGATTTAAGTGAGATCATTCATGCAGCCACGTTTTATAATTAGTTGGACCCTTCTTCAGATGGGAATAAATACCACAGACATGGCTCCACTTTTGAGCATGGACGCCGTCTTTACTCAATATTCTATCAGAGATGGAATCGAAAATATTATATACAGCACCTCCCAACCGTATTGGCATTTATTTCAGGCCAGCTATGTATTATAGTCTGTTATCAATCTCATTCACATCTTCGGTACATTCACTGAAGCATATGGATTGCCTTTCTTGCTTTCTTGAACATTTTTATTTGTGATATGCAGGGCAAAGCTCTGAAATCCGTGATGGTGAACCTTCAAATCTCTGATTTGCTGCCCTCAAATCCTGGGGCCTGCTCTCTGCTTGCCATTCGTGGGTTAACCAAAGGTATTCCACAGCTTACCATCCGTACATAATCTTAGAAGCTCTGTTTGAGGGAAGGTTTAAGCTTCACGAAATCGTGATGGCAATTTGGATGAGCACAATCCAAAAGACACAACTGCATTCTTGCTGAAACAAATCGCCACAGCGATTTTGTTGAGAAGAAAAAAAATGTTTTTAATGTTTTATTTATTTAAGGTTGTATTTCTTATTAAGCGTTTTTAATATTGGATAAACAAAATTGCATAAAATAAAAATGTTATTTTGTATTTGGGTGTCTAATATGCACCCATTTCTTGCTCCAAAAGATCGCAATGGCGATCTTTCGGAGCCAATCATATGCAATATTTATGCCAATTACAATGCCACATATTATAAAATTGCCTTTAAAATTAAATATATTGGTCTTCCATGTGCAAAATGATCGCGACCGCGATTTGACCAACCTTTTTTGCCTGTTTCTGGGTCACCAATGAGGTCCTCGTGAAGCTATTTCTGCGATTTATATGGCCACTGCGACCTATTTCAAGCTAAATGAGACATTCAAATTTCTCAAACTAATGAATTCTTGCTTATTAGCTCGTGTTCACTCTTGTCACATTTAAGGGTCTGAACAGGACTCGAACCCACTACCTCTGGAGTGGTAGCTGTGCATCCTAACTGAAAAGGTCATACTGATTTGGATGAAACCGAATCACACGCTCTAGACTTGATGGTTAATCGTCACACTATCCTCCCCTTAAGGCCCCCCAACCTTATTACGGGTTGCCCACACCACTAGTGCACGAATTATCCAAATCATACTGTCACATTTAAGGGTCTGAACAGTACTTGAACCCACTACCTCCGGAGTGGTAGCTGTGTATCCTAACTGAAAAGGCCAATATTGGTAGTGCACTTGGCAAGGGTGTGTGACTCGCAATTGGAAGGTTGCGAGTTCAAACCCTATTTTGTGCAACTACCTTTTTGCATCCGTGTGACGACCATCTTTTGTACATACGAGTATAATGTTCGTATGATACGAATATCCGTATGGTCGTCACACCATCCCCCTCCTACGACGGCGACGAGTTCTCGGAGCTGGGGCCGGAGTACTCAAACTTGGCTTGTTCGGGTAACGTCGGTGAAACTCCACAATTTTGTGAGACGCATTAGTCAGATTCTCGACAGGCTCCCAGGTTCTATCACTTGGCGAGTAACCTTCCCAATCGACAAAGTAATACAATCGTCGGCGAAGAAACTTGGAGTCCATTTCTCGAACCTCAAACTCCTCATGATCATCAATCTCGACTGGTGGTGGAGGTGGAGGTACTCGATCTGGAAATGGATTCGCCATATAGGGTTCCAACAAAGACACATGGAACACTGGGTGAAGCTGAACTGATGGCGGAAGCTCAAGACGAAAAGCAGAATCACTAACTCGTTCAATGATCCGATAGGGACCTAAGCGCCGGTAGTCGAGCTTGTTACAAGGGCGAGATGTCGGTAAATCCCGATGCAAGAGCCAAACAAGATCACCAACTGCAAAATGAGGAGCGTCCTGACGGTGCTGATCTGCATGATAACGATAACGTGCTTGGGCCTGGAGGAGATGGTGCTGAAGATCATCTCGGAGCATGCAGAGCTTCTTGAGCCTGTCCTCGGCACTGGAATTGACTGAGTCATATCCAGGAGCAATGAAAGACCACCGGGGATGCATGTCAAAATTAATAAAGAAGGGAGTCTGGCCTGTGGAGGCATGGACAGAATTATTGTAAGCAAATTCTGCCAACGGTAGCCAATCAACC
Source organism: Isoetes taiwanensis (assembly GCA_021234155.1). Taxonomy (NCBI): domain Eukaryota; kingdom Viridiplantae; phylum Streptophyta; class Lycopodiopsida; order Isoetales; family Isoetaceae; genus Isoetes; species Isoetes taiwanensis. The sequence goes on along the minus strand of JAJEKV010000004.1, from coordinate 14,582,499 downwards.
TAGTCATCCTGCTGATAATTGATGAAGCATCGCAAATACTGCTCAAGTGTTTGATTAGTGCGCTCCACCTGCCCATTGGTCCCTGGGTGATGTCCGAAAGAGAGCAAACGTTCCACATGCAAGAGTTGCAATAGACGCTTCCAAAAGCTAGCAACAAACTGAGGGCCGCGATCACTGACAATGTTATCTGATAAGCCATGGAGTCGAACCACCTCTCGAAGCAAGAGAACTGCTATGGCTTCACTGGAGATAGAAGTGCTGCAAGGAATGAAATGTGCCATCTTGGAAAAACGGTCAACAACAATACAGATGGCGTCATGGCCCTGGGAGGATGGAAGCTCGACAATAAAATCCACCGAAATACTCTTTCAAGGACCAGCTGGGACTGGTAAAGACTGAAGCAGGCCATGTAGGCGGTGCTTGGGAGCTTTTGCACGATAGCAAATATCACATGAGAGTACAAAAGTCTCAACATTGTGGCGAAGACCCGGCCACCAATAATCTCGAGCAATAAGTTCCAGAGCCTTGGCAATGCCAAAATGGCCGGCGAGAGGAGAATCATGACAGGATTGCAGAACTTGAAGTCGAGGGGCACCATCCGGAATATACGGGAATCCATCATGAAATAGAAGTCCATCTCGAACCTCAAAATGATCATAATCCAACCTCATTTGTTGGGAAGATGATGATGAGCCAAAGTGTGATATTATGTCCTGCCCCAATGGATCAGAAGGAAGAGATGTTCGAACAGACTCCAATAAGGATGTATCATGAGGCCTCTCGAACAAAGTGATGGCCATGAGCTGTAAACGATTAGGTCCTAGAATAACATGTGATTGCTGATCAAATGCTGGCTCCCCCACCTTAGGTTTGAAATAAGATCTGCGAGAAATAGCATCTGGTTTCCCTTGTAGCGTACTCCAGATTGCGATGGTCCGTATACACAGTCATCTTATGAGGAGAACCCTCAAGAAATCGTCGCCACTCCTGAAAAGAGTCAACAATCGCCAAAAGTTTCTTGTTGTAAATAGGACAGTTGATTTCTGCAGTCTAGAACTTTCGAGAATGATAGGCGGTCGGGTGCAGCTCATGATCATCCCCCTCTTGCGACAAGATGTGACCAAGAGAAAAATCGGATGCATCAGCTTCGAGAATATAGGGACGCGCAGGATCCATGTGTGCAAGAACAGGTGCTGCTGTAAAAGCATGCTTCAGAATGATGAATGCTGATTCTGCTTCAATTGTCCACTTAAAAGAAACATTCTTCCTGATGAGACGTGTCAAAAGCAAGACGATCTCCGAATAGTCCTTGATAAAGCGGCGATAAAAATTGGCAAACCCCAAGAAGCACTATACATCTTTAACCGAGGAAGGTGTTTCCCAATCAAGAACTGTGCTGACCTTCTCTAGATCCATGGTAACACCCTGAGACGTGATGCGATAGCCCAGAAACTCGACATTGTCCTGCTCGAACTGACACTTCTCCAGCTTGGCATATAGTTCATGTTCCCGTAGCTTCTGAAGGACCTTCCTAACATGTTCTTCATGCTCCTCCAAAGTCTTCGAATAAACCAAAATATCATCTAGATAGACGATAACAAAAATATCCAAAAACTCCCAAAAAACATCATTAGCCATGTGCTGAAAGACCGTTGGAGCATTGGTAAGGCCGAAAGGCATGACGGTATACTCAAAATAACCATACCGAGTTCGAAAGGTTGTCTTCCATTCATCACCTTCCCTGATGTGGATAAGATTATAGGCACCTCGAAGATCAATTTTCGTGAAGTATCGTGCATCTTGTAGCCGCTCAAGTAACTCTGGAATCAAAGGGAGAGGGTACCGATTATGCACAATGATCTTGTTGAGGCCGCGATAATCTACAACTAGCCACAAAGAACCATCCTTCTTGGAAACAAAGAATATGGCAGCTCCTGCGGGTGACTGAGAATGTCGAATAAACCCAGTTGCAGCATTCTCCTCGATATAGGTCCACAAAGTCTCCAATTCTGTTGACGACAAGCCATAGATAGGGTCAAATGGTGGGGTCGTCCCTGGCTGAAGATCAATGGGGCAGTCATAAGGACGATGCTCCAGAAGCTTGCTGGCTTTGACCTTATCAAAAACATCACCAAAATCCTTGTACTTCTAGAACTACTAGAAATGGAAAAACCATGGAAAGAACCACCCTCATGGGCATCTCTTAAACAACTCAAAACAGAATACATGCTGCTTTGTGGATCATTCATATTTTCCAGCTGGTGGACATGGTTTGCTTGGTGCTTCTAGATCATCTTTACCTTGTGGAAAACCTACTAGTCCGATGATTGCGCTTCGACTTCATGCTTCCTGACATGGTGAGTTTTGTGTTTTTGTTTCAGATGTTTTCAATTCTCAGTTTTGGATGTCAATGGATAATTCGGATACGGAGATATTCCATTTATTGTCCCTATTGAAGGATTATACTGTAAGTACGAGGGCACCAAACACCTTAAGAACTTACAGGCAACCCTGGTACGAGTTTAAGGCCTAGTGCTTGTCTAAGAGCCTCTCCTTTTTGCCCACATCTGCTTTGACTATTTGTCTTTACATCACTAAGATTTTGTCATCCTCTCCATCTCTTGCACGAGTCAATAACATCTTAGCATCTATTGCTTTCCATCACCAGGTTGCTGGTCTGAGTAAACCTACTGAGCACCCTATTGTTTCCCTAGTCCGTGATCTAGCCAAACGTAACACTTCCTCTAGTATCAACAAGAAGCAACCTTTGTTACCCCACATGGTCAAGAAGATTATTGATACCTTTGCGGGACCTTTAGCTACATTGTTGGATGTCATGCGCTGCACAGCTCTTGTCTTGGCTTTCTCTGCATTCTTGCGTAGCTCTGAGTCGCTTTCTTTACATTGGCATGAAATCATTTTCTTCCCCTCTCATGCTAGCCTTTACATCCGATCCTCTAAAACTGATCAAAGTGTTGTTGGCTCTTGGGTTTCTATTGCTCGTTTGGGGGCCTATACTGTCCAGTTCAATTGCTTGAGCGCCTTATCCGCATGGGAAAATTTAGAGCTTTGGATGGTCCATCAGGCGGTTTTCTGTTCCGTGGTATTCATTGCTCCTCCTCTGGTTGGAGAAGACCCTGATGCTTTTGGTACACATTCTGGTAGGCGAGGTGGGGCTACTACTGCCGCAGCTTTTAATGTTCCAGATCGTTTATTTAAAGCCCATGGTCGTTGGTCCTCTGAGTCTGCTAAAGATGGCTATGTGATTCCAGCATTACATGAACAGTTCCTAGTTTCTCGCTCTCTGGGCCTTGCCTCAACTGAAGTCTCAAGAGCTCTACTAGAGTTCGGTGCTTCTAGTGGTACATCACTTTACCTGCCTCTTTTTTCAGCATGTATTCTGTTTTGAGTTGTTTAAGAGATGCCCATGAGGGTGGTTCTTTCCATGGTTTTTCCATTTCTAGTAGTTCTAGAAATGACATTTACCTTCATTTTCATAGAATTGAAGGTAAATGAAGTTCTTGAACTACTAGGTAGTTGCCTAGCAGTTATTTTGTCATTTGCATGTCTCCCCTATTTAGGTCCCTAGTCTCGTCCTTTCCTTCATCAGCTCCTCAACGTGCATCTCTTCTTCTTGGAGTTTCAAGCCCCACCCGCCCACCCTTGTTTCTTCCGTCATAAAGGTGTTTCCTTGGTTGTTGGCCCTAGTGCCAGTTGGAGGCTTTCATGCCAGTTGTTGGCCTTAGCGCCTGGTTGGAAGCCCTTGTGCTTAGTTGGAGACCCTAGTGTCTTCTGGGACCTTGTGCCTATGGGGAGGCCCTAGAGCCTGGATGAGCCCGAGGGGCCTTTTTTAGCTTATTTTTCTTTTTTGTTTTGCAGATACCAAGCTGCTTAGTTGGATGGAGAGGCCCTAGAGCCTGGAGGAACCTGAAGGGCCTTTTTTAGCTTAATTTTTTCCTTTGTTTTGCAGATGCCAAGTTGGGAGGATGCAGTAATTGATCTGTCAAGTTGAGAGTGGATCCTAGTCCCTTGTCTGAGGATTGTTACGGTTTATGCGCAAACCTTGTTCTGTTCTTCATGTCAGTTAGCATGTTACTAGCCTTCTTGGGATGAGTACATAGGTATAGAACATGCTAACTGACATGAAGAACATAACAAGGTTCACGCATAAACCGTAACAATCCTCAGACAAGGGACTAGGATCCACTCTCAACTTGACAGATCAATTACTGCATCCTCCCAACTTGGCATCTGCAAAACAAAGGAAAAAATTAAGCTAAAAAGGGCCCTTCAGGTTCCTCCAGGCTCTAGAGCCTCCCCATCCAACTAAGCAGCTTGGTATCTGCAAAACAAAAAAGAAAAATAAGCTAAAAAAGGCCCCTCGGGCTCATCCAGGCTCTAGGGCCTCCCCGTAGGCACAAGGGCCCACAAGACACTAGGGCCTCCAACTAAGCACAAGGGCTTCCAACCAGGCGCTAAGGCCAACAACTGGCATGAAAGCCTCCAACTGGAACTAGGGCCAACAATCAAGGAAACACCTTTATGACGGAAGAAACAAGGGTGGGCGGGTGGGGCTTGAAACTCCAAGAAGAAGAGATGCACGTTGAGGAGCTGATGAAGGAAAGGACGAGACTAGGGACCTAAATAGGGGAGACATGCAAATGACAAAATAACTGCTAGGCAACTACCTAGTAGTTCAAGAACTTCATTTACCTTCAATTCTATGAAAATGAAGGTAAATGTCATTTATCAGGAAGAACAGGAGCAGACATTTCTGAAGCAGAGCTAGTCGAAGGATGGACTTGGATTGTAAATGCTGATCTGGGATCTTGCCTACCAGATCTAATAAACTTGTGAAGAGAGATCTTCGAGATACGGAGCTGAGGGCGCGAAGAAGCCTCTAGAGAAGCAGGATCAAGAACAGGAGCGAGAGCAGGAACAGGAGCAGAAATAGGAGCAACTGGGACAGGAACTGGAGCAGGAACTAGAACAAGAACTGAAGCTGGGACATCATCTAGAATATGGTCGAATAACCGTGGACTCCCTCGCTAAACATACGGCGCCCTACTGCAGACGCCTCGTGAGGGAAATCCCCCGTCCGGCTCAACAACCGCGACAAAAGGGCTCACCCCCCCGCACTCTAAGGTGACCCTAGTGCGGGGAGGGGACACGAAGGTGTCTTGCGCGCCCTTCCCCTATGGGCTCCTATAACAGCGGAAGCGACAAACAAGTCAGAACTAGCATCAAAACATATAAGTACTACCTCGAAGGGTAGTTCATCACACATCTACCAATGCAAAGATGATAATCATAAAAGCGCAAGACATGAGAGCTCCTACCGTGGCTCGGACTCGTGGGAGGATGGTGGCCGGCTAGGCCTCAAGATAGAGCGAACCGAATCATGGCAATGGTGAGGGCTGGCATAAGACAATGGCTAAGGTTGACCACTCCATCCGCCCCTCTGTGCATGCATACTTTTGCGGATGGGCTAAATCGAGGCTCTGGCATGACTCTAGCCTTGGGATCACGCAATCCCATGGCATCACCCATCGGGACTACTCGAGGTTGCATCTCCCCGGTCCGATGAGGCGGGAAGGGTTGCATCTCCCCTTCCCGGGGTCTAGAGGTTCCGTGTAGGCTAGAGAATCGTGGCGACACACGATTGCACCGACTTAACCCCCCAAAATGAGAGCCAAGCCGACACTCGCAGCTCTCGAGAGGCAGGGCGGCACCATTGCCCCAAGAGGTGTCGGACCCATGCTCGGCCCACACGAAGTGACCGACCATAAGTCTAGCCCACTACGGGATCCCCCGAAGCCCCCCACTCGGCAGGGGATCCTCCCTCCACATTCCCCTAGCCCCGTTATGTGGTGTTGAGTCACATCATAACCTCGATAGCCTGGTGGGCTCCTATGCACAGGCCGCAACTAATAGGAACTAAGGGATCTAACTAAGAGCATACTACATATGGCTCTAGGTCTCTACCCCCCTTCCCAATACAAGAGGAGCAAACATGATCAACCAATCATCACATAATCATCATATCACGAGAATCATCATAAGAACATCTTAACTTAATCATACAAGTCTAACCTACAGTTAGGGTTCCTTGATTAGGGTTCAAGTTGTTATATGAGGGTTCTAGGATGGCTCTACTCTAGATACAAGATACCAACTCATCTGGAATGCTAATTCCAGATGAACTACTATGACTACTACTCTACATACCTGCTCTTGAAGCACTCCCTCCAAACCCGGGCGTCTCCATGATCTCCGAATCGAATGCAGCTGCTCTCCTTCCAAGGATGATCTACCTTCAGGGGGCTGCTACACCAATCTATGCCACAATGAACGATACGCGAAACGAGGTTTCGCGTGGTTGGATGAGTCTCTGGGTGCTAGGGCCGGAAAGAGGCCTAGAGTTAGGGTTCCAGCCTATATAAGTTAGGTCCACCTAGGATGCCACGTGGCACCACTAGGATGAGGCCGTGTGGCGGTGGCCCAATAGGTTAAGGCCACGTGGAAAATGGTCTCAACCTAAGGTTGGCTAAGTTATGAGAATAACTTAGCCATGCCCCCTAGTGCCACAATCTATGGTATACAAGGCTATGAGGATAGACTTGTATGGTGACGGGTACAGGAATATACGTATTCATAGCGTATATTCCCCTGGAACGTCACAGAATCCGAGACATGAACTGGAGTAGAGACAAGAGCCAAATCGGGACGTGGAGCAGAAATAGGAATAGTAAGGACAGAATCAGGAGCCCACGATACTGTATGAACTGAAGTAGATATTGGTGCAGAGGCCTGAACTACAGATGAACTGGAACTAGAGCTCGAACCAGCAAACCGAAAGGATCTAGTACGCCAATCAATCTGTGGGTTATGTAGCTCGAGCCAGGGCAAACCCAAGACTACTGGCATATGTGGGCTAGCAATGAGATTGAAGGAAATGCTACAAGAAGCTCCCTTGAACAAAACGTGAAGAGGTGTTGTACATTTTGTGACTGCGCCTGAAGAGGTCTCACGCCCTCAATCACATTAACAGAGCTAAGATGCTTGACTCTGCTTCTAGGAATGACATACTTAGTAGCGAACATACTATCCATGAAGCAGACATTTGCACCACAATCAAGTTGCGCCATCGTCTCTATCCTCCCATCCTCTGACTCCAATGAAATAGAGATAAAGCTGCTCTTCAAAGGAATATCGTGCTGAAACTCAATATAGAAAGTAAGTGGCAATTTGGAATCTTTGTTTTTTGGCCAGAACATCTATTTTAGATATTCAATAGATATTCCAACTTATGTTGCTATCTCCACCATCTATTTAAGATATTTTTGCAGGTATTCCAGCTTCCTCACTACCATTCCTAGGGTATGCCTTGCAGGCTACCCAAAAATATCATGCCCACCTGCGTCAACCCATGTTTCTGCACCAGAATGAAGACAAATATATGATATCTATATGTGAAATGCTCCTCCGCTGGCAAAACTGCTGAAATGCTTTCTTTTGGAATTGATCTATCTACGAACTTAAAAAGCAAACGTTCTCATGTGTGTTAATGTAATGCTTTCTTCAGAATTGATCTGTCTATGTATTTAAAAAGCAAACACCTTCTTTGCTGCACCATCTTTCAGGCTTTTGTCAAGGAAGCCATAGCCATTGGGAAGAAATTGGGAAAGAGAAAGGCGAGATGGTGATTTGGAGAAGTTTAGGTGGATTTTAGTGTGCCTTAGTACCAGGATTCCAGATAGCCCATTCTAACTACTAAATAATCCACAAATTCTTCTGCAATAAGAATGACACCACAACTTGAGAGATGAATATATCAATCTTAATAATCAGTTTCTAGTTTTTGTATGCTCTGTGTTGTACATCAATAATGAGAAGATGTAGAAGGCGAGTCAAAACTAATTCTTTCCCTTTGAAATTCATTTGTTTTATCAGATGTAGTTGTTCAGTCAGCAATAGCATTAACAAAGTGCACCGAACCTATACCACAAAACATCAAAGCACGCCAATGGGTATGAGGGAGCTTATAGCCCGTTAATTCTAAACTTGCTGGGCAAAAGTGAAAATTTTGACGGTTTGCTGGGCAAAGGTGAACAATTCACAATCAGCTGTAATTATAATAAGCAATGATTTCATAACACCTTGCGCCAAAACCTCCTTGCCTTCCCACCATTACCTTTTGTAATTACACAAACATATGGAATAGCTTGAGCTAACATCATAGAATCGAACATTTCTAACAAATTCCTTGGTCTAAAGCTATAAAACCTCTTCCAGAATGGGCCTTCCATACAGATTTCTTGGTCACAATTTTACTTTCTAACTAGTTGCCAAACTCTGCGTTGTGTTATGACAGTTTGAAGCAGGAGATGCACTGGCTTAAAGTTCCCAGACATTCTTTGCCAGAACCAAAAGCAGGAACATCCATTCCATTTGCATATTCAGTATAGTTCTTGGACAGGATACTTGAAGTTACTTGAAGTTATCTCATCTTATCTTATCTTATCTCATCTTCTTCAAGGCAGCATGCCATAAACCCCCACCACAAACATCTGTGCTAAAAGCTTAGTTCAAACCTCTGGAGGGTGTCGTATCTTCGCATTGCAGCTACATTATGTTAATCTGGAAGCAAATTTATTTGCAAAGGTCTCTCCCTGGCAGCCGATGGTCGAGCGGTGCATGCTTTTTAAAGAGTGACCTAATGCTTACAACCGCTAAAAAGGAGATGAGTATCACAATACAACCTCCCACAAGAATCAATTCATCTAGCCTAGAACTTTGACTCTTAGTCCTAGCGTCTTCCAAAAGCTTTCAGTCCATACAGGATCAATCTCATCTAACATAAGTTTCCAACCAGATAAATCATACTACAAACTTTTTGAATAAACAGGAATATACCTGTCAGCAAATACAACATGGTTAGCTTGGCAAAAGATACAGCTATAGACCATTGGCTAGCCTAGTGGTTGCCTAAACGCAGGTTCCTTTCTACGATGACGTTGCACCAAGACAGACTTCTTTCGCAACAGTGCAAGATGTCGTACATTCCCCATTACTTGAAGCACGTAATTTGCGAGAATATAGCCGATTGGTAAGGAAATTCCACACAAACCTTGAGGTATCATCAATTTTTTTTTTAATAAATATGGCAATGCTATTGGCTTTCCCAAAGGACCCCAACATAATGGTTGGGAACTGCCTGTGCTGGTGTCATCAGCTTGCTAACAATAGCACACGTCATGCCTAAATCAGCCATGAGGATGCAAGCTACTAGCTCATCAAACAGTGTATAGTTTGCTTTGATTGACTGTATATCTGAGGATGTATCACTGGCTGCAAGCTAAAAAATTGTCTGCGCTAATAATGAAGCAGTTCCAGTAATGGATGCCTTGTTGATGTTTTCTAATTACATATAAGTAGGAATCTGAATTATTAGTCAAATTCAACTGAACATAGGGTGATGCAAAGCTATGAGGCAAAGCTATACCTGCATCATATAGTTCATAAAGGACCTACCAAATTCTTTAATGACAACCCCTGTAATAGATGGGTCCTATTGAAGATACTAAAGAAATGAGAAATCCGAGAAGCATATTGGAGCTTTAAAAATGATAGCATGTTGTGAATAAATACCTTTTGCAAAAAACTCATGAGCGAGGAAGAAGGGACTCCAGGATTATTATTGCTAGCCATTTTCACTTGGAAGGGCACGACCCCATTTGCAGAGATATTAGCAGATTGCTGTAAAGTCTGAAGCAGCTCTTCCATAGCACCTGAAGGCTCTTCCATTCCTGAAAGAGAGAAACTATATACATATGGTTGCCATAGAACTCTTTCATATGAATCTTCCTTGAAGGTCTTAGTTGACATTTTCCTTCGAAATTTCTATACTACACGAACCCTTTCACCTTGGCCAAAAGATTCACCCCTTTATTTGAATGCACTTTATGCTCTTTGCCTTCTAATTTTGCCCAAATTTCTTATGATACTTTCCAAATAAGCCAATAGCATTGTAATGTGATTTCTACTTTGGGGGCACCAAAGTCCATGAAGTTGGTCTTTTGCTGGTTTAGCTGTTTTCTATGAAACTTCCTTGAGGGTAGTTTGCATTTTCCTTCAATTTTTTTTGCACCAATGGCGGATGACCACAACTCATGACAAAAACTCAGATGCAATCCATCGAAAAACAAAATAAAAGAACCTACCTTTTATTTGGCCAAACTAAATAGACGAAACTGGCTATGGATGAGACCAGAATTCGAAGCTCTAGCTTTCGGATTTACCACCGTGGATGTATAGATCTGTAACTACCTGCAAACACATGGAAAAGCTGAGAAATGCTTTGATGAATAAATTCAAATGCAAATACCTACATTGGGAAACAGAACAGAAATAACTGGCTATGGCTAGGACCACAACCTACAGTCCTGCTCGTACTTTTGCCATAGTTGGATTCGCTCTAAGAGCAAGAATTGCCTATGGGATTGCTTAGCATTGATGTGGACATTAGCTCTGACACGTGGTTTTCCTTTTTCTTAAGAACAGAGCTCAGTGATGGCAGCTCAGTATTCTGATGCTGCAATGATTGTTTTGACAGAAAAGTGTAAAAATTGCATGAAATATTGCTTGCAAGGTAACCTTACAACCCAAAAAAGAAAAAGGACGGGACCACCACCCATTAGGTAAGAAAACGAAGCAAAAGTATGGACACTTCTGGTGTTGGAATGCTAGATTTCAATCTTAGTTATAAACTGGCAGACTAGGCTAAGGAAACAGCCCGATAAATTTCAAGTCCAGAGGTAATATATATGGAAACAATCTATAGTAGGATGCTAATATAGAATGAGTTTTGGGTAAGATTACCTTCGCACTGCAACCATTGGCAAAGCAACTGCGAGGTAAGCCCATGATGCAAACCGGACGAGAATTAAATACAAAATCAAAGAGTCTACAAATGAAAGCATACCTCTTCCTCCAAGGAGCTTCATCTACAGCGAAATCCATGGAAAGCTCTGACCCAGTTTATGGATTTGTAAGCCCATCATTTCTGCATAATCCTCTATTCATGCATAACTTAGTTTTTTTTGTTAAAATCTGAAACTAACTTATTCTGGCCGGGAGCTGAACCTAGAGAATTAACCGGCTAAGCAAAGCTGGGTAAGGAAAAGCGATAACTCATACCAATCAAATCCGGCAAAAATCGGTAGCTCCGGCCAATAAATGCGTATTGAAGTGTAGATATGCAAGGTGAAGTGAAAACGAAGGAGAAAGGGCTACCACGTGTCAGCGGGAGGGCTCCTTAAACAAATTACATCAACAAATAGTTTTATCAAACAAAAAATGACACTGATTTATGTATGAGTGATATACCACATGTATTATAAGTAGCATATTTGCAAATATGTGCACACAACATGTGAAATTAGTAATAATTTTGTTTACAACTTAAAAGAACTATTCAATTTTTTTTTTAAATCCATGTATAATGTTATCAACAAATCTATTTCTCTTATTTGCAAGTTCTTGCTTATAAAATTCATATTTATAATTTAGTCCTTATTAGAATATATAAAATATTTTTGAATTGTCATTTGACAAATCTTTTGCATTATAGCATCTTATAATAAAAAGTCATTTCTTTATCATAAAATTGATGATAAAGATCTTTTATAAAGATTTCTCAAACTTTTAATTCCGGTTCTTGTTACATGCCATCTTGTTTTTGAAATTGTTATGCAGAGTATATTCTATCATTGATATAAAACATTTCTAGATGTCAAATTCTATAAAATTAGTTAAAAAATTATTATTCCCCATTTGTGCAAATATTTGAACATTATTAAATGTCAAAAATTTAAGACCATTCTATTAAATGACAGTTTATCTATATTTTTATTATTGTTTTTTGAAAACTAATCTACTTTTTTATTGTTGTTTTTTGAAAAACAAAATGTTAAAAGTATTCAATGGTTTTGATATGATAAACAATAGCTTGCTTTTGGTATAAGATTTTATCATACACCCTCGTGTGAATATGCACCCAAACCAAAAAGGATTTAAGGGGGAATTTAATTTCAAAGTGTGTAATGTAATAGTTTGTGTTATACCTACAAAAATTTTTGCCCCTTCGAGGCCGAAAACAAACAACATTACATTACACTTGAATGTTTTAATGTTATGTTGTGTAATTAATAATATGTAGGATGTAAAACATGTAGCATAATAACAAATAAAAACTATTACTAACATAAAGCATAAGTAACAAACTATAATGTTATACCATAATGTAATCTGATTACATAGGCTTTAAAAACATGTTATTTATGAATTTATTTAGTCATCAAAAATGAGTAAAAGTAGTATGTCAATTCACAAGCACTCAATATGGATAGCGACTTAAGATGCGATGCACATCTTCGTTGATTTGCCTATCAAACAACCCGTAGAGGGGAATTAGCCTATTTATTTACGCTCGTAATTGCCTCCGCTGGTCTATGTCCAAACGAATGTGCACATCAAGAATGAAGTTTTCAATTGAGTTCAGTGTGTTACGAATTTGTTGCATAGATGAGCGCATGTCATTGATATATGATACTTTCTCACGGGTTGCTTGGAATGGGTTTATCATTAGACCATATGCCGCTTCAACTTTTCTTTGGTCTACATTTTGGCCGTTAGTAGGTATAGCCCATTGTGTGCTGAGATAGAACTTTTCTGTTATGATCATCTATGTGATTTTGTACGTCAATAGTGGCTTACGATGATTGGACATACGATAATTGGCAAAATGACTGACCTTGATGAGTAAGTTTTTAGGATCTAGACAAACTTCATCTTTGATTTCTCCTGCTCCATAGAGCGTATATTTTCTTTCCCTCTCTCAATTCTTCTGATGAGACATTATGCATGTGCACACTGAAGTGAGGCTTTCCAAAGTCCTTCATGCAATAACCTAGCATACCTTCAAAGCAATGTAACTTTGTGTCCTTCGACTGGTTTTTGTGGTGTTCCATCCCGTAGTTATTTTGAGTAATGGTGCGGGCACCCTGGAGTCCTACTGTTTTGAGTCTGGCTATAGCTTGGAAGTGCAAATGATCTAGATTCGATCCACGCCCTGTTGTAACTAATCCTGCATGACAATGTTCAATAAAGAACTCTAGGATATTATCTATCAATTTTGGATCGACATCTGTGCCCCCAGTGCCTATTGTTATGGATAAAACATCTGTGCCCCCAGTGCCTACTTTGAATAAAACAAAAAACATTGTCATCATACAAAAAAGCAATATCTGGCATACCAAATCTGTTGAATGAAGAGAGAACAAGACGGATCAATAACAACACCACCAAAACTTTTCAGAGAAAAGAACTTTTGTCGTTTCATGCATATGAATGAAGTGCTCAGAATAACAACTGTTAGATTGTTGAAGGTAATCCAGATCAACGCTCCAAAAAAAGCTGCATTCTAGAAATACTATTTAGTATGGTCCAATGAATACAACACTAAAATCATAGGAAACCCATGCCAAAAATCGTATAAAATTACAAAAAAAACCCCCTGTTATAATGCTAGATATTTATAGCAATTCGACTAGTATTTGAAACTGAATTTTATATTATATAAAACTTTCACTATTTTTATAATATTACATAATATTTATGTATTATAGAATTCTTAAACTAATATAAAGCCATGGTAGAGAATAGACAAATAAATAAATAAAACAATAAATATGAATATAAATATTTATAATATTTTAATAAAAGTTGCCATTAGAGTGAAGAGTTAATAAATTTTTTTTTTTTTAATTTCTTTTAAACAACATTTTCTTACTTAGTCATAGTAGAGAATAAATAAATAAATAAATGAACCTTATATTATATAAAACTTTTACTACTTTTATAATACTATATATGTATGATGGACTTCTTAAACTAATATAAACGCATGGTAGAGAATAGATAAATAAACTAAATAAATAATTGAGTGAATAAATATGAATATGAAACTTAGAATATTTTAACAACTAGAAAAAGTGTCCCAGCATTGTTGGATTTCTCTTCGGGATTAAGTTCAAAATTATTAAAGATATAGTGAGAACTTTTAATTGGGCATATACATTCATTCTTTATAATTGAAGTTTAAAGTTATCCTTGTAAAATGTTCTATTTGTTGAGCTTAAAGTTGAATATAACTTACGAAGTTTTGGAGTAGAATTTTTTTTTTGCATTCAACATGCAGGTGTATCTATGCAATGTCGTAAACCTGTGAATATGGAACCCTATGAATGACCTTAGAATGCTTAAGAAAATTGAAAGGGAGATGCCTTGTAAACAATAGAATGGATTGACTTTTAATTTTTGTGGATATTGCAACACCTCCTTTTTTTCTTTGTGGGTCAAAATTGTCGCGGATGATGACTCGGCCATCTCTATAGACAACCCATTTGGTTGGATCTTTTCGAGCCTTTGCAAGCTCTTGCGGACATCTCTTTTTGTGCTCAACCTGCATTGAAGTGAGATCTTCATCCATGAAGATTTTGGGAACTGTTGCAAGATTTCTCCTATTTTTGAGGGCATTCAATCTAGCTTCCAAGTTCTTAAACTTAATAATTAAAGGATGTCCTCTTGAATTGCCTTTATTTACACTCCATGCAGCTTCAATTTTATGATCAAAGATGCCTAAAGTATTGGTCACAAACTCAATTGAAGCATCGAGGGGATCAACGGCCATGTCAAGCCCAAGGACTCTGATGTTGCGTGCTTTCAAAGATCTTTTCCTTTCCTTCTCAAATGTGGCATTGATTGTCTCCTTTGCTGGCTTTCTGACAATATCAACCCATCTAGAAGTTTCTTCTTGATGTGAGTGGAGCTTCAACTCAATCTGTTTTAATCCTTCAATTGAAGGCAACTCCCTTATTACTGCAATCTTAGATTTAATATTTTCCAATTCATCCAGGTTGGCCTGGTTAGATTCTTGTTTCCATGACTTCTCCAGGGCCTCAATTCGTGAAATCATGCTTGCTACTGTCTGCTGGAGCATATCAAAGTTACGCACCTTCTTGGAGAGATCGATAATTTGCATCTCAAAAAATTCCATCCCTTTTCACAAATTGCTCCAATCCCCTGCTGAAAGTGTCAGTTCTGGACTAGTAAAAGAGCTATAATTGGCCTTTTCCAAGTCTGGAGCAACCAAATAGGATTTCAAGGGAGTATCCATGGGTTCAATTCAGATAGTTGAAATTCAGAATTAGGTCATGCGGCAATTTAGGTCAGCGCCTAGAAAATAGGTGCCAGGCACCAGCGCCAAAAAAACCAGCAGAGAAAGAAAAGAAATAAGCCGCTCCCATAACTAACTCTAATTTTTATGAACTTTCACCACCGTAGATGAAATCAAACACTTGAAATCATTGCAAGCCTAACCCTAGAACCAAGTCGATAAAAGCAAAAAAATAGTACTTCCTAAATCATATCGATACTCTCGGCATAACTTCCCAATGTTACCCATGAACATCGTGGAATTTCAATGAATTTTAGCCATCGTCGATCAAATTCAATGATTTTAAAGTTCTCCACCTGCACACAAATCCTAGGCGGTTGCAACGTGGATAACTCAACATTGCTTCAAAGTCTCAACTCGTTTATGCAAACGTGTAAAAAAAAAATGATAGGTACCACACTTCCATCCGAAAATTACAGGAATCCTCATTCTTGTCGTAAGAACTGGTGGAATAACTTCCAACGCTACCGATGTAGATGTTGGAATTTCCATATTTTTTCTCCACCCTAGATCAAATCTAACGACTCTGAGCCTCTCCATGTGCACAATAATCCCAGCTGGCTGCAACATGGATAACCTCACATTGCGTTTTTTCCATGTATTATAGCATTTGGTTCATCTTTCATTGCACGCCATCGATGTGGGGAATATTCCTGGCATTGTCCCAGATCAATGGCCATTAGAATTTTGAGAGAAAAAATGGATGCCAATGTCAATGGTGTATGGTTGAACAAAAATAAAAAAGAAGCAAAATAACTCTTGCCACAGTATGCCTTCTGCCATACCGCCTGCCCTGTTCAAAGCCACCATAGCTTCAATAGTAGCCCATCGAATCCCTAACAGAGGATTTCTAACACAAAGTTCTCGAGATTTTGTACAGTTCTGCAAAGTGGGATGAAAGATGGCAGGAAAAACATGACAAAATGCTTCAAAATCCGACATGATCCTTTCTTCTTAACATTGAGTCTCTTAAAAATGTCAACATCTTGAAGGAAATATGGTGCCCAAGAGAGTAAGAGAGTAATCATATATTCACATATCTTGCAGCTTCAAGAAAAAAGAATGCCCTCTTCCGGAGAATTGTACCAAAGCAACTAGACTACAAACAATCAATGCATTTACACAACAAACACAACGGTTCAAACCAGACTCAAAGGTCTCCTGGAGTCGAATCGAAAGCTCCATGTTTTTGGTGTAAGCCTTTGCAAACAATGAATTCGACTGCTCTGTGCCTTGTAACAGGGCACACAAGTTCAAGAATCGATGGGCTCATGCCTTTTATTGCAGAAACACGAGGATGCAGGTTCGAGGCCACCCCTCCTCGCTCCATCGCCCCTGCTCTGCACAATCCGCTTTGAACCCAGGCCAAAAATAGACAGTAGCATGAAAAGCTATCGAAGCCCTAGAACTTAGGCTACAACAAATTGCATGTGTACCAGGGGAGAAATCGGACTGGTTCGTCTGCAACAGGCCGATGCGTTGGCCTCCCTCTCCCAGACGGCGCCCTCTGTACACACAACACAGGGCAGGACAACAATTGGCTCGTGCCTTCCAAATTCGGCTTCCTGGAATTCAGCCTTTGCAAAAAAATCCATGCAAAAAAGGGACTTCCAAACCACCCAAAATAGCATGAAACACTCAAGCTCCTCCCACATGGCAAATTATACCGTTTTCCATACAATACGATACCAAAATCATAGTCCCCACCATTGCCAAAATACCCTCCCCAAACCTAAAACGAAATTAGCACACTATATCGCCAAAAATCAATTCTTAACGACCCCGCGTTCAAAAAAATACAAAAACATTGCGATTTTTGGGTTGCCCCTAAGGGGGCAAACCCTTGTTTACGTGGGTTTTTGGCATATCCTAGGTATATACTGGAATATACCTAGAATATACTGGTGACTGCTAAAAACCCACTGTTAGCTGTAAATGCCAGGTCACCTTCCTTGTGGATGGCGGATGCTCCAACCGGGTAACTGGCAGGGCCTTTTAGGTTACTGTGCCGTTCTTGGAGCCTAAGTTAATTTGTATTCTGTCATAGGAAGGAAGGTAAGATAGCAAAGAGTTATGACGAATGCAGATCAGAAGTAGCAGCTACAGAACTGCATGCTTGTATTTGCGAGAGCCCAATTCCACAGCTTTTGATGTGCTACACGAGCAAGACATTCCTAGTTTATTGTGAAAATGCAGTAGTGGTTTGGCTAAGGGGAAGCAGATTCATGCTTATCTTACGAGAAGTGGGCTTCTACATGATAGATTTTTGGGCAATCTTGTTGTCGAGATGTATGGAAAGTCTGGTGACCTAGAAAATGCTTTTGGTTTATTCAAATGTATTTCTAAACCGAATGTTTATTCATGCAATATTATGATGGCAACATATACAAGCCTTGGGCATGATGCAGAAGCCCTCCACTTGTTTAGAAAAATGCCGGATGTAGGCTTAAGGCCAGACATAGTTACATGGAATGCATTGATTTCAACATATGCACCGGTCGGTCATGTTGAAGAGGCATTCAAACATTCACTCGAATGAGCAAAGAAGGTATCTATCCCCGATGTTTTTCATGGAATGCCCCGATTTTTGCACATGCTCAACACGGGTTTGCAAAAAGAGCTTTAGGTCTTTTCCAATCAATGCTGGAAAAAGGGGTTAAACCCGATATTGTTTCATGGAATCTGATCATAGCGGGATATGCACAGGAAGGGTATGGCAGAGAGGCTTTGGAACAATTTCATAAAATGCAGAAAGTGGGTTTCAAGTATCTTTTGAGCATACTAGGTTCGCATCTTTTGTGCGAACCTAGCATCTTTTGAGCATACTAAGATGATCCATTCTTATTTAGGAAATGAATTACGCTCAACTCATCGCTACTTGGAATGCCCTCGTTGATGCATATGCGAAATGCGGTGATATGGACTGGCGCTTTGGATGTTTTTGAACATATGAATCACAAGAATGTGATAGCTTGGACATTTATCATTGCGAGGCTATGTCCAGGAAATGGCAATAAAGCAGTTCAACGGTTTCATGAGATGCAAATGAAGGAGTTCAACCAAATAAGTTCACATTAGTGTTCATTTTGAGAGCTTGCACGACTCTAGTTGCTCTAACAAGAGGGAAGATAATTCATTGTCTTGCAATTGCTAATGGTTTTTTTTCGGATGAAATAATGTGCACCCGGGTCAATATGTACACCAAATGTGGCGGTTTGGGGAATGCATTGAGTGTTTTTTGACGGGATGCACCTCGAGGAGTGTCATTTCGTGGACTGCAATGATCACCGGATATGCTCAAAGACGGATATGGTAAGGAAGCCATACAACTTATTCAGCCAATGCAGCTAGATGGCACTAAGGGGACGATATCACTTTCATTGCCATTTTTTCGCATGTAATTATGGAGGGATGTTAAATGATTGCCATCATTACTTTATTTCCATGGGCAATGAAAATGGCATATCACCAACAACCTGAACATTATGGATGCTCAATTGATCTTTTTTGGGAGAGTAGGTCTGGCTAGATGAGGCACATGATTTCATTGATAATATGCCATTGCAACCCGGATGTAATTGTTCGGGCGCCTCTCGGTTTCATGACGACTTAAAGTTTGCAAATTATGCATCGTAACACATTATTGAGTTAGAACCATTAGATCTTTGTACCATATATATTGTTGGCTAACCTTTATGCTAGGTATGAAGAAAAGAGTAAACAAACAGGGAGATGGAATGAACAAATATCCTAAAATTGAGCTTCACTATCGGGATGCGATTTGAGCATGTCCGATGCTAGTTCGGCGTTGGAATATCTTGCCTCGCCAATGGATCTTGATTGAAAGTCTGCTCTATCAAGAAAATTGATCAATGTGGGCTGGGGAAAGGCCTAATTAACAACGACAATTGGAAGAAAAAATCCTTGTCTAGTAGCATAGCAAAGAGGAAACAACCTGTACAAATATTAGGCAACGGAAAAGGTGGAAATCTTTCATAATGGAAGGCACCAGTGTGTACCAACCATTGCATTTAGCATCAAACGTCCACTGACAAGTAAACCAATAAACAAATCAATGCAAACGTTATGCGGGAATAGTAGTGAGAAAGTCAAGTGGAATAGAACGTGATAGGAGTTTCAGATAGGAAATCAGTTATGACAACATGAATATGAGTCTGTGCCCTCTATGAGAAGTTGGGGCAACAGTATCCCTCGTGCATCAGTGTGAGAAGTTGGGACAACAATATCCCTCTTGCATCAACATGATTTAGCTCCGTTATTTCTGAACCATCAACATGAACATCAGCAAGAACATCAAAATTTTTAGTACATATCAGAATTTGAGGTGAACCATCAATATGAACATTAACAAGAACGTCAAATTTATTAGTTAGAATTTGAGGTGAACCATCAATATGAACATCAACAACAATGTCAAATTTATTATTAGTACAAGTGAACCGTCAATGTGAAAATTAGCATGAACATCAAATTTATTTGTACATATATATCAGAATTTGAAGTCTAGTTGATGAAGTTTTAGGGTGGTTAGACTGATCTAAATATGCACTTGAATGAAAATTAAGTTTGCCTTTGTCAAATGATGACATATTAGGATGGGCCTTTAGTATTTGTTGCAATATTTTGGGTTGCCCCTAAGGGGGCAAACCCTTGTCCATGTGGGGTTTGTGGTATATTCCAGGTATATGCCAAGATATGCGAGAATAACGCCAATAATCGCTACAAACCCATTATTGGTCGTAAACCGGGCGGTCATTTTCGTTTTACGGGAGGCACTCGGAAACAAAGCTAACCGTGTTTTGGCGATGGTGGCTATCCCCTTTGGTAGACATGTGCGCAAATCCTACACACACCCCGTCTCCAAAACATCTCCGGTTTGGAGCCACGCCCACTAAACTCTTTCTGCTTGCTCCTCATGGAGGAGCCCATGCTCATGTATACCTTCATCATTTTAGTGAGCGAATGATTGTTGCATTCGAGGAGGCAATCTTGAATTTCAAAAAACGAGAATGTCGGATCTTTGCACAAGGCGAGAACATGTTGGTCCAAGGATTTCCGTGTATTCCCTTTGTACCCTCGGCATATGCTCCATGTTTGCCAATGAAACCCTAGATTACTATTCCCGTGCAATTGAAATATACAAAGCAAGCTTTAGTGACCTATCCTAGTAGATCTTTGGTGCTCACGGATCATAGTTTGGGTCTTTGGACTTGCCCTTTGGATTTTGCAAATTTTTCTAACGGATTAGTGCTCCCTATTGTTGGATTGATTGCCCCCTCGGTCTATCGAGTTACCTAAAAGATGGAATTTGGAACTTAAAGGTCGCCAAGAGCATATGGTCTTTGTAATAGGGGATAAATGAAATGTAGTCATTAGATAAGCTTGGAATAGGCAGGTTGGCATTATTGGTTTGTATCAGACCTAGAAAATCCCTCATTGTAGTGTTTGCTTACAATGCCATTTCTAGGATTAATATATTAGATCTACTAAGGCCTTCCAAGGATCTTGACTCCTTAACTTGTTTCTTTGAGAGCCACTACTTAAAACATTTGATTAGCCTTATATACCAAGGTTCAAGACTTGTGTGCCAAATAGCGAATCTCAATCAGTGCATGTGCTTCAGGCTGACTTCACAATTTAATATTGTATATCTATTAAAAATAAGAAATGCAAAAATGCATGTAATATGGAATTCAATCATGGAATTCGATATTCAAAAATGCATGCAAACTGACATCCCAGAATCAGGAGTCAGACTGATCATAGCATATAAAATATGCAGGGCCTTGGTACCAATTTCCTGCTCACACTATTTTCTTCAAATTCCATAAATTACTCAACAATTTAGAGCTATGAAACGGCAATAAGCTTCATTGCATCAGATACCAAATGCCATTTATACTGCATCGAAGACGCTACATGTCACAATGGCAGGAGCATTGCTTGACAAATTTCTCGGTTATCCATTAGGAGGCGCATTAGCTACAATGAAGGCAAATCCTCGATCATTGCGCCAAAGCATACTGAAGAGCTGGGGTGAACGCACGTTCGAGCTCAACCACGGACTCCAAATCATTGCCTTCGACAGGGCCTAAGCTCAGAACCTGACCCATAACTATTGAACAACAAAAGACATGCCATTGCATTTGCATTTTTAAGTAAGTCTACCTTGCTTGCAACTTCCATGTACTTCATGCTATTAAATGCTTAGCCACCTTCTTCAATTTATAAAATTGAATTCTTCCTTCATACCCTGAACAAAATTGACATGCAAAACAATCCTCAGTTCTTAAGTTCTTTTGCCCTCCCCCCATTTCTCTATTTGCATTCTTCATACATTGTTTCGTATGTTTCTAAGAATCCGACGATTCCACTATCTATAAATTCCCATAAAGATATGGTATCAAGTACTCTATTGTTTTGAAGTAGCAATTTAAATTGATTGTTAAAACATGACTTTGAACTATGATTTAAGCCACTTCACCCTATGGCCATAACTATGATTTAAGCCAGTTCACCCTATGGCCATGGAGGGCAACCCTCCAGCACCTTGTTTCATTTGCTTTTATGATGTGTTTTCAGAGGTTTAGCGTTCCCATGAACTAGGAAGTCGAGGAAGAAGAAAGGAAAAAGGAGGAGGTTCCGAGCTGAGCACTAGCAGCAGCGGCCAAATGGGGCGCCCTGCGCCCAGTGTCCTCTTTGCACAGACTTTCCTTCATCCTGGTATCGGTGAACATGTTGACGAGGTGGGTCTTTTTTCAAATTTAAATTCATTCATTCTCGCACATTAAGCTGGCCCTGCGCAACGAATTTGCAAACAGCTTTTTGGATAATCATTTTTAGCAGTATTCCCTGGGTCAAGAAGCTGGATTCAGGCATTTTTAAGGATATGCAAGCAACGAGTAGTGTAAATCGACCTGATATTTCGTTCGGCAGGGATAATAGTTCACTTGTGTGTAGAAGTCTGTCAAGAGTTGCTTATAGGATCCCGGTGGAAAAGGATAGAAGGGATGATCTTATCATTCAGAGTTTAACAATGAGAGGCTGTGCCATTGTTTTGAATTGTCTCCGGTTTATTGTGTTTATGCAGGTCCGTTTTGCAGAGCCTGTGCTAATAAGTGCATGCGAGGTCTTGCAGATGCACACATCTTCATCGTGCTCATCACTGTCCCTTGCTGGGTAAACATATTTTACCCTTATGAGGAAATAAAATAGTTATCCGAAAGTAAATTATGATTGTCCATTGCATGGATTTATTTGGCTAGGTTGTTTGAAGTTAATCTTAGCAGAATTTCTCATTTGATGTACATTTGCAGAGGCAGCAATCCACAGTCATTTGCTGTTGAAATTTTTGTGAGAACTGGAGGGGAAGCGCGATTCAAACGTCTTTGCCCTGCCTTTGTCTATTCTCCTTCAACGTCCGTTTCTCTTGATGTACAGGTAGTCAATGTAGTCAACTTGTTACATGTATTACCACTGGTTATGGACATTCTAGACATTGGTAAACAGTAGCCACCCTGAATAAAACTAAGCAGAACATATGTCCTTGTGTACTTTTCTTTATTGGAGGTGTACATATAGGATGGTGGTTGTGGTCAATTATGCCTGTCATAGCTGGTACTTTGGTGTTTTACTTTGGAACGATTATCATGAAAGCTAAGCTTTATTAGCATGGGAGGTCCTTGTAGATAAGATACTTGCATGAAAACAGCTTGCAAACCATTTGGGCAGACAGAAAAGTTCATGTTTACATAGACATTGTCATCCATATGGAAGTTCTATTTCCTTTTAGCTATTTGATGAATCTGATTCTATTCTAGTGTCTAAATAATTGTCTCTTTTGATGCATGTTGGTTAAGGAAAGAACACCACTATGCTATGGCACTAAAATATGTAAATGTGCTTGCAGGCTGCTGTTACCGATCACATGGTTGTAAGGGGCTATTATCAGACTCTAACACTTGTCGTCTTTGGGAATCCTGTAAAAGATCTTGGAAAACTTAACGTCACAAGTGATCTAAATGCTGCTTTTAGGGATTCAATTGCAGCTTCTGAAGTGCCATGTGAATCTGAGGACCTGCCGGAGGCATTACGTTCCCAGAAATTGTATAGTACTATGTGGTCTAAGCCACTTTGTTCTTTGCGTCTTGCATATAAGAGCCCAGAGGTATTAATGGCAGTGAAGGACCTAATATCCTTAGCTTCAAAAGTTGAAATCAGTCAACTTCTTGGAGCTCCCATTGGTTATAAAGTAAAAAATATTCTTGTTTCAGCAGCAGTTGCTGTCAGATCAGCTGATTCCCTTTTTCTACACCTGGGGATAATTGCAAATGGAGGTCGTGGTTCGTACTCTGATATCTTCAGTAGGCAAGGCCAGGATCAAAACTTAAAGCTGCTCGCAGAGGCTAGAGAAAAACTTCAGGATGTTATTGATCAACTTCATGAGAAAGACAACGAAGGGCAAGATAGACTTCATGTGGAGAACTTTGAGCTACATGAACATGGCAACACAGCCAATAAATTTACAAGTTCACGGTTGGTTGATCTAAGCTTCAAATGGATTGAAGCTGGCATTCAACCTACATTTGAATTTACGAAGGTCCTTAATTACCTGACATCATAATATCCAAATATTTTTTAAATGAATCGTGTGGTTAAGTTTTCTATCATTTATCCAGGTGCACAACTTATTGGGGGCATTGGCGGCCATTCGACTCCTTTGCATTGACATACATGGATGCTTCCAGTTTGTCGTAGCAGGTGGTGTAAACTACTTGATGAACTTGTTGCAACATGTCAGTGGAGATGCTCCAATCGTGACTCTGCTGGCCCTAGAAGCCATTGAATGTGTCACTAGATATGCATTTGGTTCTGATGCATTGCTAGGATGGTGGAAGCCTACCAAACTATCATCAGGGGAAATTACGGATGCACCATCATCTGGAAGTATTGGCTATGCTGTATTATTGCAGCTTTTACTTCAACCACAGCAGAAGGCGACTTCTCGACTTTCTGCTCAAATTCTTCATAGACTACGTGCCTATGAGCTTGCTGCTAAATTTCAGGCATGAGTTATTTTGAATCATTCCATTCTAGAATATTGAAGCAAAGAATTGTGCTCTAATGACAGTTATTCTTTATCAGTGTACAATTGATGAATTGATGGAAAACACTGCAGCTGACCCATCCGATATCAAAGCTAGGGGCATTCTGAAAGCAGCAAATGGAAGTCTTCGACAGATTCTGGTAAGATATCATGTAGATTGTACCTTGTTATAGCTCATTCAACCAACATAAACCGGTTCAATATATGAGTATTCTCTGTATGGAATCAGAAAATAGCGTCTTTCAAAGATGTTCTTGATGAAGAATGGTTATCTTCACATGCTCTTCGGATTTTAGCTACTGAATCCTGTGAGCATACTACAAGGCCTCTTCTTCATGCAATGTGGGCGGCATCATTTTCGAAACATTTTAGCAGCGATACTGATATGGATGCCTACTTTTTGATGTTGCTCCAGGTACTGTTTTATTGAACTCTAGTTTCCATTTCCATTTGAAGAGATGTTTTTTCCTAATGTGTCAAGAAGCATTAGTAGTTAATAAACCTGGAGTTCATTTTCATGGGCAGAACGAATTTAATGCCGCCACAAGCATAATTGTTTTTTTGAGATGTTCTGTTGGTAGGGCTGGTGATGGGCATATGTGGTGTTTTTAACGCCATTACATGCATAGTTTTAAGGAGAGGTTTTTGAGCAATCAACTCAAAGTGTACCTGTCTCAATCTCAAGCTATTGGGAGAAGACTCCCTTTTTCTGGAAGGATAATCACTTTTGGGTAAATGGGCACTAAGTGAGTGACATGCTAACAAGTAGTAAACAGAGAAATCAAAATTTGGTCAAATGTAATTCTCCATTCAGTTTATTCTAAGAGAAGCGTTTTCTAGGCAGGAGCTATACCAATATTGTAAGATTCCTCTATATTTGGACTTTAAACCACTTGAATCCTTCACTGATATGCATTTATATCTGCTGCTCCTATCATCGTCAAAGGACATTTGGATTACTTCTCTGCCTCTTATGCAAAGATCTTTACTGCAACACATATTTCATAGAACACTGCATGGGATAATGCCATAAAATTCCTCCATGGCCAAATATCATATTCTGTGCCTATGCTCCATAGGCTGTTATTGTATTATTTGTCCATTGCACGGACATGATGTTCTCTTGGGTGTAGGCTTTAAGTCAGCATAGATTTGTGCTTCCCATCCCCATTGTTTACATGCTTGGGCTTGCATTAATGTGTCATCTCTAAATAGTGCAGCAAAGGCGTTTCCTTCCATCAATTGCAGCTTTACTATCATCTCCGATAATTCGGGCAGCTTCTGGGAAAGGATTATCCTTACGTGTACAGTTTGTGGCGATTGTCCAACGCCTCATTCTCTCCCTTCTAAGCTGCCGCTCAGGTGCATTTATTGATGATTATTTATGTGAATTTGGATACTCAGCATTATCTTTCTTTTACAGGTCTTCTTTTCCTTACATCAGAACCAGAAGCAACTGTTTCTATAATGATGGGGCTGTGCGGGGTTCAAGAGATGCAAGATAAGGACCTTGTGCCGTTACGCCATGCAGCCGCTTTTCAATCTTTTGAGTATGTTTGTTCTTCAGAGGATATTGGAGGGCTGCTTCAATCGAGTCTCTTTGTGGTACACACAAGTTTTATAGTTGACAAGGGAACACGATTCCTTCATTACGGTGTAGTCTGATTCCGGAGTATTTTTTCATTGTCTAGATGAATTCAATTGATCGCTTACTTTCTTCTCCAAGAGGGTCAGAGGCTGCACTATGGTCATTATGGGACCTTGTTAGGGGCTCAAGGTCTGTTCCATAATGCTGCATTCACTAGCTCCCTTTTACGTTTTGGCTTCTTATATTCTTGAAACTCACAGGACAGGTTCTGGCAAGCAAGCAATACTCGCAATTTCACATTTTCCAGAGGTAGACCATTATATCACTTTCCTTCCAGAAATTTATAAGACATATAATAATTATATTCGCTGGTTTCCTGCTTCTCAATTTAAGGTCTTTTCAGTAGTAATGGAAACTCTTGAATTGGGGTCATCAAAGCAGACCATGGAGGAAGGTATGCATGTCGCATCCCTTATGCACTCATGTTACGTCTCTATTAATGATATTGGTGGTTGTTGCAGATAATCAAATGAAGTATTCTGTATCTCATTTTGCAGCAGAAGTTTTGTATTGCATACTTAGTGATTCAGCCATGTCATCCTTATCTACATGGATTCCTTATGCAGTTCATCTGCAACGGATTTTACTATCTTTGTCATTAAAATCTGCAGAGGAAACACTTAGTGGGGAGGTCAGTGGAGAGAAGTACCCATTGTGCTCTCGCCTCTTGGAGCTAGTTGATCCTGGCGTAATCTACCAGAAGAAAGGTGCACTTGGATTGCTCAAGTATTGTGCAGCTATCATATCTGGAAACACTCAGCAGACAACTACGGGATTGCCATTAAATGAGATTATGAATCCCGACAATATAATTGACACTACAGGGACCATAGATATTTCCGATGTGCAGAATTTAGTAGGAAAAGGAGCTGGAATAGGAGGATCCTTATCTCTTTCAGATGCTGGAATTAATCAGCTAACTATGGCCATGCATATTTTGGCTTCCGTGTCCACATTTCCTGTATGTGTTAATGCCACCTGTCAAAGTTTTTTCTCTATCACCTGTCCTTAATGGAGCTCTTTTGCACTACTCGTTTCAGAGTGTATCTGGTGCTCTTTATGGAGAAGGCGCCCTGCTGGTTCTGTATGCCATATTGGAGTATTGCACAATTCGTTTGCAATTGGCAGGTGAGGTGGATCTATCCCAAGTACTACAGATCAGGAAAAACTGCATGTGTTAGTGTGCCCATAAACGGTTATCGGCATGCTACCCTGTATCTGCATAAGAGTGTGAGGGGACAAATATTATATGCAATGGAGGCAAATTCATTTTATCAAGTTCGGGAGAGCTCAACCCAATCAACATTCTAATTTTTACATATTCAATGCTTCTGAGATATAAGCTTAATTGTGATTGGAGAATATTTTTTTGCGAGTGAAGCCTGTCCATTGCAAACCCATTCATTTCCCTTGTACCTCCCATTTATCTTGTCCACAAAACACCTCTGCCGTGGGTCTGTCTCTCATCATTGTGTTGTCTCTTGCCCTTTCATTATTATTGTTATCATTATCGTCATCATTATCGTCATTGTTAAATTATGGTGTATGCAGAAATAGATAAAAATGACTGTAAATGATTTTGTTTTTAAGATTCCCCATTTTCCATTATGATACAGAAGAAATGGTAGATGAGGAAAGTGATCCGGATGCATCTTTTGATGAACTTACGGAGCAAAGCAATGAGCGCCTTTTTATAAAGCTGCTGGTGCCAACCCTTATTCTTTTGTCTGCCCTCCTTCAGCGCCTTCAGGTATGGCCTAAATTATGTATATAGCATCCTGTGGTGAAATTGAACAATTATCAGTGGCCGGCGAGCATGCGATTGAGTACGTAAGCAGCATTTTTTTTGCATTCCAAGTGTGATCTCTTAAACTTGAATGCGGTGTAGATCTCCACCCGGAGTTAAGATGCTTTTGGTGGCTATGTTGTTGTTTCCTCAACCATTTCTGTTCTAAGAGTGATCACCTTTGTTCAATGCAGCTGGAAGTTCAAGAGTACTGTAATACGAAACTGGTGGATATGTTGCTACGATTACATCGTGCCATAAGGTTTGTAGGGAGATTGCATCAGTATTGTGAATAACTTGGGTTTGTAAGTGGGGAACTCACGACTCCATTTTTTGGAAATTGTTGCTAAAATTCTTTGTGTAGTGCAAAAGCTTCCACACATGCAACTGTACCTCCATTTTCGTGGAATGGCGGGGTTGTGGAACTGGGTTCTGTACGACAATTATTGGCTTCTGTCCTTGCATGCTGGCCAATATTTAACTGGACACCAGCACTACTTCCGAAGATCTTGGGGATATCTATTTCCAATAACGCGAATGCTTCACATGTGTTGCCAATTGGACCTGTGGAAGCATGCAGCATGCTCTGCCTTCTGGTACTAGTTTTCCTGCCCTTTTTCCATCCTTTATTAGTCATGTATTAGTCAGTTCTATTCTACCTTGCAGATTGGATGGTACTGATATTGAAATCTTAGTAAATATAAATATTAGGAGAAAAATGCAGTTTTAGTTTCATCTACTTTTTGTCACTACGGATTGTAATTTCCAATTCCGTTTTCTGTCTTTTCTTTGCAGGGAGATATGTTACCAATGGAGTCTTCTTACCTTGGTTCTGGGAAGTGCGCATCATTTGATGCTTATCGGAGCTCAGCAGTAGAAAGCTTACTTGGTATTCAAAGTCTATCACATGTATTTTGGCACACAACAACAAAACACTCCGAGAAGTTATTCAGATCATTATTACCTCACTTGGATCAGCTTGGCCATATTGTCCTGCAGCTGGCATCTACTGTATGCTTACAATTACCCACCCAAATATTGTCATGCATGTTGCATCATCTTAGGCCTCTTTGTCCTTAGGATTGCTAGAAACAATGCGTTGCCTAGGGTGTAAAAACTTTGTTCATGCTTATTCCCAAGTGTCCTTGGTTTTTGGCATTTTTTGCAGACATGTGCTGCTTTGCGGGAAATGTTAAAAAGGATCATTGTGAGATTTGCGGGAAAAAATGAATCCTATGCTGCAACTATTCTGCATCCCTTGCTCATTTCAATCCGTGAGACAATGAGTGGAGATTCTGCTATATCTGATGTTAATATTTTCCAGGTGAGTGTTTACCTGTTACTTATAGCATATTGATCATTGTCATTTGTTGAGCTGTGCTTCTTTGACTTTTACATGCACAGGTTACACAATATCTTCAATTCATATCAGAGCTAGCTGCAAATCCTCTTTCAAAGGTTAGGTGTCTATACAGGCAAGTAATCTACTTCAGTTGTGTGATGTGCAACTAACATCATGAGTTTACAGTCCGTGCTGCTCAAAGAGGGCCTGGTCAACTTGTTGAATCTTGTGCTTCACAAGACAGTACTGTCTACGGAAGATGGGGAGAATATGTGTGATGCTGATATGTTTTCAGGAATTGGTATACAAGTCTTGAGATCCTTTACCTTCCTTTGCGATCCAGACATTTGCCGATTCCCTGGTCTCTCTCTTAAAAGGTATAACTGATGTGATGAAATTTATCCATATTATGTATACAGAATTTCTTTACTATGAGTGGGGACTTGTAACAGACGCCTTGTTGAAGATTGCCCTAAGTTTGAGGAGTGCTGCTCTATTGCAGCGTCTATCTTGAGTGTTTTACAGGTGAGCAAGTTAACTATTCCAATGTAACTATTAGCATAGGAGTGCATGGACACTTCTCATGTGTTTCATGTTTTGGCAGCATTTATAATGCATATTTGTGCATCTTATGGTGGTATTTTATTACTTTATTGGTCATTTCTCGTGCCTTGACAGCAACCATATTGCAGATTTATGCAACTTATGATGGAATTTAAATAATTAAAAAAGTTAATCTTCTATGGATAAGCTTTTATTGGCCTGTTTACACTGGAAGTCTGACATTTTAAGGTTGAGATGCATGCGCGAGCTTAACTTGCATTGACTCCCATCTTTTTTGTGCTGCCTACAATGGTCCTTCAAAAGAAGTGAATGTGCTCTACAGCCATTTGCTGCTAGTCTGTTTATAGTAACCAGAATGAGATCATGTCTGCATGCATGGGAATAAGAATGTCTTTTTAGGGCATAAAGTACATTATTTGTGGCTTCATTCTGTTTATTTTACAAAGCTGGACTCTCGTACAAATTCCATTACTTCTCACGGAAAAGTTCTGATTCTGATTGTTACAGTGAGATCTTGTGAACATATATGTCTGTCATTTTATTCAGTAAAAACATTGGACAAATTGCAAATGAGTTCACTGCGAATTCTGCTCTTATTGCCTCATGGGATATTGATTAATAATAGTAACTGTGTTGGCTCGCATGAACATGCAGTTTGCTGTTTATTTATCTTGGCGAACTTGGAAGAGTGGACCTTTTGCATGTATTATGATTTTCGTATCATGTCAATACTATAATCTGAATCCATGTAGAGAAGTGGAACATCAATACTAAGATATCTGACACAAATGTGCAATTCTCTGTATGTTTAACTTGATGCAGGCTGTGCCCTTTACAAAGGATTGCGATGTTTTAGTAGAAGCTTTTGAGAAAATAGGCAGTCACAAACTTGGAAGAGCAGCATTTTTGCATGTTTCACTAGGATTTAGCTCTTCTAAAGTGGCCACTTCCTCTGAAGATGCTCAACCAGAAAATGTGAAGGACATTGAAACGGAAAAGAAGTGTAATGAAGCACAGGAAGGGAGGTGCATACCTCCATTGTATACATTTTGGAAAAGGTTAGCTGCTGCTTTGGAAACTGATACAGAGAAAAACGAGAGCACTTTGATTCTTGGGATAGCAATGCAGGTTGCCATAGCTGCTATCAAGATTGCTTATGCTGGTCGGAGGTACAAGTTCATATTTGGCACTTTCCAACTTCTAATTCTGTGTTTTGCTCACTTCCTTCCATTTTGAATAGTCTGCTTGGGATGGGAGCATTGAAGCTTCTTTTGGGGCGTGAATTAAAATGCCTTGAAGCAGTTGATGAGGCTGAGCCAAAAATTCATCCTGTCAAGCAGCTCATCAATTGGGTTGAGGGAGCTTTGAATGAAGGAGACAAGGATTCTGAAAGGCTGCGCATGAGCTCACATGTGGTGTTTCAGCAGGTATTTGGACGTATCACGTATTCTATTTTTTCCTCCCTTGTTTTGGGGTTATTTTTACATTGTCTTTACAGGCACATTCAGCCCTGCTGTCAATGATGGCCATGCTTAAGGATTCTGTTGTGACTGATGATGACTTAGATGGCAAGATACAAGCTGTTCTTGGGGACCTAATTAATTCCAAGCAAGCAGTTTCACAGCAAGGCCATTTTGTGCATCTTGTGCCCATAATAATGCCTATTGCTAAACCAGAACCTGAGATGGATCTGGATGTTAATAATTTTGATGGAAGCTGGGAAAGCAACATGGAAAATACATTTGGGGAATTGAAAGAAAAGTTCGTGTGGGAATGCTCTGTTATATTACCTGAGACAACTGCAACATTGTCCAAAAGAAAGTCTGCTGGACCTCTTGATGGGAACAAAAGACATCGCTCTGATGGAAGCTTAGGAATTGCTGGAGATGGATCTGCATTGCGGATGGGATCACTTTCTGCTTCTACAAATGTTTCTAATAGAAGAGATGCATTTAGGCAACGGAAACCAAATACGAGTCGGCCACCATCAATGCATGTTGATGACTATGTTGCTCGGGAAAGAAACAACGACATTCCTGTAGCTGGAACTAGTAATGCTGTTCCAAACATGAGCCAGCGAAATATTTCTGGTAGTGGAAGGCCACCATCTATCCATGTGGACGAGTTTATGGCGCGCCAGCGTGAGCGGCAACAGTCATCATCTCAGCAGCCACAGCAATTGAAGTCTGTGCCATCTGTGGAGAGCCTTGTTAATGCTGAATCAATAGAGTGTTCTCAATCAAACCGAGCTGTGGTCAAAATTGGACGTAATCCAGATACAAGGGAACAGCAGGGTGATCAGGACATGATAAAGTTAGATGTTCCAGCTATTCCAGCTGAAAGATTACGGACTGGTGCGGGAACATCTCAACAAGGGGGAGATATTGAAGACAAGAGAACATCACACCTAAGGCAGTCAAGACATGGCGGTGATGCAACTAGAGGCTCTAACTCGGCATTGAAAGACATAGATGATTCAGCAGTTCCCATCCCACCACCTACAAGGATCACAACTTTGGCTATTGCATCAAACAGGTTGTTTGATCCGCCACTTCCAGCCAATGAACAAAAGAGAGTAAGTTCTCCTCATCTCACAGATCTTTCAAACTACAGCTCACAAATTGGGGCCGTGCACCTTTCATCTGGTGGCCAATTGGTCAAAAGCATGCCACACCTTTCGTCTGATCTGAATGCATTGTCATCAAGTGAGATTGGTTATTCTTCTGTGCAGCTCAAAGAGCAATCTGCAAGTGGCTCTGGGAGCTCTGCAAGGGAGCAAAGGCCTTCATATTCTTCAGCATTCTCTGCAGAATTACATGACAGTCCAGCCAATGCAAGTGGTCCGTTCCCTGGAAGAGACCGTCCCCCATTTCAATCTGAAGCAGGTAGGGAAAGCATTTTAGGAAATGTACCTACGCAATCGTCTGGGTGGTCATCGGCTGAGAGTTATGCACGCCGGTCTGACTATCCACCTTTACCTCCAGCATCTCTATCTGGTGCTCCTCTTGTACCAGGTGGGAATATCCTTTCTAACTCACAATTACCTGCAGAACTACTGTCTTCACGACTTTTGATGCAAGCATCAGGTGCCCCTAGGCCAGCTAATGCAGTTAGCTATGAGGATGGAAGGCTGCCCCTTTTTCCTCCACTGCCCCCAGGGTCAAGCTCACAGATGTCTGGTATTCAAGCAAGCTTGCAGGCATCGCACCACCCAGCTGTTCTTTCGCCAAGTCCACCAAATGCTCATTTCCTGGGTAACGTAACTCTTGAGAAAAGGGCAGATATGGAAAGAGGAGGCTCTTCAGCATACCCCATGCTTGGCCAACCTCCAGTGCCTCAATCACCATCAGCACCTTTTGTCCCTCCTGTCCCAGCTGGTCGGCCTGCAGTTGTGCTTGGTTCTCTTCCTTCTAATATTTCTGCCCAGCAATTGCAATCACATCAATTACAGCAGTTGCAACCTCAGTTGCCCCCACAGGTGCAGTCACATCATATTGCACAGCAGCAAGCCCTTCAGATACAACCCCAGCAGCAGTTTGTCCAACAGCAGCAAATGCCTGATCAAATACAGCAGAAACTTCATCAGCAAAACCTTCAACAGTTGCAGGCATCATTGACACCAAGAGACCAATTTCAGCTACAAAATGTCTTCCAACATCAGCAGAACATGACACAACAGCATCATTTGTTGTCACAGCAACTACAACAACAACTGCAACTGCAACAACAGCAGCTGCAAGTACAGCAACAGCAACAACATCAACAGCACCTTTACCAACAACAGCAGTTGGTAATGCCTCAAATGCAGATTCAGCAATCACAACAACCACAACCTCCCCCTCCACCACCGCCGCCCCCACCTCCATCAGTACATCAGCTACAAATACAGCAGCAGAAACAAGTGCTCCAAGAAGAGAATTCACAGCAGCAGGAGTCTTCAAACTCTTTGCAAAAGATGCTAGCATCTCCTGATGCAATCCAGGTAAATATATGAGCAAATGTCGATATCCTGCTTCTTCACTTTACTAACAACTTTCTCTATGTAGGCATTGCTGAAAGACCAGAACAAACTTCGGCAGCTCTTAGAACAGCACCCAAAGTTGATATCGTTGCTTCAGGTAGCACTTTTAAGAAAACTCACAGAAGAATTCCTTTGTCAATAACCTCATGCGTCTTTTGATATTTCAGGAAAAATTCAATTCATCCTAGGTGCAGTGAGTGGAAGTGATTTTAGCTGAATCATTGTCCAAATATATATTTTGAAGAACTTGCCCAAATATTGTCAACACTATGGAAAATTATTTGGGCTACATATAGCAAGCACTAGTTTCAATGCAGCTAAAGATGCTTGGGAAAGAGATGATTGGCAGTGGAATTATGAGTAACATTTGCCTACATGCCATCACATCGATATGTAGCACTTGTTATAGCAAGCATTAGTTTCAATGCAGCAACTAGAAAGAGATGAATGGAACTATTGGTGCTCCATTAGTGCCTACTACTAATGCAAATGCCTCAGCAAGTTTTACACACTGCAATGTATTTTTGTTGATATCAGAATCAAGCATCGGACTCACCATTTTGGAGGAATGGTTTGCACGTTTTCCAATTAACGATGATGTTTAAGATTAGAAAATAATCTGTCTTGCAGGAAGGAATAATAAATGACATGCACAATTATCTCTAAGCGGCTTTATGGTAGATTATGGTAGACGACAACATTTTTTATTGTAAAGAATTTGTTGCAGGATAAATTCTGGTTCTTCCAACTGGTAGGCTTTCTCCATGTGATGGGGCATAACAGGCAGCTTTCTGCAATAATCCAGCTATGGGTGAGGAACCTTGTTTGCTGGCAGAGGGGGTTAATCACTCTTGCTCGCCTATTTTGCATGTTATGGCAAATAGGCGAGCCCTATCAAGCTCGCGAGGGGAATTAACTCCCTCATTAGGGATAGAGCGCCCTTGCAGGCCCTTATGTGGTTTAAGGGCTTGCCGAGCCCGTTAGAGCGAGCCAGTCGTAAGGGCCTGCAAGGGCACCTTTTCCTACATAAAGTTGAATTCTTAATGTGGGCAGAGGAAGCAGAGGTGCGGGCTCTCACACGGGAAGGATTCAGGTCCTGGGCAACTCTCCACTATTGATCATATCTTCACTCTGTGGACCTTGGATGAAGATAGCAAGAATCATCATCGGCAAGACCTGTATTGCTGCTTTGTTGATCTTGCAAAGGATTTCGATATTGTGCCTTAGGACAAGTTGTTGGGACAGATTGAGGTAGTTTGGGGTCCCCATGGAATTGCAAAATGAAATATACCAGATGTATGAGGTGCTCAGGCCGATTGACACCATCAGGCCAATCTGTCATCAATAATATTGGGTCCGTCAGGGATGCCTACTCTCTTTGACATTATTTGGTTTATATATTGATCATTGAACACGGGAGAGTGGGAGCTCAGCTAGTGCACCACATAACTAGGTAGCTTAGATACGCTGACGATGGGGACCTCGTAGCCTACACCTCAGAGGACATGCAACGCGATGTCCCATATTCCTTTTGTTCGTCCACTGGCATGCGGGTCAACTTGGCTAAGACTAGGGTGTTGCTTGTCTCATCCTTGCACCAGCCAAGACCTCCCTCCTTCATTTACCAGAGCCAAAATATAGAGGTGGCACCCAACTAAAATTATTTGGGGGTGGAGTTTCCTTCCACTACATACTAAGATCGATTGCGCTTGACGATGGGCTGGAAAGCACTGTATGCCATACAGAACAACAGTTACGAAGTAGAGTTGTATGATTAGGCCCATCAATCGCGCTTGTTTAGGGCTTTGGTATAGTGCATTTTTCTATACGAGGTTGAGGTTTGGATCCTGGTAGTATCTTTCGCCACCTAGAATGACTTGGAGCAAGCCCAAAAAGCCTTTCTAGCTCAAATATTTGGGATAAAGTCCACAGTTCCATATCAGATCCTCTTGCAGGGGACAAGTAGTGGACATCACAGTAGACCCACATCATCTACTTTCAAAAAGTGGTTGGTATAGGCGGTGATCATCTCCCCAGCCTTGCTTATGTCTTGACACTGAGTTGGCAGTACCTTAAAGCATGTTGGAAGGAAAAACGAGCTCAATGGTTCTCCTGATGGAGTGTGCAGGAGCATAGGTGCATACAGGTCCAAATTAAAGAAGATCACCATCACTTGAAGCAGTACTTTGATGCTTGCTTCCTTAGCAAACTCTGAGATGCTGGTGTCCTGGAACAGGTTAAAACAGCACACTACCTATAGCAGATCAATCCCATACTCATACGAGGTCCACAACACTACCTACGTGCACATTTGTCCATGAAGAAGCACATGTTGATAGATTCCATTCGCACAGGTGTGCATTGCCTCTACATTGCAACATGCAGATGGATTGGGAGGGCACATGAGGATAGGCTCTGTTAGTGCTGCCATGCCATTCAGAACTGTCCGAACCATATCCCTTCACCGTATGTTACGTTTGTCCCACCTAACTAGCCGCTACACGTGATGTAGACATGGCCTAAGTGGATTTGCTGCATCCCTTTGAATATCCAAACTGTATAGAGGAGGCTCACCTCTAACAGCATAGGTCATGTTATACGCATCTAAGACTTTATCATTGGAATCCTAAATATCTAGCATTGCATTTGGCATGTTTGTTTTCACATTGTTTGCACTCAATCTAAAATCACACGTTTGTGCAGGTTTAGGCTACTTACTATTCGGTTGGCCATTTTCTCACTGTATGAGACTATTTAAGAATAGAATAGAATAGAATAGAATAGAATAGAATAGAATAGAATAGAATAGAATAGATTTTTATCGTCCACGGAGACCAACTGGATTCTGAGCGCAATTTTGACAGCCAGAGCCCCCACTGTTCTCTCTCTCTAGGGTTTACAGTCTCTCTCTAGCCCCAAAACCCCCAAACCTCTAAAAGGTGCTCTGACATACGTTTTTGGTCCCCATATTGGATTCTGAGTGCAATTTTGTATGCCAGAGACCCCACAGCCTTTGGAAGTCAGCGCACAGAATAATGTTGAGCTAGGCTCTAACATTTGCCTGACATTGCTATAGCCCAACCAACTGCCTCTTGGCCTTGCCTAGCCTGGCCACAGCCCTGCCATAGCCTGCTTAGCCCTGCCAGACCTGACAAGCCCCTGCCATAGCCTAAACCTTGATTGACGTGCCATACCCCCAGTCATGGCCACCGAAGCAGCCCAGTGTCCGGACTCACCCCTAGCAGGTGAGCTTCCACAGACCACAACACCCCACCTCGGGCAAACCCCAGCATAGCCTGCTGACCTCCCGCAGGCCGAGCCTGCCTGGGAAAACCAAGAAGGGCCACCAAGGAAGCGGCCCCGTGCAGACGCAGTGGGCAAAGGAGAGACATCCTCCATGAAGAAGGAGGCCCGGGCCAAGGCCCACACAGCCCAGCCGCTCTGGGCAGGAAGTTATCGCCAGCCCCACAGGCCCCTCCGCTGGCGTAAACCTTGGGCCGCCATCCAAGCTGGGATTGAGGCCAATAGTTCCCGCATTGCGGGCCTGGAGACGGAGATGGAGTCTGCAACATCCCACGTATTGCGCCGACAGTTGGTGATAGCGAAACAACAGATCACTGAGTTGGAGACCCAAGCACACTGGCTGGAAGACAACATCCGCTGGTGCACTCCCGAGACAAAGAAGATCGCCAAGTGCTCGCAGACATGCGTGCTCGCATGGATACCCCCGAACGCCGCGAGACAGACAGGGACCGAGGCAGAAGCCAGACACTTGCAATCACGCCTCATCTCCGTGATCGAGGTTGATAAGGCCAATGCCATGGCACGGCAGCGCATGTGCCACACCCGCTTGAAGTTGAGGCGGCTACCGCCGAAGACGGAGGTTGCAGTCAGCTTTGGAAGTTAACCAGCAAAGACTGACTCCAGCCTTCGAGAAGGATTTGGCACGGACCGAAATGCAGGCCCGACCGCCGCTGCCCGAAGGCAAGGGCCTCCGTGCGTAGGCGATGAACAATGGCAGCACCGCACGCCGGAGATGGCAAGACAGACCAAGCTCTTGCAAGAGCCGAGCTCCGTGACTTCGAGGAGAACGTAAGCCGCAAAGACATGACACACCAAGCATCCGCAGCCCAATAACCCCGCAAGACGCCAATCGGTCACCGCCAACCTGAACGCCGCAGCCGTGAGCCCCGCCGCGACCATCATCACGCTGCCAGCCACAAAGCCGCAGACTTCACCGGACGCCGAAGCTTCGTGAGCGCAAGTGACGGAGCCACAACCGGGTAGTTCGGGGCCTGCCAGAAGAGCTGGGAGAGAATCTCACCCAGAAGATACACACATAGATCCTTGGGCGCATGACATTTCCTGGCCCAGGACCTGTTCAGGTTACGCGACCAGCCCGGTGTGGGGTCCAGCGCCCAGGCCACAGCCGAGTCGTGGTGTTCACGGTTGCGGATGCACGAGTTCGAGAGGCCATACTGCAACAGGGCAAGAAACTGAAGGGCACATCTCTATATGTGAGCCGAGATCTTACTTCAGTGCAACAGGAGGCATGCAGGAGGGAGTTCGCCAGGGTCAGGGATGCCCGCAGTCGACCAAATGCTGCAGCTGCACCTGCTCAGCCAAATGCTACTCGTGTTGCCTCCGCTCCTGATCCTCCGCAATCTGCCCCTACAACTCGGTGCGCTCCCCCTCCGACCAAATCTTTGCCCTGCCGCTCTCGCTTACGCTTGTCGAATGCGCCCCCGCAACTCAGTCTACTCCCGCTGCTGGTCCATTCGTGACACACACTACACAAGCATCTCCGACCTCTCAATAGGAATTGTGCCTCCGGGTAGTGGTCTGGAACTGTCGGGGTTTCCCGTGGCAGAAGGGTGATAGCCTCAATTCAGTAGCTGTGGACATGGACCTCATCTTCCTCATGGAGACATGGGAACACCTAGGCCACAGGCTGCCCGATCTACCAGGGTACCAGCATTTTTCAGTGTTCAATGGTTGTACAAGGAGACATGGACACGATGGAGTTGCCTGCTACTACGGGGTACCCTTGGCACATTTGGTTTCCCTCCAGAAGACCGACAAACATAACCGCTACTTGTGGATCCGAGTGCACCACCCTGGCGGAGATCCTCTCTTCCTAGCTGCTTGCTACTTTCCCCATGCAGAGAGTCCCTTCTATCATAGCCACCCGGAGGTGGACAGGATGGACCCGTATGTCGATCTATATGATGACATACAGCAGCACAAGCGGATGGGCAGAGTCATGCTCCTTGGAGACTTCAATGCGCGGACATGGATGGAATAGGCCATGCGGCTGGACCTCCTCGCGCACTACAACCCCAACATTTGGTCCACGGCTGAAAACAACAGTAAAAACAAAATATGGATTGTTTTTTTGAAGATTTGAAAAAAACGTACACGTAGTTATACGAAGGCGTGGTTTTTCCAGAATATGCTGTAGTTTTTCTTAGGGAGCCGTAGCTTTTTTTTTTAAGAATGCGTGATTTCTTAAGAAGGTGTAGTTTCTTTTTTACGGATGTGTTGTTTTCTCAGGCGGTATGGTTTTTTAAAGGGATGTTGTTTTTTAAGGTAATGTTTTTTTGAGGTGTGGTTTTTTATAGTTTTCTAAAAAACCAAGTTGTCCACAGGCCATTACTTCCACAAAATGGCAGCATAAAGGAGATGTATGCATGCTTGACACACTCACTAGTACATGTGTCTGAGCTTGTAGAGCATGAAACTTGAAGACATCCATCACTTGGCAACTCGAAGATACATTGATACGAAGAACCAAAGATAGACATTGGTTTGGCATCACATAGGCATTTCTTGAAGGACTCAAACATGCCACACCCACTCTAACATGCCACGTGGGCTCCAACATGCCACCTAGGCTCCAACATGCCAAGGTGGCTCAAACATGCCAAGGTGGCTCCAACATGCCACGTGGGCTCCAACATGCCACGTCGGCTCCAACATGCTAAGGTGGCTCAAACATGTCACCTAGGCTCCAACAAGCCAAGGTGGTTCACAACATGCCACCTAGGCTCCAACAAGCCAAGGTGGCTCACAACATGCCACCTAGGCTCCAACATGCCAAGGTGGCTCAAATGTGCCATGCAGGCTCCAACATGCCACCTAGACTCAAACATGCCAAGGTGGCTCAAACATGCCATGCGGGCTCCAACATGCCAAGGTGGCTCAAACATGCCACCTAGGCTCCAACACACCAAGGTGGCTCATACGTGCTACCTAGGCTCCAACATTCCAAGGTGGCTCAGCCATGCAACGTGGGAATCAACATGCCATCTAGGCTCCAACATGCCAAGGTGGCTCAAACATGTCACCTAGGCTCCAACATACCACCTAGGCTCAAACATGCCAAGGTAGCTCAAACATGCCACGCGGGTTCCAAGATGCCACTTAGGCTCCAACATATTAAGGTGGCTCAAACCGCGCGGATGACGTGCTGCAGTTGCGTCCCGCAGAGGCAGCTTGCACATGGCACTCAGATGACAGTCAGGTCACCCGCTTCGGCAGACAATTGCTCCTGATGTGCGGTATCTTTGACCTGCTCGTATGCAATGGCCTACTACAATGGCCCTCTTCCCATGGGTACACTTGCGCAGCACGTGACAATCACGGGCGGGCGGAACTAGTGTCGCGGATTATGTCATAGTGGTCGCGCAGATGTACACCTTGTCGCCCATTTTCACGCCGGCATGGCACCGGGACGAGGGAGGCCGACTCAGATCACCTCCCACTCTATGTGAAGTCTGGCCTCGCCTACCGCTACGCCCCTTCTTAGTAGTACCTTTGTCAATTCTGGTTGCTTTGGATTATGAGCAAAAGAGGAGGGTTACGCCGACATGCTCGAGAAGCCTTCCCGCGATTCGCAGCCCACACGCCGGAGCAAAGAAACCAAACCACTGGTTGAGCTCCTCGTAAGCGAGGCGCGCATGTGCTTTGGGAGACCTCCCCACGCCGAGATCGAGGTCGCGAACCTTCCCGCGATAAATGTGGTTTGATGTCGAGTGTAAGGAACCCAAACGCGCACTCCGCCTCATCGCGTGGATCGAACACGCCGAAAGACCACCAGCCATTACCGTGCCTTCCTCAAGGAAACAAAGGCAAGGTACCGCAAGGCACCAAGGAAAAAATGTTCGCCTACTAGACTTCCACAGAGAACTTTTCGGGCGCAGGGGTACTTGCGCAGCCGCCACCCTAGGGGAACATCACGGCGGTGCAATGGGAGCAAATACACGCTCGCAACTTTATGATCCCGGGAACACGCGGGATGATGTGCCCTCGCGAATACATGGCCCACCGCCGGTGATCACGTAAGAAGATGTCGAAGGGTATGGCTCGGCGCTGGCTAATGGAAAGGCAACAGACTTGGACGGCCCGCAAAACGGAGTTGCTCAAGTCGGCGGGGACAGCCCATGGTGCCCCTTCCTTGGCGCCTTTGTTCAACGGTATGCACCCGAAGAGGATTTTCGGTCATGGACCACAAGCGGGGGGTTGTTCGATCTACAAGGTAGGGGACCCACCTTTATCGACCCAATTACAGAACCATCATGGTCAGCTCGGTGTTTGCCAAATCAGATGCGGGCATTCTCGAGCAAGAGGTAACCAGATGGGCGAGGTAGCGCAAGTCGGGGCACTTACCCGGGCGGGCTTCCAGGCCCCAACATTAGACCATTGATCACATCTTCACACTCGGGGCCTCGGGTTGAGGACAGCAGAACCGTCGGGAGGACTCATCTTCTTTGTTTTATGGACTTTGCAAAAGTTTTCGACCACCGCATTACCGAAAAGTTGTGGGCGAGATTGCACCATCCGGGGCTCCCTATGGATCTGAGAACGCAGATGTCTAAGATCTGACGAGCCGCATGGCCGCATGCAAACGAAGGGCAGTCATTTACCCGGTAGCATTGGAGTTAGGCAAGGTTGTCCTCTCACCCACAATCTTTGGACTTTAAATTGACCCGGTTGGAAGCCCGGCTTGGCGCCAATGGGGCGGTATACGCTCTTGCACCAGGTCATCCGGCAGCTCATCTATGCGGATGATGTGGACCTCTTGGCCCATACACGGAGGGCATGCAGGCACACCTAGATGCCCCGGACACATTACGGAAGGCGGCGGACATGCGTGTCAACCCGGCCAAGACTAAGGTGGTCCTCATATCCTCCTCCGTCATCCAAAGGCACCTCGGCTCACTTATCGGCGGATGGTAGAGGTCACACCGGCTACAAGTGCACGGGGGTGGAATTTCCGTCCCGAATGTATTGGGATGCATCCATTAAGCCGCCGGGTGATTTGCGGGTTGGAAGGCGTTATGCGCAATGCAAAACAATAGTCTTGTATAGTAGTTGTATGATTGGGGCCACCAGTCCACATTTGTTCCGAACGCTGGTGGAGCCAGTTCTTCTATATGGAGTCGAGGTGTGGGGCCCAGTGGTGTCTTTGGCGACTTAGAACGACTTAGAGCAGGTCCAGAAGGCATTTTTGACGGGCACTTGGGGTCAAGCCCTCGTTCCATATGAGATCTTGTTGCGGGGACACGGGATTCATGCCCCCCGCAGACATGAGGCCCTCGATAGACACATTGTTTATTTCCAGAAGGTGGCCAGCATGGGCGACACTCGGCTCATGCACTTGGCTTACGCTGTGGCGATGAGCTCGCAATGACTCAGGGCTTGTTGGAAGGACAAGAGAGCCCGATGGTCGGGCGACTTTGGAACGTGAACGCACATAGATGCGCCCAGTGCACAGGACAGCCCGTGGGGATAGGCCGAGGGGGTACTTGGACTCTTGTTTTTTCGGGGAAGCTACGGGACCACCATGCTCGCGGAGCAGGTAAAGGTAGCACACTACAAACAACACATAAACCCCACCCTGGTTCGAGGCCCACAACTCTAGCTGCGTTCTCAGTTTGCCCATGAAGAAGCACAGGATCATCGCGTCCATTCGAACAGGGGCCCATCATCTTCGGCTTGAGACGGGTCATTTGGGTTGGAGAGCTGCGCCGGGATAGGCTTTGTCGGTGTTTTCTGGCGGGGGTTGTTGAGGATGAAAGCCATGCCTTCGAGTCTGTCCGGCCTATAGAGGCGGTCGGGCTCGCTACATTCTCTTGGTGCGACACAGTGCGCCTGCCGACGAGCTACTCAATGCACGGCCGTCGATTCGATCTCTTGGCTCCTATCTCCAGGAGGTTTTGGATCTGCGGACTCACCTCTGCCCCAGGGCGCCTACCCGAGGTGCCAGGAATTCATGTGCATATGTATATTTGTACAGCTGCCAGCAGGCTTGTTGCTGCGACGGTTTTTCCCTCCTATGGGGGGGGTTTTTTAATCTGGGTAGCAACGGGCTTGCTGCACCCGTGTAATTTGGGTCCCATAGGCCGATTGGCCTCCGCGGACGATAAAAGAACCTTCCTTCCTTCCTTCCTTCCTATGGGACCCAAACAAAGAGAGAGCAGCAAGCTTATTACTGTCAAGATTAAAAAACCCCTGATCCGAAGGGTTTTCGAGGGAAAAATCTTAGCAGTAATAGGGATGCTGGTATACTGTACAATCGCATATGACAATTCAATGCTGTACCGGAGGACATAACTGAGTCCGTGTATCCATAACCTCCTGGAAGTATGATCCCAACAAGCCCACGGAGGCCGGATCCCAAGCAAAGTTGGAAGAACGAACTTGCATATAGAGTAACTTACAAAATTTTAAAACGCTACACCTTGAGAATCTAGTGGGCAAGAAGGAATTATATGCCTGGTACAATGACATAAGCTCTGAGAAGAAATCTAAAGTTGTTGCCACAGAGTTCCACAACAAAGTTCCACAGGAACCGAAACGCAAAAAAGGCTATTCGTTAAATGCAAAGATTATATTATCCTTTATAGAAGGCAATTATAAGTGTGATTCTGATCAGAGATTTTAGTGTGACAGATTTGGGATTCTGACTATTTTATTTACATTGTTGCCACCATGGATATTGGTTTCTTTGGGCGACTTTTAAACGGCCTCCTTACACGATGTCAAGGAAGTGAATCAAAGGCCAAAAGTATGGTGCATATGGATCTTTAAATATGGGGAGATTGGTCTAATTATAGAAATTGTATCATGGCTGCAAGGATTGAAAGTCCTTCATTTTATTTTTATTCCATGATTGGCAAATCCTACTTCATGTTTTATTAGCAACAACTTCCTTCATCCTCTACTTTCTTCATTTCCTGTACTCAAATTGAAAATACTCTTGCTACTCTCCAATTCAAGGCAGTTTCAAGCATTGTTAGTTTTCTTTGGCAATCTCTTTGGTCATTTGAGCTCTTAATGGGTTACTTGAAAGATTGGCCTTTATTACGAGAAAAAAATCAGTCCTTGCCTTACAATTCTGTGTTATAGCTTTAAATGGCTAACCTCCTAGCCTATGTGATTGCCATCTTAGCTTTGGTGGTACCATTACCCCCACCACTTCAACACTTCATAAGATTAGTTGGCATTGCCAACTTGGTGTGTAAAGCTTGCCAAGTTTACTATCTTGTTGCTCACATTGCCTTGTGGCCCCATAGCTTGGAAGATGCTCATTTGACTGCGACATAAGTTTTATGCTTAAGTGCGCAGCCAATAGACACCCTCCCCTGCCATTATCCACAATCATTTGTAAGCTTCCCGCTGCATGCATTAAATGAGCCTAATATCCAGCAAATATGTCATACATGCAAGCAAGCAGATCCATATTGAAGAGCAGTCATACTTGCTAGCAGTCATATGTATGCAGAAAACAAATAGAAACAGATAATATTCTATTCTTACATGAATCCTCTAAGTAAATAAATGCTTCTGCAATACATTTCGACTCTTATCTTGC
This sequence comes from Isoetes taiwanensis, assembly GCA_021234155.1. NCBI lineage: Eukaryota > Viridiplantae > Streptophyta > Lycopodiopsida > Isoetales > Isoetaceae > Isoetes > Isoetes taiwanensis. The sequence continues at coordinate 14,537,837 of JAJEKV010000004.1, read as the reverse complement.
TGGTTTATGAATCATCTTAAAGAAGTTCGTCATCTCGGAAAAGATTTTCCATGCATGTTGCATTTTTTGCTTCTTCAAGACACCCTACACCAAGTTGCAAATGATCATAAAAGCATGTTGTTTTGAAGAGGATAAGTATTCTAATATGCAAGCAAGCATTATATTTTCGAACTCAAAAGGTTGCATTATATGTATTATCAACACATATAACGCAACCACAAAAAAATAACAAAAAGGTTGTGTTATATACATTGTACTTTTTGCTTTGGTATGTTATGAATAGAATAGAATAGAATAGAATAGTTTTTTTAACGTCCACGAAGACCAATAGGTCATGGGACCCATACAATGGGCTAGTACAATCATTACTACTAGGATTAAAAAACCCCTGCCTCGAAAGGTTATTTTTTTGGTTTGAAAAAAAAAATCAAAAAGCTTTGGCAAGTTCATGAATAACATAGAAACCATCAAATATAGCACACACCAAAACAAAAAGTTTCAGTTTTTTTTTCTCGATACAAGACGCGTCCACAATAACATCATCTCTTCAATATCTTCATAAAAGCTTACTGCACTACAATGATGCAAGGCAAAGGACATGACCAGAATGATCAGCTGAACAGAGAATCAACTAGTGGGGTGTGAAACCCTACCAAATCCACTCGGACATTTGCTATTTTCGCCCAAAAAACTTAATTAAATATCACATCATACATAATTAGAAAGATCCCAAAAGGAGCTTTCCAACGCAATAAAAAAACACTCAAAGCAAAGGGTCCGAATTTAAAAGTTGTGATAAAAACTATATTACCATCAAATACTTTGCCAAAAGATATCTGGATTGAAAAGTACCAAAAGCAGATGCATATGTTGATATATCTAGGTCAAATCATATGTCAATAGAAAGCTCTTTCTATATAAGCTTTCCAAAGAGCCCAAGATCATCTGAATCTGATCTTTGTAGCTCAAGTTATGAGCATGGAAACAATTGACATTCACTCTCTAGTGCTTCTCTTCTTTGTCTATTTTTAGTGACTTAGATATTACATACAATGGTTTGGTTAAGAAGAACCTCTCATAAAAATCGTATTTTTGAATAAAACCTTTTTTTTCCAACCAAAAATTTCTAAAAAGCATTTGCAAACGTAATCAAACATGAAAGATGCATATTAGCTCTACAACTACTATGGATTAAGCAGGTCCAAGATCCTCTAGCCTATTCTTTATAACAGGATTGATCCGGACCACCTGGTTCTTGTCAGAACATAGGAAACAATATAGATTGAAGAAAGCTTTTATATGGGGTGGGTGGTATTATCATTTTCGCGCATTGGATATGACAATAACATTGTTTTACATTGTTTCATGGCATACAAGGCGGTTGTCTTGGGGGTGTGTTGGTTTTCCCTATGTACCTTAAAGTCATATCTTGTGCTCATCATGGGGGATGTGCATTCCATCGATTTGTTATCTGGGGCACTCATAAGATTTCATAACAGAGTTTGGTTTTTCTAGCTACTTGTGTGTTGGATCATATGTCTAAATAGTTTTGGTAGTTCCATTTTTTGCACTTTTTTTATCTAAGGGTTGTCCATAGGTTTTACATTTAGCACTTCAGGAGCATTTCATATTGGGGTTTGCCCATTCCTAGATGCACGCATTCCTTTCCCAAGTTGTTGTCTCCTATCTTTTTCAAACATTTGTTGGCCTATAGATACTTGTCTTGTGGCATCTTTTCTTTTTAGCCATTACCATTTTTATCGCTTTGGAGATATTTTTAAATGGTTTTTTCATACATCGCCTTAGTTCCATGTTTTTAGCTACATTGTTGTTGGGCCAGTATCTTCATTATCAGGTTGTACTGCATGTTGCCTAGGTATCTTTTATGTTAGTTATTATTCAGACCTCAGGCTTTATCCCCAAAATATCCCTAGCGCACCTTAATCATTGTTCATTATCATAGCTTGGACCCAATGCAATACAATAGACATTCAACTCAACAAGGAGCTAGTGGAGTTCCCATATAGATCTTGCTCATGTTTGTCACCCTGATCTCAATCCGCGCCCTCTGGATGTTGTTTTCGTTGATATGCCATCATTTGTTTTATGTTCATCTATTTTGCTAGCATCTTTTCTCTATGGGTTTTGGGATGTTTTGTCTCCTCATTATGCATCTCCTATTTGGTAGTTCACATCATATTCTCTCTTTCGCCTCGTTAGCTTACACCCCTTTCTCCGCCATTCACTTGACCTCGGACCTATTCTCGATAGTGACCTTATCCTAGTTTCCTTTTTTCGTCCTAGATCTCGTTTCCTGTTTCCATGGACCAAGAATGTCGCTCCATAGGATTAGCACGATACTGTAAACATTCAATCCGACGGGGAAGCGCACCAGCTAGGGGAGTTCTCGATGGTCTCTCCCAATGTCATGAACGTTGGTGGTCATCCTCTTCTCAGGCATGCTACATTCAGTCCGATGTTCATCAGTAGTTGCGATTTTCCTAAGTCCTTATTTCTTTCGTTTTTATATTACATTGTTTGATGCCTTGTATGTGCTCTATCTTAGGTTTTAATTTCTTTAACATTTATCTTATATTTGTTTTGACTCCTTTTCTTATTCCCAAATATCCTATAGTATTCATTGGTACCCCGAGTAATCAACATTGTTTGTTAGTATAATTAATTTCCTAACATCGATTACTCCTCCTTTTTCTAGCATTCTATGAAGTCCCATGTTTCTTCTCAATAGCCTAATGTTCTAGTATACATGGTTTTTCATTTTTTATAAGTATTTATGCTTTTAGCTTATGCATCCATCGCCTCCTTCAGTGTCACGAACTTTTCCTTTCAAGTTCGGGGGTTTTCCTAAGAGAGCATTGCATTGTAGAGTTTTTTCCTTCACAACCATTATGTCAATAGGTCGTGGTTCTGGTTCTTATTGATATTTTTAGCTCGATTCATACTCCCACAGTGTTTTTTCACTCGTAACATCTTTTTTTCTTGCATTGATATATTATATAAGGCACTTGTTTTGACTCCTTTGCATTGCATAGTTACTATAGCTATATTGAACCTTTTTTCCTCATTGACGTTGTGATTGAACATTTGTGCTCTCTAGCTTCTGAAAGAGGCAACCAACTTAATCATGATGGTAAGGTGGAAACTTTTTCATTGTATACTAGCATTGTAGAAACCTTTTCTACGACTTCTGATCGCTAGGAGTATTTTCTGACAACATATTGTGAATCTATTTGGATGATGTCCCTGCTCCCATTTTTTTTATCACATGCACGTAGATATTGTTCCCAAGGGTTTGGGAGATTCTTTATATCATATTGCAGTTTGTTACCATGACTCGCGCGATTCTCGTTTTTCCATAGTTCTAATGTGCTTGGATGTTGTTTTTGTCATTGGTTTTTATTGATATGCTACCATTTGTTTTATATTCATCTCTTTGGCTAGCATATTTCTCCGATGGATTGGGATGTCCATCAACCTGATCTCGAACATTATCTCGACTTATTCTCGATTGTCCCCTAGATATACAGGCCATTTCCCTTGTCTATGCTTAGAGATAGCTCAACTAAATCGATCATTATTGTGTAGTTTCTTTGCTTCACCACAAGTCTTGCCATGTTAATAGAAATACATTATGGGTTTGTTAAAGTGTATGATGTTTAGCTTGTTTGCATTCTGTTTATGTTTTGCTAGTATGGCATAGGGAGTTGATGTTTTCATTATGGTATAGAAAATCTTTATATCTTGGTGTCCACCTGGAACCTTATTCGAATCCCGATTGGGATTTCGTCTTCGACATCGTTTCATCCCGTTCTCGTCATAGACTCTCCTCGCATGTTATGTCAACTTTGACCTTTGAACTTAGCCACGTATGTATCATTTATGAGTTATTTGAGATATAAATGGACTTCAATACTTAGCTTAGTAATTGATCTTGGTATTGTTGCATGAAGGACAAGTATATTACGCAATCAGTATACATTTTAACATGGTTTGTAACAAGAAATTGCGAAAAGGCCGCTAAGGGGACAAACTTTTTCAAAATTTTGAACTGTAAAATCATAGACGTTCTGAGAATGCCTAGGAAATAATTAAATGTATTAATTTATTGCTTTTGTATACCCATCCATCCAGTCCAAGTTGTTTTCTTTTTTTGCTATGTTTGGCAACACATGGATGATTTCAAAGCCTCTTATTTTATATTAGGCCATTGCCTGAACACAGTTATGGGCCTGTAATAAATTTGTTCAATCAGCCATCTTAAGTTTTCGCATTGGTGTGTATAATCATACTTTGGATTTTCAGAAAATTATTTGCATGTCCAAGATGATCATCTTTGCCATTCAGCTTGCTGGCTACACATTTTTGATTCAAAGTTATAGAGAGCTTTAAAAAGTTTAACCCTTTAGTATATATTACATGATAAAATTGCTGCCAACTATAACTACGTTACGTATGACGTTCGTTATGTTTGTTATGCTAGGATTTGTTTACTGAAAAGCCTGGAAAGATATTCGGAATGCTCACAAGGAAAAGCTAGTTAAATGCACACTGATTGAGCTGGGTGTTATAGTTTATAATATTTTATGGTCAAAGGGTTAAGTTCATTATAGTTATGAATTATGTATGATATTATTGTTGCTAGGATCCATGTTTTGGCATGGAATGTATACTTCAACCATGGAATTGAAAAAACACTTCGTTGAAGAGTTATGATTGCTCTGGCACGTGAATTAGTTGTTAGAGCAACAATGTTAAAGAGCCCATCACGGAACTACCCTTTTAGTGTGTTTATTGGCATCATGAATTTAGTGCACAGCGTAAGATTCAAGGAAGATAAGGCACTTAAATGCGGTCCAGATTTTCAAGGAACATGCACATTTAATTATTAAAGCAAAAGCGTGATGAGGAGATACGGTGAAAAGCAAGCAGAACGTTCATAAGAGCAGTTGTTTGGTTCATTAGATAACTAGCCCTTCAAAATATCCTTAGATTAATCTTGGGAATGACTGCACATTTATCATATCAGAAAGAGCTAATGATTACACATTTGTCATATGGGAAAGAGCTAACGTAAAGATTTGCAAGGGAGAGTCCTATACTCATTTCTTTGTCTGGTATAGGTGAAATTGCAAAAGAAAAGGTTCAAGAGGTGTCTTAGATACAGGTTATGCTGATTGACGATTGGCCCATAAAAAAAAAAATTGTCTAGATTCTACCGACGAAGATACATACTTAAATCTGGCAAATGCTACAGAGAGCGAAGAATCTAGAGAAGAGGTTGTTATAGTAAGGTGGACAGATTGAAAAAAGGAATTCAAAGTATCATGCCCGGTGTCTCTCAATTAGAGTCATGGTGTCTTGGTGCGCACCAATCGTCAGATTTGTAGAGTATGACAAAAATGCTATAGCCTTGCAAATCTATGATAAAATGCAGTATGAAATGCAATCCCTTATTAAAGATTGTTTTTAATACTAAATTTATCTCGACTATTGCGAATAGATATAAATCCATTACTAAGCAGGCAGGCGTTGGACTCGGGAAGCATGGGAGGATAGGCTTTGTCAGGTTGCCATGAAGGCGTCATTGAAGATGAATGTCATGCCCTTCAGATCTGCCCAGCGTTTGCCCATATCCGAGCATGGTATGTTTGGTTAGTTGTGCCTGACCAGCCGCTGCATGAGTTATTGAATACAGTGTCCGTGGGCTTGTTGGGGCTAGATACACGGACTCAGTTGTGGCCTCCGGGACAGTACTAAATTGTCCTTTACAATTGTACAGTGTACCAGCATACTTATTATTGCTAAGATTTTTCCCTCGAAAACCCTTCGGGGCGTGGCTTTTTTAATCCTGACAGTAATACGCTTGTTGCCCTCTTTTTCTTTGGGTCCCATAGGCCAATTGGTCTTCGTGGACGATAAAAAATCTATTTTATTCTATTCTATTCTATTAATACATTAGACATTAATAGTTGGTCCAACCTTATAGGTTTGGAATTAAAGAAATCTTCGCGGTGGGTGTCGCAATAATTTTTTTGTATGTATAAGCGCATCTTCCGAGAATATATCAACATGCACTTCTATTATCAACATGTTCTTGTAAGATTGCAGCATATAAAATCACAGAAAAAAGAAAGAAAAACTTGACATAGAAATTAGAAAAGTATCCACATTATGGTTAAAATTCCATCACCATCAACTTGATGAAAATTATGTTAAATCACAAGGGTCAATCCAATTTACAATTAAGACCTGGGCCAATGCCATTAAAAAATTGCCCCGTCCATGAATGGCCCTCTTTATCCACATAAATTCCTTGTCCATGCATTCGATTTTCTCTCCATTCTCCAACGTATGATCGATTATCAGCCCACTAATATTTGACTATTAGAAGTTAGATTGGTGATATACAAGTTTGATATTAAAATTTTTAGATAAGCATAAGACACGAATGCTTGCCTTATAAGCTCCATTCCCATGGTACTTCCCATTATCCCACTGGCCATTGTACATGGCGCCACTAGCATATTCAAATTTCCCTATAAAAAAGGAGTAACAAGACCTTAAACAAAAAGAGAACTATATATACTTTAAACAAAAAGAGAACTATATATTTTTCCCTAAAGATCGATTTTACCTTGTCCATGCATGACATCCTTGATCCAATCACCTTCATATCGATAATTTCCATCTACATAGACCCCCTTCCCATCACGAACATATCTTGGCTTTTCTATAATATAAATTAAATTTCAAGTTAGTAAAATGATCGATTGTATGAATACGCTATTAAAATAAATTAAAAGTGGGCCAAAATGGCATCCTAATTCAAATTTATTTTTGAATACAAAGGGATCTAAGGAAGTCAATTGTTACCTATTGTGTTTGCCTCTAAAGTTGGAGGAGTTGGTTTACTTGTTGGAACAACAGATGGATCCAATGTAATCCACTCCCCTTCTGTGCATGCATTGACTTATCGTTGTTAGACAATATTTTGTACATGTAAATAAGAGGACATATACCATAAGTCGCATTGTTGGAGTAATAAAACTTTCCCAATGTGCGTACTGATTCTGTAAGTGCTGCAATAGTACATGACAAAGAAAGTCACTACAATATCCATTACTATATCACTCCATATGAAGAAGCTTTAAGCACATTAAAATTATTTTGTTTATTGGACATCCTTGGAAAATAAAATAGAAGTTGGGTCGCCATATTTGTTCTCGTAGCACCACGTGTCCCATTTGTCCATCATGAAATGGAACTTGGGATGAACATTTTGCTCACCCAGTAGCAAAAAACCATCGAGCTCCAAAACCTGGAAGAAAAGCTGTGAACAGGATTTGTTTGCATTGTTCGCAGCTTCTAAACCTCTAAAGCATGGTCTTCTTGGAGCTGCAGATGGAGGGAAAAAGATTGAAGGAGCCAAGAATAGAGCAATCTCGCCAGAGACTTCTAAAACTAAACATGAAGCAAAAATCAAACACAGAGTCAACACCCAACTTCCGCTCCTGGCTACCGCCGATCGCTGGGCCCCTCCTGTTGTGACTACTAGGTACTGCCGGTTGCGGGGCCCATTTTGCTACCCCTGACCGCCCTCTTGTTGTGGCTTCCAACTACTCCCGATGGCGGGGCCCCTTCTGCTATCGCTGCATGGATGCCTCGACAATGTCAAGTAGAAAAATATTTTAAAACATGGAGACCAGTTAGTTGCATTTATATAACCTTGGTGGCTCTAGATAATGTAAGGTAAATTCAGAATGAACTGTAGAATGCGACTAAAGTTCACTTCTAGATTTAAAAGTTGCTACAATCACAATATGATTGTAGTTGGGCAAATTTATATATCTATTTGTTGCATTTTGTTACACACACACACGTGCACGCAACTAAGAGTCACGAGTCCAACTGAAATTGCATCCTTTCCCGTGTAGTAAGCTATTGTGTTTAGTTGTGTTGTGGGTTGAGAATTGAAGTAGATGAGAATAAAGACCAACCATACCATGGCTCTCAGGCCACGTTGAAAAATGAGCCATTAGTGAACGACCACTTGAAAGCAAGTGCTTTACCATATATTGAACTAGTCCTCAAGCAGCAGGGTTGCTCACGTTCAAGGTGTTGTAAAGTGCATGCGTGGTGTTTTAGACTGATGAAGGGTGTAAAAGCACATGCATTTTGTTATGAAACATTGTGCTACGGTCTTTTGCATTTTACATCGCAGATGTTGTAGACTCTAATCAACTTATGAGAGTTTTGGGATTGGGATTTTGTAGAAACACATGCACATGCACTGTGTTTCCACATGGAATAGATCCCCATCCCAACACTATCATAAGTTGATTAGAGTCTACCACATCTGCTATATAAAATGCAAAGAACGTTGTTTTTCCACATAGAATAAGTCCCCATCCCATTGATTAGAGTCTATGACATCTGCTATGTAAAATGCAAAGACGATAGCACAAATAAAATGGATTATTCATCTTTCCAGGTGTTTTAAACTATTAGTGCATTAATTATCTAACCAGAAGGATCCTTGCTTTTGCCCTTTGATGGGGCTGAAGCTCCTTTCTTTGACATAATTATCTGCAGCCAAGATACAATATAATATTAATCACGTTTCACTTGCTACAGTACAATATTTCTTTATGCTCTTTTCCCCAAGTCCCATCCACATTGAAAAGAAGGAGACGCTCCCAATAAAAATGTTCCAAGATAATGGACAATAGATGGTGTAAACTTTTCTCATTCAATTGAATCCAGGCACAGTGGTTTGAAGATCTCTGGCTAGTCCCTTTCAGTGCCCAGGACTCATCTAAATTCTGTGATATATTTACAACTTACTAAATAAAAGTATTAACAGTTAACATGGATTTCATCTTCTTTATAAATAGAGGATATAAAAAAAAAAAAAATGATATTAGTTCTCCTTACCTAGATGCCATACATACCTCGTAGGCACAATCACTTTTTAGGCATGTGAAATTCTGGTACAATACCTGTTAAACAACCAGCAGATGAAAGGATCCTATGAGAGAGTAATTATTTCAAAACAAGTAACCACACATTTTCAACTACATGTTCAATAATCATATTATGCACTAATGCCCTATAATTTGAAGATATTAACAATCCACAAATGTTTGCCTCTAGACACAGAGAGTTGGATACTTTGACCTGCTAACATCTATGAAGGAAAGGCCTGTAGGCATTTTGCAGATTCTACTTCCGAATATGATAGAAGTACGACAACGAATAAATAAAATGTGGCAGATTAACCATCATCAACCTTTTCTTACATGGCACTAATACCAATGTATTAATGCTGACGACAATTGTTTCATGATGCAACTGAGGCGGTAAATAGAATTTCATTCATGCTGCGGTTATGCTTTCTTTCATCAAATCAAAACTTTTAAACGCATTGTTCCACAAGACTACAGCTAATAAGTGCTCTAAACGTGGCAGCAAATTTGCTTATAAAAATTGACCACTTTAGTAGCTGGTCTTTAGTGCATTTCCAACCCTGAGAAGACTGATGGCAACCTTTGAACGAAAGCTCATTAAATGGCAACATTCTTGCTTTATATGCTAAGCTTCTCAGTATTCAAATAAAGCTGAAGAAGACTACAAAGATGGTATCATCCTTCCAAGGTCCTGTCTGTCCATGTCTAGCTGCTTCCACAAGTGCATGTAGTAAACGAAAGTGCATGTAGTAAACGAGTGAAGGCATGATCCAAGTTTTTAATTGTGATATATCTCCATCTATCAAGCACCATGCATGCAACTTTGCAAAGGTAAGAAAAGACAATTCTATTGCAGCTGCCAAACTATAATACTCCGTCTAGTCACTAGTTTAGAGAAAGCCTATGCAGAGGCATCCTATTATACTGAGCATATGCACAGACCCTATCGTACAAGAAAGATAGGATACAAATAATAATGAAAATGAGATGTTTCTTGCTAAATATGCAAATAACAGAGCAGCAAGACAATGAATAAATAAATGCTATAAATCCTTCTTTGAATTTTAAGAAGCTGCATTCTACGTTGCCTCCATTGACATCTGATATGTGTCAACATTGCTCCTCAGGATGTAACTTAAACATAGCTCAGGTATTTGATCCAAAGCATTTGAAAGTATATGTGCCAAAGGAGCTTACATGCATCTTCTGATAACTTAACTGTAATTAATCAGGTGGTTACAAATGGTGTAACCTTGCTTATTTTCCATCTCATTGTGACTGCAAATAGGCAAATACATGCCGAAATCAAGGAAAACGAGTATCTGCAGTTCAATTGATATGTATGGCAAAGACGGGTCAGTTTTGGAGGGCACATTGAGCACAGTTTTGCTCAAAATATTATGAAAAATGGATAAGACAGATATCTGACATTTAATTGCAGCTTGAGCAATTGTTGCGCAATGGGATTCATGCACAAGAGAAGAGGTTTGCATATCTAAAGCCGGTGGTTAAATAGAAATTGCAGGCTGAAAAAATTTACTTCTTACCTCTTACTCTTAAGTTTTGATAAGCTTTCAGTAATAGCAGGTTGCCGCAGGCTCAAGATCTGCAAAAAGAAGAGGCTTGTGAATGCACAAAGAAGAGGTTTGTGTATCAAAAGCCAGTGGTTAAAGAGCATTTGAAAAACATGTAGTTCACTAAGATAACAGGTGGTTTCTTACCCCGTATTGGTAAGCTTTCAGCATTTGCAGGTGGCTGCGGGATCAACTTCTGCAAAAAAGCAAACACTGTCAAATGAGACAAGCTAAAGAAACCAATGATTTATGCTGCAATGAAAAACATTAGTATGTACAGGATAATCTGTGTAAACAAATACAGAACTGACGCTTTTGTTGGAAAACAGAAAAAATTAAGCTAAGGCAGACATTCAGCTCTACATAAATGGCAACATAAAACATATTGCCGCACATGGCATATATAATCAACATAGCGGCATCCATATCATCTAAGTTATATGCCATGGCTAATTTGAGCTTTTCTATATGAGGTTAAAAATGTGGATATAAATCTGCAAGTTCCACTTTCATGCAACAGAAAAGAAGCTTAATGATTACAAGGTATTCTGGTATTTTCCAACGATGATTTTACAGCTCCAGAATGCACTTGCATCTTTTACTTTTGGTTCTCAACATAAACAGCTTCATATGGTAAAAATTGGAGGTAATCCCAAATAAATAGTGTTTGTTAAAAACTTGGACTGTACACTAGGTAATATTGGATATGCTCACTATCATACCATTTTCTCCTTCAATAGTAAAGTTTAAAGAGTTTCACAAGACTGTAAATAAGTACAGATATGGAAACGGAAAGAATTAAGCTAAGGGAGGCATATATACTTTCGGCAATCATTCCACTTAGAAAACACATCAACTTAGAAAACGCATCAATCTAAACATTTTTTTTACCTCTACGATTGAAGCGTGAAACAAGCTGAAGCGCCCGGTGTTGGAGAATGCAGATGACAGGGCAACGATGTTTTAGGGCTGCGTTTTTACCGGCGAGGCGACGGTGCAACGCAAAGGCTTAATTTTTTCAGCCCCGTCAATTTTATCAATTACAATAATAATCGTTTGCTATAATGTCTGCAAGTTTTAATGTTTTTTTTGTGCATTGGATAAAGGCATAATCGTTGGAATATGCTAAATCAAGGGCATGGATTTTACACCTCACACCCCTTGTATAGCACAACGCTCCCCATACGCCCCATACACGTATAAAAATACGTTTGCGAATGGGAAATACGGTGTCATGAACCATTGCCACGCAAGAAATTGTTTTTGCAACTAGACCAGAAGCCGGCAGAAGCTGCACAATCTGTTACAAGCAATTCGAAAGTCCAGTCCAAAGCCCAAATCCAAATCCACGGGCCAGTGGAACGAAGCACCGAAGATGATATAAGAGGGCTCTCTGCTTGCTCAAGAAACCTCTCCGCTACCTAAAACCAGTCCTCATTCTCTGCTTCCTAAAACAAAACTCTTCATGGCAAAAGCGGCAAGCAAAAGCGGCTTCTACATTCTGTGCATCCAACTGATCCATCTGCAATCGGGAAGACAGGGGAAGAACCGAAATAGGTGAAGGTGGAGTTGCCCTCCAAAATCAGAAGCAAGAAGAAACAAGAAGTCGCTGAACATGCCATCGCAGGTCCATTTGGGCAGAGCCAAGCCGTCCGGGCCCCTCCATCAGGATGTTCTTAGCAGCCCCCGTGAAGCCAAGACCTGCTATTTCCGACCATGAAGAGCAACCGTAAAAAGGAAGAACGCCTCAGACCATAGAGAAAAAAAATTGGAATCCCCCTTTTTCCAGCCCACCTACGCCCAAATCTTAGGAAAGAGATATTTTGGGGACGTAATGGTCTATAAGTCCGGTCAGTTTTTACGGACGTGTAACATATAGTTTAGTGGTTGTATACCACAAATATGTGTTAGATGAATTATTCAAGCCAAATTAATGATTTGTGAAAGATGCTAGGGTTTAGGGCTATAATGTATTAGACAGGTCGTATAGGACTTCTTGTATCTACAATGATGTTGAAATTGGATCCTTGTGCATTTCATGTTGTGGTTGTGGGCAATGAGTTAATGCTTGAATGCTCAATTTCCATACCATCTTTAAAATAACTCAAATGACAGTCATTGATCTATACTGGCGTAATCTGTAGATCTGATTCCTTTTAATTCTACCTTAGGCTTTGATTAAAAAAATACTTGGAATAAGATCTCTCTCTCATCCTCTTTTGATTCTTTGATCTTGGCTTTAGCTATCAGCCCTTAACAATCTTAATTTCCTCTCTTTCAATTTGAATTTTGATCTGATCCTGTTGATCCAAGGGAGTTTGCTGTCACTAAGTCCTCAAATTATCAAGCTTTTGCTTTTCCTTAGTGTGAATTTTTCTGCCCCAAGTCTTGAGCCGGGTTTGGCAGCCTAACCCACCAGTCCATTTAGCCAAGTAGGCCAGTAGGTTGAGGAACTTTGTCCAGTTCTGCTCAAGTTGAGGGAAATGACCAGACAAAGTAAAACCACTTAAATTGCAGACCCTGTTGTTATGATTCCAAAGGTTCTTACTAAAATAAAATCTATCATGAAGACAATGGATATGATCATCTAATATGTGATTAAAACAACTATAAATATTAGGTTGAGTTCTAGCTAGCTCATATAGCTACAAGTAACCATGTTAAAGTCCCCAGCCAGAAGGCATGGAAATATCTCCAGAAGTATTATTTGCTTTAATGGAAAGCTTAAAATTAGAAGGAAGAGCATTAAAAATCATTCTCGCAAAGTTGTCATCATAGCTTATACTCTTGGAAGAAAACAATATCAAAATTAATAGATGAAAGGCAAACCTTAAGTCTATCACACTTGATATTCGAGGTTAAGCCTTGGAGAGTCCAAGCAAGGCATTTTAGATTAATATCCATGAAAGAGAGTTTTCTTGAAGACCCTTGAACTTTTTCTTACGGGTTCAGGGTTGCTATTTTTACATTGTCTCTGGTTCTTGTAAGAAACCACCTTTCAATCTTCACTCGTTTACTAACTAGATGCTCATCGTATTCAATGTTAGAGAAATCGCTATGATAATGGAAGTAGTCCCAAAAGCCCTCTTTACTATTAATGTATTCAATTATAGGTTTGCATTGAATATCATTATGATGTCTGCTAATATCAACCGGGAGTCTTACTTTCATTGCTACCATTGTTTACCATAAGGGGGTGAATAATCAAAGGGAGAATAGAATCACCTGTGAAGGAGACATGGTCCTTGATTCCATAGTGCTCACTTCTTTGGGAGTTTCAACTTCTTTGATTTTGGTTCCCTTATTACTGTCCTGCAACATAGTTTTCTTTATCCATGTTGCTTTCTTTAACTGGGGCAGGGCCAAATCGTTTGTGCATGGGAGCTTTACCTTTATCTTTATAAGTACCGATAGGCATTTTAGAATACTTAAAGTTAATGTCAAGGAAGGTATCATAGTCTGTCATTGTGCTTATGTGCTTCTCCCAATTCAAATCCACCTCTTCTGAAGTACAAACCAAGGGGAAATTTGTTTCTATAAACTCCCCAAGACAATCACCAATAGCTTTTAGGTAGCCATGAGTCTAAAAGGCTGGGGGGAGGTTTGGACAAGATATCCATGTGGTGATGGCCACACAGGAATAGTCCCCAGGGTATATAAAGGATGCCATTTCATAATATAAGCAGGGCAATTAACAACACTAGAATTTTTTTTAGTTAAAATAATATTCTTATAATTTTTATTCTCGGGGAGAATCTGGAAAGTCTTGTTCTCCATCTTGAGAATAGAAAAAAATGGGAATATCGATGGACTTATTTAACTAATTTTTTGCATCCACTAAGAACAATTAAGAGGAAGATGGATAAGGGTTCCACTGGTACTTAGCTTCAGAGTATTGTCCTTTATTGCAAGGAGGTCAACCATATAACCTTTCACATTATTTAAATCATTTTCACTAATTTTAGACTATAGGACCCTACCATCAACCACATAAGAATTTAAAAGAGAGAGAAATTGTACCATTCAGTCTGTCATATTTGCCCATGACCAGAGTTTTATAGTGAAGCCTAATATCAAAGATCCTCGTCGAAGTTTTGTCCAAGTTTGCACTCGTCACTTTGGCACATTTCGAGCAGGGACAGTTCATAGCTTTTCGGGGGTTGAACTAGCCATTTGTGTCATTGATAATGCAGATTTTCGTGGGTTCAAGTTTTTGAACTATAGCATCATGACTGATATTTTTCAGTTATTCCGCAGCAACCTGAGAAACTGTGTCCTTTAATTTCGCCTTAAGCTCCACTATTTTATGATCATCAGTGCGTTCATATACCTGGACCAGTCGGATGGAGGCTTTTGATTTCCATTCCATGAGCTCTAACTCTTCTGCAAGATCCTTGGTTGCCTGAGGGGGCTCAGACATTGATTTCTTGAAAGCTTGGTTGTTCAGACTGCAGCAATCGTCCTTGGAATGGCCTTATTTAACCCGGATCATTTGATACAGTAATAGACCGAGTTCTTGAATTTTTTGGACCATATTTCAAACTAAGTCCCTATCACTAGGTGTAGTCATGTAGTCTCTGATAGCATGCAAATTCTGACCATTCACGGTTCACTGTTTACAGAGGCAGAAGTACAAGAAGCAGTTTCAGAGATGGCAAATGGTAAAGCACATGATTTGGATGGCATTTGCATAGAGCTGGTGAAATGGAGCGGGCAAAAAACATGGGCAGCACTGACACGTTTGTTGAATGGCAGCGTGAACGAAGGCCTTCCTGCCAACTGGAAACTCAATAGAGTGCATCCTATTCACAAGTTGGGCGACAAGACAGAGGCAGCAAATTACAGAACCATATTGATTGGGAGCACATTTGCTAAGATACTGGGAAGTTTGTTGAAAAAGAAACTTAGTTCTTGGGCAGAAGAAAACAAAAAACGGTCGGGTTTCCAAGCAGGATTTTGCAGAGAGCATAACACTTTAGATCATGCCCTTGCTCTCAGAGTGCTTGTCGAAAAGGCAAAGGCCCCTAACCGTGCTCTGTACGTTGCATTTATTGACTTCTCCAAAGCATTTGATACAGTCTCCAGGAGAGAGCTAGGTGAGCGAATGGCACGCATCGGAGTTCCCATCGAGATAAGAGGCCAATCTCACTTTTGTACTCAGAGGTACTCATTAAACTGAGCTGGGATGTGAATGATTTGGTCAAAAACACCATCGGTGTACGCCAAGGATGCCCGCTTTCCCCCACTTTGTTTGGCTTATTCATAGATGAACTTGAGGAATGGCTCAGAATGAGATCCTTAGCAGGTACACCACTCGGTTCATACATAGTTCAACTTCTTATGTATGCAGATGATGTGGCTTTGATGGCAAACAAGGAGAAAGTCTTACAATGCCACCTGGATAGCCTAGAAGCATTTAGTGCTGCTAAACAAATGAAAGTAAATCTTTCAAAATCAAAGGTTATGATCTTTGGAACTAGGGATCGGCCAAAATTCATGTATGGTGGAAGCGAGTTGCAGACAATAGAATGTTACAGATATTTAGGGATAGATTTTTCCTAACTGGAAGGAATGCATCAAAAATGGAGTCACGGGCGGCAAATCTGCACTATACGGTATGTTATACAGGTGTTCCAAGGCAGCATTACATAATTGGGGATTGAAGAAGATTCTGTTCAAAACATTGGTGCAAACAGTCACCCTTTATGGTTCACCTATTTGGGGGCCGAATATCTCCAAAAAGCTTTGGAATCAAATTGAAAACGTGCAGAAAACCTTCATTCAACATGAGCTTGGCACTAGATACCAGATCCCATATGCAATCTTGCTTTTTGAAACAGGTTTCTCATTGAAGTGGAGGCTTTGTTCCAAGCCATCAATTTTGTAAACGAGGTTGAAAAAAGGTGCACCGGACAGATTATCCCATGCAAAGAATGGTGAATTCGGAGCAAAGCAAGGATGGTATCGGGATCCGATGAATTGGGGTAGATGGGGCGTGATGTGGAAGCAAACCGGCCTGGGAGAACAAATCGATGCACGACTCGCTAGTTCAGTGGCCAATGAAAATTTATGGTCCTCCCCTGGTAGCCGGATGCATCATTACAAGACCTATATTAATCAGACTCTAGAACAGGGCAGCCAGGGATACTTGGATTCGGACATCCCGAGACCATTGAAACAAGTGATTGCACGTTACAGAACCAGTTCCCATAGATTAGCTATTGAGACAGGCAGATGGCACAAAATCCCTATTGAGGAAAGGACTTGCAAGGCCTGCGCTATGCAATGTATAGAAAATGAAGATCATGTGTTTGCTTACTGCCCAGCATATTCAGAAATAAGAGAGAAGTACACAATCAAAGTTCAAGATTTCAGATCCTTATTTTCATTATCATATTTCGATTTGGGTCTATACTTAAGGGCGGTGGATGCACACCGTTCCTTACTACTAAAGTTATGATTGTAATGATTTGCAGGCTCCATGGCTCTCTTCAGGGTCCTAAGCGAGCTAGTTAAATAAATAAATAAATATTGCTCCGCCAGCCATAAGATTTCTTGTTAACAAGCAAGGATCTGGCTTTCTTGCTTGACACCCATGCATTTAGTAGCATCTTTATGTTGATCTCTGATAATACCGAAGGCGACTGTTAAATTTTGCATTTTCTGCCATGCAAGATTACCCTTCTCCTCCAACTTGAAGATCAACTTCCAATCCTTATGTTCTTGATTTACCAGATCATGATCTTTGGGTTCCACCATGGCCTTTCTACTTGAGGCCTCTCCTTTTGTAAAGAAGGAAAGAACTTCTAAGATATCCCTGTCACTGTTTTTCCTAAATCTAAAAAAATCTATACTAGCACTGTCCCTAAAATCTGAAGAAATCCAAATTCTAATGATCATAGTTGATTGGAGTGGAAGAATCATATTGGGAAACAAGCTTTGGAGAATAGCAGAGGTCAGACCCCCTGCTTCATCCATCAAGCTTGGCTCCAAGTTCGAGGCACCAACAACTGCACGAATATATGTGCCACCTCATATTCAGAAATATCTAATCTCATCGGTTGAATTAGCAAGGGCAGTCAAGTATGTCCAATCAAAATTGTGTTATGACAATGCTTGATGTTGGCATCTTATTTTTTGCTTCCATGGAACTCTTCAGAGAAATGAACTCTCCAACTGTAGATGGACTTTCCAACTGCATGTAGTTCATTTGTAAATGAGGATCTGTCAAATCGCAGCTGATCTCCACAAATGTGGTTAGCAACTATTAAGGCTACAAATTTAAACGACTTATGGACATGGATAAAAATCCGCAGTGCATATGGGAAAGATATAGACAAAAATAATCCCCATAAGTGAAATATGAACACATTGACATCGAGATTTGATCTACCCCTGCAATTGCTCTTTAGCTTAGTGTTTGGTTTATGACACTTATATAAATACAACTCCTCTGCAATGCACCTACAAAACATGTGAAGGGAATAGTGTTAGAACAACCATTACATAGTTACTAAAGATACACATGCATTGAACTCCATTAAATCTTTATGGCAGTTGCTATAGTCTATGCATGTGTATCTCATTTGAACATCTAAATGTCCTTAGGAGCTAGATATGTAAAAAATTACAGAGAAAGGGCCAAGTTATAAAATTGGCAACCAACCAATCCACATGTCTTTGCAGCATTTGTTACAATAAATCTGCTACTCTCTGTCATGGTTTCTAATCAGTTTCTTCAACAAATGGCAATGAAATGGAGATTTTGGTTGATAATGGAATCTCACAAATTCTGTAGGTTCGACTATGTTTCCCTCTCAATGTGAAATACCTTTGCTCCTCCAACATAATGAATAGTATTCCAGTGATGTAAGAACATTTCATTTCCAAAGATCACAACATGCTATTGTGTTGAAAATGTGAGCCACAAAGGCAGACATATCATCCAAACTTTGAAATTCTTTTTGTCCAACAATGATGCTACTACCACAATTAAAGTGATTGTTTCTATACCAAAAGTATACTATGTTCTGTTTCTTTAGCAGAGAGTCGAGTCCATTAAGTAAATGTGTTAGAAAAATGTAGGAATTTTAATGAAAGAGGCACAAGAATTTGCCATAACCAACTATGGCTTTAATACATCACATCTATTCTCTAGATTTGCAATACTTCATCATTGTAGCCTTAGATGCCTTCTAGAGCTTAGGGACTCTTAACCATAAAAGAGAATTGGATTAAATTTTATTGTCTATGAAGAGATGGCCTATGGGACCCAAACAACAAAGAACAGTTAGGCTATTACCGTGTAGGATTTAAAAAACCCCGCCCAGAAGATTTTTCAGGGAAAAACCGTAACAATAATAAGTCTGCTTTACAGCTCTTTCTGTCAATGTAATGATCGAGGACACAATTGAGCCCTCATGCCCATTATCTCCTGGACATCTGTGTACAATGTGCTCATTATGTTTATGATTACATGTAGCGGTTTATTAGGAGCAACCAACCTCTTCATATCGTGCCAGCATATGTGAGAATGTTGGATAATGCCGAAGTATGTGACTCTCATCTTCATAAGTCTCAACTGACAACATTGGCAGACTCTGTTTTCTCACTCTCCCCAGACCCATCTGCACGTCTAAGGTGATGTGCTCATATGTAATGCAATCGCTCTACAATTTTTCGTGGGCAAATATTTTAACAAGTATCCCTACGGCCCCTTACAAGGCCCCTTACAAGCGTAGAAAAAATCTAGCTTTTGTAGTGGGAGGTTTTTACTAACTCCAAAGCATTGTTATTCCAAAGCTTACTTAAAAAACATGCATCCAGATATTGTTTGAGGCAATTGTAGTCCTCGTTGTTCTGCACCTGCATCTCTATACCTGTACATTCCATCTAGATAACCATGTGGCTTCTTTCTTCTTCCAACAGGCTTTAAGACATTGTGGATCCATGGCCATTGTGTAGGCAAGGTTCAAAAGACGGGAGTCTTCCACGCTAATCAGTATTTGAAAGTAGATGATGTGACATTCCAGAGAAGCTCTTTGAAAAAGTTGGTCTCTTTTGCAAAGTAAATTTGGTATGGAACCGTGGACTTGACTCTAAGTCCTCACGCAGAAGGCCTTCTATACCCATTCCAAGTCCTTTCAAGTGGCAAATGATATCAATGGCCTCCACACTTCCACTTTATACAAAAGTACTGGCTCTACCAACACCTTGAATATGTGTGATTGTAACAGATCTTGGCTAAACAGAACCACAACAAATCGCATTTACCGTCTCTACCTTCAGAATCCTTGATTCTACCACGATGCTACAGAGTCCTCGACTCAGATTTGATTCCTGTGAATCACAGAAGATTGATTCAGAAGATTCCAGAGCCTCCAGCCATACTAAACATGCTCCTGCATGGAATACATTATTAATTAAGGCCCCAAATTTCCCATCGATTGGCTCTTCGTGGAGACCAAGACCTACAAATGAGAATTCGGACTACTTGGGGTTGATTCAGATCCTATGGGGATCATTTCGACCATAGCCCATCAGGGAATAAATTACTAATCGCATATTTCTTATTAGCCAGAATGACTTTAGCTAAACTTGCTCGATATGAATCCCAAAACTTTCTGTGGTTTAGCTAAACTGTACACATTTTTCCCTTCATACTTTCTAGCATTTAGCTAAACTAACCCAAACATCATCCCAAAAATTTCTATGGTGTGGCCAACTGAAAATATGAAACCAAATTACTATACTTCTTTTCAATATATTCCACTTATTTTAGTCATTTTCTTTGTGAAAACATTCTAAAATAATGCTAACTAGCAAAGTCTAGGACTCAAATTAATTCATAATGCTAAGCCCATCCGACTTCCATCTCTGAGCTAAGGAGGCCGTTCAAACATCAACGAAAAGGCCCATCCAATCAGGTGGTGCCACATCACCTTATTTTAAGACCAATATAACCTTAGGTAGGATTTTTATTTTAGCCTCTTATTAAAATCATAACATGCCTCCCCCTTTCAAATCCTTGGTCCCCAAGGATTATAGGAGTATACGGTTTTGGAACCCATTCCTTAGATCACCTTGTGACCATGATTTCGTCATTTAGTCCCTTTCGAAACCTTTTCCCTAGGTCAACTTGTGGCCATGGTTTCATTATCTAGTCCATTTCAAAACCTTTCCTTGGACCATCCTGTGACCATGGTTTCGTCATCTAGTCCCTTCGAAAACCTGTTCCCAGGGTCACTCCGTGACCATGGTTTCATCTCATTCTTTGCAGACATTCTACTTGTTGAGTCAGCTGAGGATTTTGCTGCATGTACTCTTCAATCTTACATGTGGCCTCGGGGAGTGAATGACCTCGCCACAAGGTTAAGTACTCAACAACATCTCATATTTCACAGCTTTCGAATGCGAGTGTCTAGAATCGCCCCAGGAGTTACCTCAGAGCTAAGGGCTAGGAGTATTGTCACAATCCGTTGACAATATTGCTTTCTTGAGTTGACTTATGTGGAATAGGGTGCACTCCTAATCTATTCCACAGTTCTAATCTGTCTTTCATTGACCCTTCCTGAGCCCAGCATATCGGGGCCTCTTTGACTAATGGTCCTAAGGTTCTTACCTTGTCACTAGTATTATAATACTCAGTTGGAATCTTGCATCTATCCTTGTGTCAAGAGCCCTAGGTTCTTTATGACGTGTTTACCAACTGTTTGGACTAGAGTGGAAGTCTTGCTTCTCTATTAGTTCACACTTAGTGCAACTAAGTACCTTATACTAGTCATGGGAATTCACTAACCAATGCGAATTGAATATTCCTGCATTTCTGGAGACCTTGCTTCCTAAGCAGTCAATACACCAATTGTGGCTATTCGTGAATTCCAATTGGGTTCTTTATCCCAACTCCCAGAGTTGATTTTCTTGTTCCAAGCATTATCAAGAATCCTTACATACATTATACTACTTTGATAGCAAGTAGTGGTGGTTCAAACTCTACCCTTTTTGGGCTTTGTTCGCTATTCCATGACAGCCTATTGCCTGGCCCTGTCAGCTTAACGCCATTCCTCTAGGAAGATTTTCTTCCTAAGTCCAACAACCTACATATCCGTATTATGTGAACCCTTTAAATGACCAATTTTGGGTTCCCACATTCATCTTTTTTAATTTGTGACCCTTTTCCTTAGGGAAGCTTACAATAAGCAATTTACCTTAATCAAACATATCCCATGCCACCATATGGTAAATTTGATAATGCTATTGCATTCTATCCTGCTTATTCTTTCACAAGGCTAAAGAACCCCCAACCCCCAAAAAAAATGAAAGTTAGCTAATCAAACAATCTTTTGCTTTTGGAAGTGAATTTTAAAACTATATGCATCCAGTTTAAAACACATATAATGTTCAGCTTGGATGATATACTTAGGAGTTTTGACCACTCTCTAAGCCCTACTTATAAAGGTTTTGACTCCTCCCTAATTATTGTATGGTGGTGTTCTTAGTCAGACCTCACTAGAACTCAAAGGCATTGCCTTACAATATAGAGCAATAAAACCCTTAATTATATGTTCACGCTCATTTTTTTTTATAGAGTCAAAGATTCTAATAACTTTAGTAGTTGACTATAACTGGCTTCCATAGCATAACACCCCAAGTAATGCGTCATCAAATTCTAATTTGATTTGCAACCCCAATCCAACACATTGGCAAAGACGAATTCTAGGCCCCTTACATGCTCAATTTATGAGGTACTTATGCTCATGCCACACATGCCACATTGATTCCTAAAGATCATGACTTTAAGGTACTCAGTAGATTCCTCATCAAAAACTACTATCTCATTTTACATAAGTCACTTGACTTTGTCATCCTTAAAATGATCTTTTCAATAGGCATCATTGATCTCTTAAAGACCATTGCATCATAAGTGATCAATATGGTGTCCATCCATATATGTGTTTGATATTATGCAAAAAGTTAAGCAATTCCATCTAATTGGCCCTGAAGACTCTGAACAACTTATGGAATTACATGGACCTTAGTTATCCATCACTTCCCAAATGATACCACCACGTTCTCCATATCTGAACTCTCATTAGAGGTTCTTGTTGTGCATAGCCTTACTTTTTTTGCTTTAACTTAGAGCTAATTCCAGTCATTCTCAAATTTGCTCAATAGCACAACCCTTATGTTTGCTTGTGCATCACATGACTTACCTAAGTCAATTGCAACTTTAAATTGAAGCACTTCCATACCCAAGTCTGTATAATATTCATCACATTACAAATAGCAGGATAAAAAGGTTACGTAGAGCTATGACGTCTACTAAAGAACCCAGAATTTCAATAATACAAGACCCCCTTTGGTCTAAACCCTAGGATGGCTCTATTCTTTGGGCTTCAAAGGAGGTAGCAACCACATAAGAAAATGCAACTAGAAGATGCCCACAACCATTCCATAGTTTAAAATGTGATATATTCCGTATTAGTACATTGGTAATCAAGAAACAAAATTCTAGTCAAAGTGAAGTCAAATCTTTGAAAATCACTTTCAGTGGACAACGTGATTCTTGTAGATCACTAGGTTTTAGCTATCTGCGATTTTTAAAGTTCTTGAAAATGAATAACCATATCAGGGAAAAATCATAGCTAGGACCCAATTATTAGTGCCAAGCATAATATACATCTTACTTTCTAATTTAGGGTATTACTACAATACTTATACAAGCCCAACTTATATATTGTGACCCATATATTTTACCCCAAGCCCTGCTTGAACATACCGGGTAATAAGATGTATCATATTAAGCCATGCTTAAGACAACTCTTATTAGCTTGACATGGATCATCAACTTGCAGCTTTTAACTTGCATGCAATATTTTAAGTGCTCTTCCCAGAAGAACCCCTTAAAATAGTGAAAACATGTTCCCTTTCACTAGCCTCTCTAGTGCTAACCGGCAATCCTTTTAGCCAACTACTTTGTTAGTTCATATACATCATCCACTAATGATCTTGTCAATTAATATGATGGCTAAAGAACTTGACTTCTTAAATGATCCTGTCATATAAGCAATTAACCAACATCTAGGAAATTAATCCCTTGCACCATGTGCTCTTGTATATTATGATTTACTACCAAACCTAATACTCTTTACATCCTATGGTGTAAAGTCACGTGCAATATTCAGCACTGCTGCATTTATGAACATGGATGGATGGGGTCGCGTAACTTGAGCGCCTATTTTCTTGAATTTTTTGTCCTATTCAAATTTCTCTCTTCTTAGTTTGAGAGTGTTCTAAACTCCTCTGGTTGATCCAATTCTGGGACTAATTCAGCTGCCCTTGTAGAGGGTCAGCATTTCCCTGTCTCTTTAGAATTGGTACTTCATATGGACACAATTTTTTTCACGGGAAAAACAAGAATTACCTGTGGTTTTCTGAAGGGTTCTACTACTGAACTCTGGAACTCATTAATCATTCAGCAAGTTTTTCCAGATAATCTTTTTATTTGTTCCTAGCACGGTGGAATTTGAAGTTGAAATTACAAATTCTTGGTTGGAAGAATTTGTGGGATCAAGTAGAATTGCTCCCTTTAGTATTTTTTGAGTTCACTGTAAATGGGCGGAATTCAAAATATTTGTTGAAGTATACTCTCAATAAGACTTGGCTCAATTTGAAGGGAATTCGTCTTAGTTGTCTCTGGATTGACAATTTTTGTTTGACTGATTACAATCAGATACATTTGAGATGGCTTTCTGACCTCTGTTGATTAAATTAGAGTCTAATCAATGGTTTCCTTCTCCCCTGCTTTTCATTTTCCACCTTTTCTATTTCGTTGGATCTTTTTGAATTTTGCATGTGTGATCGTTGTTTTCTCCATATTTTTTGCTTATGGATTCTAATAGCCTCTTAAACCCTAAAAATTTGTCATTTCTTCACTCCTTTGCTAAGCTTCCGACCTCCGACTGCTATTTCAATCCTTTCAAGAAAATCAGGAGGATACTGTCCTTTTTGGCAATTTTGACAATTTGCTCCAAGAAATGAATATTATGGGTCCCATTTCTCACAAAGCCCTGTTGGGACAATCTCTCTGTTGATCCGGACTACCGTGGTTTGTTGCATCCTATTAATCCAGTTACTCAGAGACCATTTCCTTATGGTGTCTTCCGAGATCATCCAGAAATCCATTATGGCGCAGCTCTGGATGAGAGACTCAAGCGGACCAAGCCTCTTCATCTTCATTAGCGTAAATTGAATATATACAATGGTATTTCCTTAAACCTTCCTATGGTTCATTCCAAAATTGATGCTTTATCTCAGTCTGCAGTTATTGTCAAGGTTCAAAAATGTGGCTTACAATTGGATAAACTTTGGGCTATTGTTCTTAATTTACACAAAGGAATTATTATCCATTCTGTATACTGGCTTAATTTTCCATATATCATGTTTGAATGTGGAAATCTGAGATCAGCCAATTTCTTTCTGAATTATGGTCCTCTAATATTTGAGACTTTCCAGCTCACCTTTCTTAAGTGGCATCCTAAACTTGATAATAAGCAAATGAACAACCTTTCCATTGCCTCTACATCCTTATTTGGGCTGAATCCTATATATTGGGATGAAGAATGATTCACGCTCCTATTCAACTCTATTGACACATATATTTCTACTGAATACTCTCCTTCAAGGCCTCCTAGATCTTTTATGCAATTGGATCTGTCTAAAGATATCCCTCTATCTATTCCTTTCAAAGATGCCTTTGGTTCAGAATCTTCTTTAACCCTCAGATGGTCTGGATTGCCTTCTCAATGTAAAAAATGTCTTCATAGACATTTCTGGTATTCTGAATGTAGATCAAATTGCAATATGGATGATGCAGTTGTTCATTTAGAGGAAAAAACTTCTTTTGAAAGTTTGATACTAGACAGAGCTCTTGGTGAGCAGTTCCTCTCAAAAAAGCAATCAGAGCAGATGCACGTTAAGGGAAAATCATCTGAGTACTAGTGGGGATATTAATGTTAGAAGTGAGGATCAATTCTTTAAACTGCCAGAAAGGGAGAAATTTAAATGGACAAGAGTTAATGGAAGCTTTAAGAGAATTCAAAAGCAGATGGTAGCTAGAGAACAAAAAATGGATAAGGGACTGATGGATGATCAGGGCAGTTATCACTCTTTGAGAAATAAAGGCGCTATTACAATTGAAAAGGTAAAGATCCAGATAAATCAACTTCTGCTATAGAAAATTTAAGTTTAACCTTGAATAAGATAATCAAGGAGGCTAAACAAAAGGATAAAAGTCAATGCTCTTACACTTCGTTGGACTAATCTATCAAGAATAATAGTAAGAGTGGGTCATTAAATGTAAAAATTCAAGACAAAGCAAAGCAACCTTTGATTACTAAGTTTCAAGCCACGAACATGAAGAAATCTTCTATTTAGAAGATCTCAAACTCAGATTCGCCTTCAGCTAAAGATTCTCAGCAAAACCATAAGATTGCAGCTCCTAAAAATCCTGAGGAGTTTTGTAGTGCTGAAATAGATTGTGAACTTGCTAAGGAGCATGAAGCAATAGAGATTCAGCAACGTGTGCAATGCTATAACTCATATCATGTATTGTCTAACCTAATGGTGAGCAGGATGCTAGTTTAGATATGAGCACACCGTGTGATTTATTTTCTCTCATAATCCCTCCTATACAAACAACCCAGTCAGATATTCCTCCTAATTTGACCTCTGTCTCTTTGCCTTCTTTGATTGACTTGGATTCTCCTGTGATGAAATGCTCCATAAATTCTCCCAAGGTTTCAGATAAGGTTGTAGATCAAATGGCCTCTCTGCAAGAAGGTGTTTCTTACTCTCATAGTAAGGTCAACCAGATTTTGCAAAGGCAGCAAGATTGTGAATCTGAATTGGAAATTATCTCGACTCAAGTACATGACATTGGCTTTCTTGCTGAGACTCCAGAGATTAAGGTAAGTGATATGGCCATTTCAAGACGCGGCGCAAGGTCCTGGTCGAATCTGACAAGGATAGAGCCTCCTATAAGTTGCCAGGTTCTTGAAGGGTTCGCGTTTTCAGGGCCGAGTTTTAGTCTTTTGCACTTGAGACATGGCCGAGAAGCTACACTTGGGAATGCGAAGCAAGGGGAACTGACGAAATGGAGTTTGGATTTTCCCTCCTCCCGATGTAGCAATTAGAAGTCGAGGGCCGCTTTTGCAGTAGCAAGGCATTCATAAATTCGTAATTAATGCATAGCACAAAATTAAATTCTGATTTTTGGCCAGCTACCTTCCTAAGTCATCACCAGCATATAGGCCAATTTTCTGAATTTTTGGATAAGGTTTTTATCAAGGAGTTAGCATTAGAGCGGTCCGGGTTTCACTTGGAATGTAAGGGGAATTAAGGGTCCTCTATAAAAGAGACGAGCTATAGCTCAGATTAAGCTCTATAATGCTGATGTCGTCCTTCTTCAAGAGTTGAAGTTTCCTACCTTTGAGTGTGGTAATTTAGGAGACTAGACTTATCTTGGATCTTCCTCTATTTGGATTGGGTCTTGTGGGGCTAGTGGAGGTTTAGCAATTATTTGGAAGAAAGATATTAACCATCATCATTTTATAATAGTCCTTCCAAAATGTGGCAATCTGTTACTCTATCTGTGTCTAATTCTTCCTTTGGAATTATCAATATCTATATCTCTACCAGCCCTAAAGATAGGGAACCTATTTGGAATGAGATAAACAACTGGCTTTCCTCCCAAAGTATTGATAATTGGATTATGGCTGGAGATTTCAACAATACTCCTTCTTGGGATCTCAAATTAAGGAATAAGATCAATATGCCAAGAGCTGAAAAAAGTAATTGGGATGCCCTTATTTCTGATAATAATCTTATTCATGTTTGCTTTTCTACTTCAACCTTCACTTGGTCTAATATGCAGAAGGATAATGCAAGGGTTTATTGTACTCTTTATAAATTCTATGTCTTCAATCCTTCTTCTTCTATGTGGGATAACAGTTTTGTTACTAGTTATGAGGGTACTTCAATATCTGATCATCAACCTCAATTTCTTCATACCTCTCAGATCACTCAAATTCAAAGAATGGGAAATATTCCTCACAAATTTAATGCTTCTCTTCTTACCAATGAAAAGTTATGTTCTCAGTTTAGGAGTTTCTATAAGGATCCAGAGGAAAATAATGGCATGGACAATAATTCTTTATCTATGAAAGACTTTTATTTAAAGATAAAGAAAATCAAAAATTGGATCAAGAATTGGTCTAAATCTAAACATGAGGAGAGTCGTATGGCTAAGGATCATCAGTCTAGGTATATGAAGGAAATTAGATCTCTGCTTCAAAATGATCCCTGTAACTCAAATTTGCAGATGGGGGAAGATATCTTAGAGAGGAAAATCAGAAACATTGAAGAGATGGCAGCTAAGAGTGCTGCTATTAGATGCAAAATCAAATATACAATAGAAATGGATTATGGAAGTACAAAGTTTTTTTTTTAGGGTGGCAAAAGGCAGGTTGTTGAGAAACTCTATTTCTAAGGATATGGACGAGTCTGGCCTAATTCATACTAGTCAAAGGTATATTGCTAATACTTTTCATTTTAAATATAATGACCTTTTTTAGTGCAAACCTATTCCCTTCAATGATCTTGAGAATGCAAATGCCTTTAAGTCTCTCATTGACACTATTCTTCCTCCTATAGACTGCTCTATAGCTTCTTTGCCTTCTCAGGAAGAAATTCAAAAAATTCTTAATAGTTTCAGTAATGGAAAATTTCCTAGTCCAGATGGGTTTCCTGCTGAATTCTATGTTAATTTCTGGGATATCCTGAAAAATAATCTTACTTCTCTTGTTCATGGTTTCTTGAAGGCTGCGCATTTGCATCCATCTATCTCTAGTGGTTTCATCTCTTTGGTCTCTAGAGTTGATCATCCTACCAATCTTCATGACTGGAGGCCTATCTCTTTAACCAACATTACCTATAAGCTTTGTGCTAAGATCATTGCTTCTAGACTTAAAATTTTTATGCAGAGAAATATCAGCCTAAATCAGTCTGTTATGCAGTAGCTCTTAGGCAACATGCATTGAAAATAAATCAAATTTTATCTTGAATGCCAAAGTAGTAAAGAATGTTTGCTGTGTTTTACATATATCTCTGTATTATAAGACAGTATATATGATCTAGTTTGGAGAAGTTGAAATAAACCGTTGTTCGTTTTCATTTGCTTATGCTTAGCATTCAGATTATTTAATGGTCAATGTATGGAAATTTGGATGGTAACAACATTCACGTAGAAATTGGCTTGTTGTAGATTCTTGAAACTATTTTTCTCATGTTTTCCACATAGTTTGCAGGAGAAGTGCTTATACAACCATTTCAGTGTCCTAATCGAGCATATGTCCTGATCAGGAACATAAACATGTGCCGGAATAGGTCAGGCATCCTATCAGACATTCATGTCATAGCAAGGCAAAACACCAGAAATAGGTTGTAACACCAGTCATGACCTTGCAGATTGAATCCATGCCAGTCAAAACAAGCACGGCCATCAACGGGGTTAAGGTCGACTCAAACCCATCCAACTAGAAAAATGCCCCAGAGTTTGCTGAGACAATCCACATCAAAGGAAATAAGCAAATGTTGACATCCACGTTATTTTGCTCTTGCAATATTTGTGCATATGATGCTAAGTTGACTTGATCGCATTTGCAAGAGCATTTAGAGGTAGTTAATGAGATCCATTTGCGAGAGGGTCTATGGTTGTGAGAAAATTTGGATGTGTTGGATGGAAGGAATACCTAAAGGCGAGACTAGCAGTGGCCTATTCTTGGAACTCTAGGGGGATATATTCGGCGTTTCTCAATGCCTAGGAATATTTCATTGCCTAAATGTAATATAACTCTTGTTATATGACAAAATATTGCATTTTTCTGTACATTTTAATTTGGTTAAGAGAAATATCACATTGTTATAAGCTTGAATATGTAGCACAATAACAGGGGGTTTTTTTTTTTTCCTATGATTTCGTTGTTGTAGGTGTACTAAATAGTATTTCTAGAGTGCACCCTTTATGGGCCGTTGATTTTTGTTGGTTGGAACAATCTGAGGGTTGTTGTCTTTCTCTGCATGTGTTTGTGCATGAACACATGCACATGCACGCACATGCACATGCACACACATGCACATGCATGTGCACATGCACAGCGCAGTGTTTGTGCATCAACACTGCGCATGTGTATGCATCAACACTTCTTATTTGTGCATGTGCACATGCATGTGCATGTGCGTGCAAGTGCATGTGCACATGCATGTGCATGTGCGTGCAAGTGCATGTGCATGTGCATGTGTATTGTGCATGTGCATGTGCATGTGTATTGTGCATGTGCAAGTGCATGTGCATGTGTGCATGTGTACTTGCCCTCTTGGATTCTTATTGCCGGAGTGGATTTTACTACCACGAGATGGATTTTTTGCTCACACTTACAAAGGTATTTGTTTTTTAATGTTTCTTCAGTTAGCATAATTTTTTTTTTACAAGGTATTGGTTTCTCGATTCTACAATGTAGTCTTTGCAAAACCCCTTTTTGTTTCCTTCCTAAGATTTGTCGCAGATTCAAAAAGTTTAGAGTTTAGGCCCTATGTTTGCTTCCAACTCTTGGATATTCCCCGGCACGAATTGTTCATAATTGACCGACCTTTAGCTTCAATCAACAAACGGATTCTTATGCACACAACAGGCGGATTATTCCACGCCCTTTTCCATGTCACGTAGATCAGTCAAACAGTGGCCACAAGAATGCATTTATATTGTAGGTTTGGAACTTTAATCGAACCATAAGGAAGGAAGGAAGGAAGGTGAATCATGCATTACCTTTAAGCTAGAGATGGAGCATCCAAAATCATATGGATTGATAAACAATGGTGTCATTGTGAAAGAGAAATAGTTGTAGCGGAAGTAACAATATGTAGCATAATAACAGGGGGTTTTCTTTGTATTGCAAACTTTATAACTTTCAGAATAATGGGATCAATCTGCTCTATCTTTATTGTAACTTTTACTTATGTTCTATTTGCTTTATTGTGATCAAATTCAAAAGCTACAGATGAAAGCCTCAAATGAATTCTAGTTACGTGCAAAATACAATTATGAGGCATCCAACATATAAAAATTAAATCCCCCAACACATAACAACCATTGACATTAACAACCAACACATAACTACCATTGACATTAATTAACACAACCATTGGGTCCAACACATTTAAATTAAAATCCCCCTTAAACCCCCTTTGGTTTGGGTGCATATTCACACGGGGGGTGACTCCGGGCAACGAGAGCTGTTGGATAGGCATATTCACCCCTTATTCCTTAATCTAAACCGTACGTAAAGTTCCTCGTTTGTGGGGTATGCAAGTACAAAATTTGCTATACTGTATAACAAGATTTGCAAAATACTATAAGATTTTAAGCAGAATACTATATGATGTTGATTTCGTACAACGATCAACTTGTGTGCATTCCAAATAGCTCAACTCAAATAAAATTCTATAAGTAAGAAAATAATGAAAAGCAAAGGAAAAATTAAAGACTCTTTCATTTCTACTGGAGCCCCATGCTGCCGAAACTCTTATGCCAACAATCTGCAGCTCTGCCTGCAAGCACAATTAAACTCATCCTATATAAAGCACCTCATATAGGCAGCCTTAATATAAAAATGGTGGTTTTCCAGATCCGCCTGATTTTAAAACAATAGAATGCTCTTAAAGCAGGAAACATCTTGCAAGCTGGGCGATCTTGCTTGCGAAGAAGCAAGCAGCCCCCGTTGGTGCTGCAAGGAAACTGGTACAAACAATCAGACCCCCATGTATACTGTGTAAAGGTTCGAGAGCAAAGCATGGCATGATCCCTTGCAAAACTTACTGGCATTCAATCAAGCCCAACTCCAGAAGATAGGGTGCTCAGGGGAGGTGGAAAGAAAACTCTGCTCAAAGAGAAATACTTTCTATCAGCCAAAAAAAAGCCTCGGTACTGCGTCTGCTCCAGAATCCAAAAATAAAAATGGGAAATGGTAATCTTTTCATATTTCCATGAAGATCATAATGCATGCCAACATTAGAAAGAAATGGGCTGATATGGATAAGAGAGCCAAGGATGTTGAAGAGCCTCCGCTGTTGCTGAAGGACGGATTACATGATTTATTTTTAATAAATATACCACAAATTCCACAAAGCCTTCATCCCCCATAGGCAATTTATGAGCTAGAGTGGTCTTCATAAAAATCAAATCCTCCAGCTGATCTGAATCTTGAATACAACAAGCAACCTAAAATGTCAGAATTTTGTACAATGTCCAAGTGTATACACATAGAAACTATTATACTACAAAAGCGGTAAAGTAACAGCATTCTAGTAAGGGAAATGTCATCAAATATGCAGACCTATATTAGAGGAAATGCACCAGACCAAACATCAGAACTCCATATATTTTAGACATGCAATAATTTAAAAAGCCTTTGAAGATGCAAGACAGACTCATGCTCTTGGCATTTTGAAATACATAGTCATTAAATTTGTAAAGGCTGATATTTAGTAGAAAAAATGTTGCTTAAGTTGAAATGATTTCCCATAACAGGTTTAAATAGTAAGATATAAATCATCAGTGACAAACAACGAAGCGGTCATGAACTCAGGAGCTCGTAATTTGATGCCCCCAAAACATTCCAAAGCATGTATTTTGATGCTTCCTGGGACTGATTAAACATGGTGTTTTGACACCATTTCGAACCGGCAGCATAGTCTATCTCAAGTGCATTCATCAAAGATAAGTTGCAGCTTCAAACCATTAAGTATATTACCTGAAATGAGCCATGCAAGAACGACCTTCAAGGAAATTATCTGCCAAAAACTCTTGAATCCTAAATATACGAAAAAAATTCTTGATTATTGATCTAACACTTGGTAAGGGGAAGGTAATACTACCATATCTTTAAGAACTCAATTTAATACAGTGTGAAACAATAGTATATTATCCAGCATATTCATCCTTTATTCTTTCTATATATTAAATTGTAATTCCTGATCTAATTGCATGCACTCTAAACTTCAGCATTTGTTATTTGATTGCTTGCCCCCTCCGAACTTCAGCATCTGTTATTTGATTGCTTGCCTCCATAGTTTGGCCCTGTATACTTTTGTCAATGAAATTGCTCAAAAAGCATTATAACATTTAGAACCTTCAGCTCTAAAATTGCTTATCATATTATTCAATTACAAAAAACAACTTTGCAAGCTATTATAAAGTCATTATGTAGCACTTCACTTGCTATCCGTACATGCACACAAAAACGCAAGTTTTATAAATGCAAAAAGCCATGTTTGGAAATGCTTGTAGTAAAGATAAATAACAAAAGATGAAGGGTTCAAGAAGATGAAACAAATATCATTAGAACCTAGCAATTTTTTCAGGTTTATGGACACCAAAAGACTCACAGCATTCGAATCTGTTGAAAAGAAACCCACTCCTTTTGCCACTACCTTACAGGAAGAAACATAACATGTAGCTGTTCTAGAAGCCCTAGATTTGTGAACCTGCATCAAATTGACTTGTGGACCAAATAGAATCTTGCAATACCTGGAATGGAGTAGCGGCAGAAGCCATTCATGTGAAAATGTGATTGAAAATCGATACCTCTGTTGGTAAAGAACATGGAGAAGAAAGAATAAATCCTCGATTTCAATATGATGGTACTTGAAGCTTGAAAAAAAAATGTGGATTAAGCAAAGGCAAGAACTTTAAGTCAAGACACTAGCCTAAAGAACCAAAATAAATTACCTAAATTTGAAGCTGAAGCTCCAACCTGTCATCAGTCAAGGCTTCAAATATCTCATGCATCCCGGTGAGCAAATATAATTGGTGTAAGGAAGAGATGTGGGCTGAAACCTGCTTCACACTTGATCTTTACTTTAGATTCACTGATTGGGTTGTGGGTGTGATATATAGCTGTTGGTGTGAATGGAAAAACGTCCTGCCAGATAAATGGCCTATACATAGGCTCAAATAAATTAGGTTCATATTTGTCGGCCAGAGCCAAGAAAAGAGCTACGAATCCGGCTTCATCAGGCCCTCGGATTAAAGAAGGCCCTTCTGATGTTGTTGGGGGATACGGAGATGGAACATAGATAGATGAGAGCGTGTCAGTGGTTCTGTTCTCAGGGGGTCAAGCAAGCAAGGTGCAACGCAATTCGGTAGCGCATCCGCTCCGGGTGCAGAGGGTCACTGGCCTCCCAAGAGTAAAAGCAGTGATCCATAGACATCTGCAAGTTGCTTGTGATTATAGTACATCGATCTATATCTTGATAGTTGTCTTTCAATTAGATTGAAATGATTGTTGATCAGAAACGACCATAAGCAATGAATCTGAACAACCTCTCTACAGAAAATGGCAGCCCATAAGTCCTCACTGTCCTTCTGGTAATGTAAGTAGCCAGCGCTCATCATATATGACTCCATTGATTAGCCAAACTATTCTCAAACATAGTATCACTTGAAGGTTCACGAAAAGGAGAGTGATCATCAAACTTGCTCTTCTCTGGTCCTCGCATGAACTCAAGATATTCTAGGATCATCATAAAAGAGGATGTTAGAATCTACTACATTCAAATTTGAAGCAAACAAATCAAAACAACCACTGTACTCTCCACATGAATCCCATTTCCTGTCATAGTTAGGACCAAATATTTTTTTGTGAGCAGTAGCAAGAGTTTCAAAGTCAAATTGAAAATGCAGCTTAATCCAAAAAATAGAAAGTCTTTTATCTCCATATAAAACATGGCTTCTTGATTTCCAGATATTCCAAAGGTGAGAATGAATAATAGTGTTAGTGAATTTGTCATCAGATTGAAGAATAGACAGAAGATCTCGATTATGAGAAATTCAAAACTTGTTAGTTGACCAAGACCAAAACCCGTTTAGCTTATTGCAGAAAAAGATATGACTCATATTTTCATCATTATCACAGAGCATGGGACAATTTGCCGAAATATTAGAATTCCTTCTTGATAAAGAATAAAGATTATTCAAACTGCCATTAGCAATCAGCCAAATGAAATAAGAAATCCTGGAAGGACAATAAAAGTTCCAAACATTGGAGAATAAGATATTAAGCTGATCAGTATTGATTGGCTACTTTGTCATTGTTTTACAATTTGTAACATTAGCAGAGAGAGCATTATACACAGTCCTCACATTATATCCCACCTTGCCATCAATAGACCAATCTCCATTCCCTGGACTGGCAGAGAGATTACACAGAAGATTCTTAATATGGAATAAGACTTTTTTATCCGAGGAGGTATCCCTAATGAGCTCTTTTAGCTTAGTCCAAGAGATAATCCTATCCCTTAAGAAAAGATCTTTAATATAACTGAAACCTGTGTCAGAAATTGCCATCAATAGACCAATCTCCATTCCCTGGACTGGCAGAGAGATTACACAGGAGATTCTTAATATGGAAGAAGAATTTTTTATCCGAGGAGATGCCTCTAATGAGATCTTTTAGCTTAGTCCAAGAGATAATTCTGTCCACATCATTTATTGCAAATCTTTGGATGTCGAACAACCAGCATAGTGGAATCATGATCTACAAGAATTGGATTCCAAAAAATATAGGCATTTCACTATCAACTTTGTCTCTTGAAATAAAAGCATAGTTTGGAGAGAGAGAATTTCAAGCGTTAATTAAATTTCACATCAGAGGATAGATATTGGTGGCAGGCTTAAGATTAACAAAGGCACATTGAGGAAGCAGATGCTGAATAGAAGGATGACCATAAGGATGACTTTTATGAATCCAGTATCTAATGAACTTGGAGGCAGGAGATTGACTACTATGAATGGCCTTCCAGATGAACTTACCTGCTAAGGATTGAGCTTGAAGAAATAAATTCTTGCAGCCAAGCCCCCTAAGACCTTAGATCTACAAATAGAGCCCAGTTGATGTTTACCATTCCAGATGGAGCCTCGTATAATTTTCTCCAGATCATGATGGATTAGTTTAGGAGCTACACTCGCTAAGATTGAGTTTGCAATTACAGTTCTACCAGCAAGGGATAGAGTAGTCTTGTAACTATTCAGCTTCTTCTTGATTGTAGAAAGAATAGGATCCCACAGACCTTTGATACTATGATTCAAATATAGAGGCATACTCAACAATTTAGTAGTTTGAAGAGGGGAGAGAACTTTAATACCAGCCCAACTTTGATGAGTAGTATCTCCAACTATCAAGCTCGTCAATGTTAAGCTGGATACCAGAAGCGGCTGAGAATTGCTTAAGAATTTTCAGAAAGAACTCCATAGGAGTCATCAACATATTGAAGAATACTAAGGAATTCATTGGACTCAGGAAGTTGAAGACATTTAATAAGACCAAGACTCTGAAAATGAGAAATAGCTTTAGTAAGCAACTCATAGAAAAAGATAAGGAGCAAGAGGAAAGCCTTGCCTAACACCACAAGTAAGGGGGAAGAATCTAGATGGAGAACCATTGATAATAACAGCTGAATTAGATCTAGAATTTAGACAAAAAATGAGATTTTTTAGCTTGAGAAGGAAACCAACCTTAGACATTGCAAAGTCAAGAAAATCTCATCTCACTGAATCAAAAGCCCATTTAAAGTCTAGTTTAAGAAGAACACAATTCTGCTTAGAGATCCTATTCCAATGGAGACCCTCCATAATAGCCACATACCAGAATATATCTTTTGGGAAGAAAAGCAGATTGATTAAGGCTGATATTCTTCTGAAGATAATTCTTAATCCTGGAAGCAATGATTTCAGCACAGAACTTATAAGTAGTGTTTGTTAGAGAAATAGGCTGCCAGTCTTGAAGTTTGGTAGGATGATCGATCTTGGGAATCAAGGAGATGAAACCACTAGAGATAGAAGGATGCAAATGTTCAGCACTCCTGAAGGCATGCACAAGAGAAGTAAGATCATTTTTAAGAATATCCCAGAATTTAACATAGAATTCAGCAGGAAGGCCATCTGGACCAGGGGATTTCCCATTGCTGAAACTAATAAGAATGTTAAGGATTTCATCTTGTGAAGGCATAGAGATCATAGAGGAATCTGTAGTATCAGAAGCAGAAGGAAGAATAATATTAATAAGAGAGTTAAAAGCATTAGCATTCTGGAGATCATTGGAAGGAATAGGCTTACACTGAAAGAGATCCTTGAATTTATCATGAAAAGTGTTAGCAATATCCCTTTGAGAGGTGTGAGTAATGCCATTATACGACTATTTTGCTATGGTTTGCATATGATTCTGTTGCTGTATTTGTGTGAGGGTATGTCAACAGTATTTATAGAGCGCGTGTTGTATTTCTTGTTAGTTTGCACTCCCATTCTATGGTTTTGGCATGTACACAGTGCATGCATACCATGCAATGCATGCATGTTGAGTCCCTTTAGTACTTAACACCACGCATGGCACATTGCTTACTTTCTTTTGCGGCCATATAGGTATTTTTATATAAGAGACATACAACATTCATCTTCACGGTAAATTTGCAGTTTAGCTTGTTTGTATGAGAGTTAGAACTCACAAATCCCCAATTCATATAGATATAGCTTATTATGCTCGAGTAGCAAGCTGTGTTCATGCAGGCAGCAAAGTCCAGTACTATGTTCATTAGAATCTCGTTGCTTTTGCTTGTATTTTAGTCCTTCAGAGAAGAACAAAAGGGTATACCTCTCATAGCATAATTTACAAGCCTCTTTGTCATGTGCATCCACCTGAAGAAAGCTTTGAAGTTTTGCCAAGTTGTATAATTGTATAGCTGTGAAGTGCGTGTTGGGCAAGGGTTATTCCACACGAGATCAAAGTTGCAAGTTGTAATAAACTAACTTGCTGCCAATGGACAAACTTATTTCTAGGTCTAAGGTATTCAAGGCTGCACGGCAACCTACCAAAGAAGACGGTGGGTTCGACTAGGGATATTTATACTTCGTTGTATTCTACAACATACGGTATCCCATGTTCTTTACTATATTAATATTATTTCATACCCCATGACCCATTTTCTATATGGTTCCATTGCAACATTTTCTAAGTATGGACCTCGTGTTATATAGAACCACCCAAAAATTTTTCGACCCATGCACACCCCTAGGCCATCTTTGTTTTTGTTTTTTTTAATTTCTATACACATTTCGTACAACATTACATAATTCGTACAACATTTATATTTATTCCGTACAGATATATTTCTATACACATTTCGTACAACATTCATACATATTTCGTAAAACATTTATATTTATTCCGTACAGATATGGACGCCCTGCACGAATATCAGCAAAAACAACTGGGGGGGTCCGGGGGGGATTAATTTAATGGTTCAATTTTTTAACATGTTTGATGCTCCTTTCAATGGTTCGACTTTGAAAACCAAGCTGACCCAGGAAGGTGTTAATATGATCAAACCAAGCTCGAGGTGATTGGCGTAATCAATTTTCCTCAGCCCTGGTGCAATATAACATTCGGGTTGGGAAACATAGACTTCCTCTTGAAGAATACCATGCAAGAAGGCCGTTTGCACGTCCATTTGATGTACCTCTAAATTAAATTGAGTTGCAATTAACAAGAGAGTCCTTATGGAGGACATTCGAACTACTAGAAAGAAGGTTTCAATGAAGACCAGCAATACGCGCTACGAATCTGGCTTTATATCACTGAATTTGACCTGCGGCGTCTCTCTTAACCTTGAACAACCACTTTGTGCTTACCACTTGAAGCGGCTGAGGTAATGGAATAAGCTTCCAAGTTTGGTTCTTCATAAGAGACTCATATTTTTCGTCCATAGCTTGTTTCCATTCTTGTGCAAAAGGACTAGTCAATGCTTCATGAACATTGAGGGGTTCCTGAACATGTGGGGGCAGCAACCAAGAGTTCTCTAGCGTGCTTATGAGATCTGGAGCTAGAAGATTGAGCTTCAATAGCTTTTGACTAAGATAGCTCACACATCCAGATCGAGTTATTCCACGATGAGGCTTCAAGCTTCCATCCGGAGTAGGCGTGATTGTTCTGGAAGGTCTTGTAACACCTGCGTAAGTACTTGAATGTTGGATTACCTGTTCAAGATCTTCAATATCAGTCATATCAAAAGAAGAAGTGGCTGCCCCAACAGACGATAGAGTAGAAGATGAGGTTGGGGCTATTGGGGCAACTATCAGGTCTTCATCTTGAGAGTCTGAACACCAGTCATCCAATAAATCAATATCAAGAAATTGTCTTCCCATGATTGATGTACTTGCTCCCCCATAAAATAAAAGCTCATTCAAGGCAACATCACGGCTAATGATCAAAGTATTAATTGTGAGAGAAAACAACCGACAAGCCTTGGACTCGCTAGAATATCCCATATGAACACACTTCTCACTTTTCATGTTGAGCTTCTTTCTCTTAGCATTCAAAAATTGTGCATAGGCAATGCAATCAAATATGCGCAAATGATTAATAGGTTGCCGGCCAGTCCAACCTTGATAAGGGGTTTGACCACGCAAAGCACTTGTGGGAAGTCTATTGCCAAATAGGCAACGGTCATTACTGCTTCACCCCAAAATTTATGAGGTAGACCAGCATGGTTGAGCACGGTCCTAGCAGTTTCCAATAAAGTTCTATTCATTCCCTCAGCGATTCCATTCTGCTGAGGGGTATAACGGATGGTCAATTGATGATGAATACCCAAGTCCCTACAATAATTCTTAAACTCATTAGAAACATATTCTCCACCATTATCACTATGCAGCATCCGGATATGGCAGCCAGTTTGATGTTCCACTTGAGCATGAAATGCATCAAAGACTTCAGATTTTCGGGCCAACAATCTAACAGTGATAAATTTGGAAAAATCGTCAATGAAGGTCATCATATATTTCTTATTTTCAATGGACATCATCTGCATGGGCCCATATACATCAGAATGAATCAATTCCAGCACATGCTCCGCTCTTGTGCCTCCTCCCACTAGAAAAGATTGTCTTCATTGTTTGCCCATAACACAAGCCTCACAAAACTCCAAATTAGTATCATCTAAATAAGGGAGATCAACAACAATATATTCTCGTACTAGAGTATGTAAGGCTTGGGGATGTAGATGTCCAAACCGCTCATACCAAAGTCTCAAGGTGGATGTTCTTGATTAACAATCAAGTCTAAGGGGTTATTGTGTGCAAGCATCCAGCTGATATAAACCATCCATACGAGTGCCATTTGTCAGAACTTCACCTAACTCATCATAAATCATGCGTTTGTTATGTATAAACAAGATTTGCATGCCCGCATCTGCAATCTTGCCGATGGATAGTAGGATATGGGTCAACCTAGGGACATAGTGCACATTATGAATAACATGGACATATTCTCCCAACTGTACCATTATATTCCCTTCCCCCTCAATTCTATGGGCAGAGTTATTCCCAACATATACTTCCGTATCAACAGACGGCTCTAGCGTGTCAAAGAGTTCCCGAAAGGGGGTCATATGGAGAGAGGCACACGAATCCAATCAAATATATTTATTTAAGTGGAGTAAAATTCAAATTGGCGGATGTACTAACCATAAATAGTTTCGCTCCATGTTGACTATCTCGATTGGGGCCTGACCGATGAGCATTGCGAAAATTTCTGGAAGGAGGACTTCGAATATTGTTGGATGGTCGCGTTCTACACTCTTGCGCATGATATCCGGGCTTGCCACAGTTAAAACAAGACGCCCTTCTTCCCCTAGGTGAGCTTGAAGTTGCTCTTCTCTTCATGAATGGAGGGCTACTAGAAAATTGAGGGTGTTGATAATTGGGATCAAAGTTCCTATTGGTTCCTCTCCTTCCTTCTTGGGCAACAAAGGCAGAATTCTTCACACTGCCTTCCCCCTTAAGCTTCCTTTCTTCTTCTAAAAGGGCTGCCACTAAAGTCTCCATAGATTGATTGGGAATATTTGTCAAAGTGGTGATTGCTACCTTAAAGTCTGATGCTAGTCTCTTTAAGAGAACGGCTATCTGGTCTTCTGTAGAGACGACTGCCTTCACTCTAGCCAATTGCAGCACCAAACTTCCAATCCTGCTCAGGTACTCTGACTCACCAAAATTCATATGCTCCTCATACAAGTCAGAGAGCAAAAACTGAAAAATTAAAGGTGTGTTGCATATTACCTTGTTTTATGAATAGGTAGAAAGTCTTAATTAAACAAGAAATGTTTAAACAAACTTGCGTAGTGTTCAAGTTGTAATTCTTGTTGTACAACAACACCATTCAATCCAAAATTTAAGCAAATTAACCAAAAATAAAATGCCAGTTTTTTTTTTTTTTGAAGAACTGTGTCATCAATATATTAAAAGAATGGTTGTTGTATCAATATATTAAAATGCCAGTTTTTGTTGCATACACAATGCCAGTTTCTGAAATCACTTCTTCAACGACTTGGGCTTCCGCAAGTATTTTCGCAACATGGATCTCTACTTGGAGACTAGCATTGTGCATTTTTCTCATTGCTTCCATCTTGGTTTCTGAAATTTGTTTCAATGCTTCAACTTGAGATACCGAGATGAATTTTGAAGATTCTGAAATGGCTGTAGCCACACTCTGGGACAACGAGCTCACTGCTGTGCACATGTCATCTAATGCATCTACTCTTCTCCTCTTGCGTTTTCTTCCACTAGATTGTCTGTCCTGAGTGTTCTCCTTACTAACTGGTTGAAAATGAAATGTAAAACATGTAAACAAAAGAAAAATATGTACCATGAATTGCGAAAGATTAATGCTGACCATGATTACTTTGAGTCTCATTTTGTGGCTGATCGCTTTGAGTCTCATTTTTTGGCTGATTGCTTTGAGTCTCATTCTCTGGCTGATTGGTTTGTGGTTGAGTGTAATGTGAACCTGGAGGGAAGCCATAAACAGGCTGACTTCGTGGCGTAGATGCTGCCATGTTCTCGGTCAAGATATTTTGGGGATTGCAAGCTTCTCTACCTCCTAGCCAGCTCTACATTGCATCAAACAATTGTTTATTAAATGTTCTTGGCAAGTCCTTCTCCCTATGCTGTGGTTCATTCATGTTCCAATACGAAGAATGCCCTGATGATATGTTATTCTCGTAGGAATTGATCTTCTTTCAGTCTTTATGATATCAATCCCAATATGATCTGCATTGAGTGGACGTGCGGGAAATGCCTACATGACGATAATACCTATGCAACAATGAAGAAAAATCATTCAAGAAAATGTGTAACAAACAAATTAATAATCAATGTTCTAATTCTTACCCTGCTACTATTTCCCACTGTTGA
Source organism: Isoetes taiwanensis (assembly GCA_021234155.1). Taxonomy (NCBI): domain Eukaryota; kingdom Viridiplantae; phylum Streptophyta; class Lycopodiopsida; order Isoetales; family Isoetaceae; genus Isoetes; species Isoetes taiwanensis. The sequence goes on along the minus strand of JAJEKV010000004.1, from coordinate 14,495,922 downwards.
TTGCTGTTGCGGCTTCTTTGGAGGGGTGTTCCATCCCTCTGAATCATCCAATCTTGTTTCTTAGCATTGTTAAGAATTAAAAGTTCGTCCAATGTCCAAATTTCAGAGATTGAACCCCCAATCATGCTGCCCATTTCTCTCCATTGTTCAACTTGAATTGCAGAGGAAGAAGGCAGCCTTAGTGTTGTTCGATGGGCAGTTGGTGCTGACATTCTATACAAAACCAAATCATATGCATTATGACATTTTTATATTATTAAGCATGTCATTCTGAAAGTGATGATGTGATGGTAGGAAAACCCATATAATTTTGGGGTACAATAGCCTGCTATATAGACAATCAACATTTTCTTTCCCTACCACAACTAGGCCTGAGGATAGCAGCAGATGGTATTTCCAGTGGATAGATCTTTTGCAACCCCACCTTGTAAAATATTTGCAAGCCTCTAGTGCTAAGCCACATTTGGCATAATTAAACATTCACAACCTGTTCTTTTTCAAATCCATCATTTGCTATTTGGGGATCATACGATTTTTATATATCTAAAGATAAGCAAGTCCTAGCATTATATATTTTTAACCTCTGGAGATGGCTTGTATTCAAAATAACAACATTCAAAATGATGGAAAAGGAAGATGAAGTCATTGAAACCTGGATTCATCGGAATGGCACTTCTTGTAGTTCGTCCGTATGAGGGAGTAACGACCGAGATTCAGATTACACCTAGGCTCCAACATGCCAAGGTGGATCAGACATGCCAAGATGGCTCAAACACGCCACCTAGGCTCCACATGCCAAGGTGGCACAAACATGCCATTTAGGCTCTAACATGCCAAGGTGGCTCAAACATGCCACCTAGGCTCTAACATGCCAAGATTTCCTTTTAGAAAGCAAGATCGCTTCTTCCTCAACCTCCTATTCTTCTATTTCGTTCTCTTTGTCCGAATCCTCCTTAGCACGTGCGTACCACGTGCCCTTTATCGCACAGAATAATAGATACCAAAATATCAACAATGTTCTACATAAAAGAACTTTTTCAGCTTAAGGACAGTATAAACTTATACCAAAACAGCATTGTTTAAAGCTTTTGTACTTAACTGTCTCTATATCATTGTGGCCAATGGCGTGTTTGTTCAAACCTTGAATTCTTGGCAATGCCACTGGCAAAATATTTTTTCCTGTTTCTCCCACTTGCTTTTAGATATTCCTGGTTCCCATGCCTCCAAACCATATAGTTGTGTCATGCTACTTCCTATCTCATTGCTTCTAATTTCTCCCCCTGTTTTTCAAATTCAAATATTATATTCCATATAATTATGACACCAACCCTCGATATTTGTGTTAAGCTGAGTCCCCAATATCTGATATGACTACTCATGACCTTTTTTCAAAATTTGGTGTTATTTACTGGACAAACAAGTCTGGTGGTTTTTCTGGACATGCAACTCAGGTGGTCTCTTTGGACAAACAAGTCTTAGTGGTTTTTCTGGACAAACAAGTCTAATGGTTTTACTAGACAAACAAGTCTGGTGGTTTTTCTGGACATGCAACTTAGTGGTTTATCTGGACAACTAAGTGTGGTGGTTTATATGGACATGCGAACTCTAGGTGGTTTTTCTGGACATGCATCCTAGATGGTTTCTCTTAGGAAGAGCCAACCCAATGGTGGTCACAGCTTTGTAATCCTTCCGAGTCCATTCTATCAATTTTTGTGGGCCATTGGGCTTTGCTTCTGTGCCATCTACTACCGGCCAAGTTGCTTCTCGCATGAGTATTAATTGTAATTTCAAAGCCCATGTATAGTAATTTCCCCCCGTAAATTTTTCTAGGAATTTCTCGAGGAATTTTTCTACCCCGGGATGATTTGTGGCCATGTTTAAGTTGTAGATTGGGCAAATGCTTCTCTCTGCCCTAATATTTGTCAGGAATTTATAAGGCAATTGCTCCTATCTGCCTTTATATCTTTTCAAGGAACATTTGGGGGTATAAAAAAAAATTGTTGTTAAAGGAAATTGGGCAAAGAAGGCAAGTGTCGACAAAAGGGCAGAAGGGTGAAACAACGTGGAAGGGCGAAATAGGGCGAATTTGCGAAACTGGCAGATATGGTGTAGAGGATTTGTCAGAGAAGTAGATATGGCGCAGAACAAAGGATTTGGCGACCAAGGAGATAGCTTTGAAGATGAGTTTTGGATCAGGTATTATGGGCAGCGACAGATTTAGGGTTTGAGGGACAGCAATCAGATAAGGGGTAGCGAAATTATTATTGCAACCAATTTTAGTGTTGTGGAAATGTTAATCTTTGAAACACACTAACCCTCTGATTGCTACTCTGAAATTTTCTGATTTGCTTGCTGCTTCTGGATGCAGAGGATGAAGAAGCACTCTCCAATCTGCACTAAAAGAGGCGTTGATTCACTCTTTTCAAGGCAAGTTTTGCCTTGATTTTGGTCCTCCAAATCTACTTCTTTGCTTCTTTACTTGCCATTAGAACTAGGCTCTGATACCATCTTAACTAAGCAGATTACGGAGAATAGATAAGTGGCTTTGTATTGATCAAAATGGATACATATATGCATGACAGGGATGCGACTCTTCCTATAGTTATGACACATGGACTATTGACAATCAGACTGACACGTCAACATATTGTAAAAGCCAGTTATGATGTGGAATGGGAAGGGGGAGGGCATTCTTGCCACCCCTTGACCTGTAGAATCCGGGAGTGCCATTGGGGCGCGACCGAATTCTGGAGGTTATGGGCTGGCAAGAATGCTTGACTCTTTTCTGTTTCCACTACGTCAAGGAAAGTTGATCATCGTTCTTGTTTATGCTCCAATGGTGGACTGCCATGTGGCAACCATTCTATCCCAGAATGACAAATCGCAACACCATTCTGTGACGACCGGTTGGACCCAGTTACCTGCACACCTAAAGCATCGCTGCAGTTGAATCTGCACACCTAAAGCATCGCTGTAGTTGAATATGCAAGAGCCTACAGCCTAAAACCATCGCAAGGAAGCTTGAAATCAGCAGGAAATTGGCAAGAAAGCTTCAAAACGGCTTGAAATCGACAAGAAATCTTGAAATCGGCAAGTCCAAATACAAAAAACCATCGCAAGAGCTTGAAATCCCCAAAATCTCAAGAGCTTGAAATCTGCAAGAGCTTAAAACCTGAACATCTCTGGATCATCTGAGCTTGAAATTTGAAGCATATGATCGGATTTGAAGCTCGAAATCTGAAGCATACAGCCGGATTTGAAGCATACAGCCGGATTTGAAGCTCGAAACCTGCATATAAAGCCGGATCTTTCCTTGACGTTGTGGAGTGGGGAGCAGTCGGTATACGGGCATGGGGGGCGGTGGCTGGCCCTTACCCGGGCGCCCCCGCCATCCCGGCGGTAGCTACCTGGCCCCCGCCCTACCTGCCCGAAGGCGCCCCCGTTCCCATTCCACATAACGTCAAGGTAAGCAATGACTGGATTCTACAGGTTTTGTGCAGCCTATTTTTATTCTTAATGATCTTGAATCAGACGGGAGCCTAGACCCACTTACCTTGACGTTGGTGTTATTGTTTGTGTTATTTTTCTATTTATTACGCTGTAAAAATAAATAAGACGCCTCCAGATCGCTCACACTATCTCCCCCCGATTGGGGTTATTATATAAATTAATGGAAACCCTTCCGGGGTTTTATGTGGAAACCCTTCCGGCTTTCCATTGAACCCCGGAAGGGTTTCCATATTAGAATCCCGGAAGGGTTTCCACTAAAAATAGAATTTTTTGGGGGAAGATATCCGCCATTCTTTAATGATAGAATTAAATTCTGAACACCGCTATTTTTGAGGAAGCTTTTTCAGAAAAGATATTTTTTTTCTCAGCTACCTCTCCGGTGATTTTTTTCTGAGAGTGGCGATTCAGGAAGAAGCGTGACGATTTAGGATTCCAGGAAGTGTTTCACTTGGGGATTTAGGATTCACGGAAGGGTTTTCTGTGGCGGTTTCAGTTCGGCTTCAAAAGGTAAGCGAGGAACATACTGCAAATTCTTGGCTCCTTTTTGATCCATTTTGCTGCAAAATCTGTTTTGTTTGCTGGTCGGATTTCCATAGGATATGGGGGAGGCAGGATTAGAGGCAGGCCAGGATTAGAGGCAGGTCGGTTGCATCCCCCATATCCTATAATGTTCTCTGTGCTAAAATTTTTGGTGGCAGCCTTTAATTCTTCTAATGTGAATTTTGGGAGATTAAGGCTGTCTATGCAAATTTATGGATGCATGGAGCCGGATTTGCATTTCCAGTATTTCCCTTCCTTAATAGCACAGATTTCCTTACGGATTTTGTCGCAGACAAATGCAGACCAGTTAAACTTCATATCTAAGAAACGGATTCTAGAGCCGGTTAAGCAGAGTTTAGCAGAAAGATGAGGTTTGGATGCTGGTTTCAAAGATATTCGATGAGGTTTGGATGCTTGGGATTTTTTGAGCCTTTGGCAGAAGGAAAGAAAGCAGAATCATTATGCTTACACCTTGATAAATCTTCTTTTTCCTTCTCAGTGACCATGCAAATAGAAAGACTATTGCAATGCAAAAAGCAACAGGATCCCAACTGATTACAAATCGTCCAGGTTTTCTTCAATTTCAGTTCGTTTTTCTCTTCTCCAGCATGATTGCAGGTGTTTTCCTGTTTCGGCATCACAGAGAACAAATCCGGTCTTGAAATCATGTAAAAAGGGATGGATCCATGAAAATCATTATAGGAAATATCAAGAAAAGCGGACTGATCAGCTGTACGATTTGCCAACGATAAATATAGCAACCGCTCATCCATGTTTTAAACATACAAATGTTCCTGTCTTACAGCCTTAGCACGCAACAGGAAGCATTCAAAAGTAGAATTTCCAGAATCTTCTTAGGCTAGTACAATTTCTGGAGGAAGTGGTCCACGGAGCATGTTGTCATTCAAGTACAGCTGGCTCAACTTTGTAAGAGTTGTAAGTTCAATGGGAAAGCTTCCTGTTAGAAAATTTTGGTGTAACAGGAGTGCCCAGCTCAAATTCACAAGTTTTCCTAGTGATCCTGGTATAGATCCTTCCAACCTATTGCTTGATTGGGGGCAGGATCAGAGGCCCCCATTTCCTACAGGCCAGACTTTAGAATGCTGTGTAATTTAGAATGCATTGATTTGCTGTGATTTAGAATGCTTTGATTTGCAATGTTTGTTTCAAGTTTGATGTTGGTAGAGGCAATTTTGATTTATAATGTTTTCTTAAAGTTTGAAATTGGCAGAGGCATAGGCGGGTTTTAAATCTTACGAGGGCCTGTTTTCGAGCTGCACAAGGTTAGACAAATTTCTCCATCTCGTCCATTATAGCTATTTTTGGATGCTCTGATTCTATTGCTCGTGTTCTATTGCCCAAGTGTTACAAAAAACCTGGCTTAAAGTAAGCTAATTTTTGTGCTCTGCCTACAGGTTTCATTTGGTTTCATTTCATGCTGTCATATTTTCGGCATCGATTCAAGCTCTTGGTAATACACTGATTTGTTCTACTGCTCCGATTCTACTCCTCGTGTTCTATTGCCGAAGAATTACAAAGAACCCTGCAGCGATTGCCAGGTAAATTTGGATTGCTCGCTTTATTTTCCAGTTTTCTCTTTGAAAGATGCAGACCTTGGAGAATCTACTACATCATCGTCATCTACACTCAGCATAACTATCTCAGTAGTCGTCGTAGTCAGCTGTTGAGCCGCTGCAACAGATGTATCAGTCTGCCACTCCACATCATCACCTGAAGCCCTATATCAATAAAGAGATCCTGTCATCATCCTCCTTAAGCCCTATATCAGTAAAATTGCTGCATATGGGCGATGCTAATCCATTCATAAATTATGTTTTTTGCTTCAAACACCAGGCCCGGATTTTGCCGCAGAAAAGGAATTTATGACCTCGGATTGTCTGAGCATGATGTGGAGACGAATAGAATTGTTGAAGCTCGTTTTAGAATTGGGATATAATTTTATTTTCACAGATACAGATAATTGTGGCTTCGTGACCCATTTCTGCACTTTTGGACGGATTGAGATTTGGAAATGGCATCTGATCAATTTAATGGAAATCCTGAGGTATTAAATAACATAGCCAATGGAGGTTTTGTTCTTGTTCTTTCAAATGAGAGGACTATCAGATTTTATAAGTATTGGCTTGATTCTAGAATTCGGTTCCCGGATAAACATGATCAGGATGCATTAGATCGCATGGCGGCTAGGCATCCTGGGACTATGCAGACCTGAGGATCTCTGGTCGCTTTGGGATGGCTGGACTTGTCTTCCAGTGTTGCTCTCCTTTTGATTTTCTCAGTTTTGATCTGTAAATAGTGCCTTGTGTTACAGACGACTCCTTGCTGGTCGCCATGCTGTCAGGGGCAGCATAGTCAGGGGCAGCATAGTCTTGTGTTTGTGCCTATGATGTAAACGACATTGTGGTTTTGTTGTGCACACGGTTAGTGTGCTTGAGATGTTGTCAGGGATAGCATCGGATCTTCTCTTATAATGTACAAGTTCTTGTCTTCATATTCTCTCAAGAATTAGTACTGTTGTATTTCGCCTCAGATTGCTGCATGTGTTCATGCGTAATTTTGTATTGCAATTGTATTTTCATTGTATTCACGTGCAATGCAATGGTTGTGGTTGTATTCATGTGCAATGCAATGGTTGTGGTTTTTTTTTCCAATGGTTTAAGGCAAAAAAAAGCACTCAAATAAAAGCACTCAAAGTGCAATTTTTTTCCTTTCATTGCATCTCTAGTTCTTCTTTTTGCTTATGTAAATGGTCGTGGCAATAAGAAAAGCCTAGCTCTGTACCTCGGACATCACTTTCCTTGGGCGACATTGTTGACGGAACTGCATACGGACATGGCGAGCGCGTTGATGCAACCAGTTGTGGCGTCCACGTGGCTTTGACTTAAGTTTGTTTCTTTTTTTCTTTTGGTCTCTTGCATGTACGACGGAAGAATATTTAACAAAGACAAAGGTTATGCAATAGAGATTAGGTAGAGCATAGTGCCATGATGCAACATAATAGAGTGCAACTTCACACGTACGCACTATCGAGTTTCTAACTGCATATGGAAACCTAACCTATTTTTCTCCTCATGTGGAAACCTAACCTGTTTTCCTCATCCTGTGGAAACCCTTCCTCCCGTGGAAACCCTTCCCAATTTCCATCATGCAAGGAAATCGGGAAGGGTTTCCACTCAAAATTTAAATTTTGATCAAAATTTGAATGATGTGCGCTCGATGGACGTGCGCCTTAATGTCGGGCGTCCGTGTGGAAAGGCGTGAGCCATAAAGCTCACGTGTGTAAATATTTAAAAAAAAAAATAATTTTGTGGAAACCCTTCCGGCTTTCCATGGAAACCCTTCCGGCTTTCCAATATGGAAACCCTTTCGGCTTTCCATGGAAACCCTTCCGGGTTTTAGTGGAAACCCTTCCGGGTTTTCAATTTCTGGAAAACCGGAAGGGTTTCCATGGAAAGCCGGAAGGGTTTCCACTAAAACCCGGAAGGGTTTCCATGGGAGGCCAACCCAAATCGGGCGTACTTAGAACCATCGCCTCCAGATGCTATTTTTTTGAAAATTCCCGACAAAATATGAACCCTGTTCACACTGCAATGCCATATTCCATCGACACAGAGAAGAGCTAACTGGTGCGCCCTTTTTGGCCTCTGTTTCTTCCGTCATATCCATTTGAATCCACATCTTTCTCAAAAATTCAATTTTGAATCAGGTTTTGATGCCGCCAGAGTACCCGCTTCTGGGTTTTTTTCCTCCCGATTTAAAAGCTCGATGCTGTTATGAATTGATTTAGGGCTGCAATTCTGCAAATTCGGTTGATCCGAGATGCAGACAGTGCATTTACAGGCCGACATGGAGCTCGAGCGCCAGCAAGCTGAGGAACTTGCATGGGAGCATGAGGTCACAATGCTAAGCGATAGGGAACAGAGTGGGGTTGTGGCGAGCTGTGTGGATGGATTGGAAGCAGTGGATCATGGGGATTCGATCTTAATGGATGACGGCCATTCCGGCATGCCAATGCAGAGTTTTTCCCTCTTGATGATGGCCCCAGAGAATTCACAATCTGGTTTGCCACAATTTCCCCTCATGATGATGGGTCCTGATATTGCACAGTCTATGCCAGATTGTGCCCCTTCTACTGTTTTATCTTTGCAGACAATGGCATCTGCTTCCGATGCCAGTGGCGGGGAAGAAAGGGTTGGACCTAAAAAGAGAGGAAGACAAAAGGGCCCTGGTAAACCAAGGTCCCATTATCAGAAAGAAAGGGAATCATCTTTCCAGCTAGTACTCAAGTTGCCTCTCAAGTCTAGGAAGCTTTTTTGTGTTGCAGAGTTCTATAAGTACATGGCACAATCATCTTCGGATTCCCTATGTAAGGTGCTTTGCTTCTCTTAAACATGTTGAATCAACCATTTAGTGCAATTCAGATAGTCATGCAAATATAACCAAACGGTTAAATCAGTCATTTAGTAATTTCTTTGTATATTGGAGACTTGCTATAACAAAGGGTTAAGCAGATAGAACTTAATAATTTTTTTGTTCCTGACAAACATGTGTAGCATGCACGCTTACTTAGGTTACAGAAGCTTATTCAAAGGCAGGCGAATCTGTAGGGGTGTCTGCAAAGACAGCTAGAAAGTGGGTAGAAGACTGGGAAAGGCGTGCAGATGGTACTTTCTCTGAGTCCATGCAGGTAATTTTGATTGAGGGCCTATTTGGATTATGAATTGGACTCATTTTCGAGTTGGTATTCTTTTTCAAAGCTGTAAAGAATGTGCAACATTTTATAGAGTGTTCTGGCAGGGGAAGCATGTGAAGGTAGAATGGCTGCTGCAGCCAGAACATTTGCAAAACAAAGCCCGTGCTTGGATTGAACAGAATTGTCCAAAAAAGGGTGATCCCCCGCGTAAAGAATCTATTATAAAGATGTTTCGCGATTTTTGTAACAATGAACTGCTTGTTGAGATCCAGGTAAGTTTCTAAATAGATTCTAACATCAGTGTCTTGCTCATCAGTTTTGGGATTACAAGTTATTTGGGAACACTAGTTGCAAATAGAGTTTCCAATATGGACGTGTCTCTGCCATTTACAGGAGTCAATAATGCGAAAGACTAGATGGCCATGTATGCATTAATGCTACAATGCTGCCAGTGATATGAAATAGTTCATAGTCTAGTCTATTGTTATAGGTCATCAAGCATAATGTTGCTGGTGGTATCCTTTTCAATACAGTATATGTTTATTTGCGACCGTGAAGTCACAGCATACTGCTTGTCTTTCTATTAATTGGGTCGTCTAGTTCACTTTCTCATTGATGAACATTTTATTCTTTAAGTTGAGGTTTAGGATAGTGTGTATTTTTATACACGATTGCTCTCCATATGTTCCAATGTCCATAAAACCATGCTGAATTGTAAAAATGTGTTGCAAGTTGTTTTAGATTGCTTGCTTGTTTTCTTTCTTGAAAAATTGAATAACTTGGTCTGATGCTTAATCTTTTCTCTCAGAATGAGTCTGGTATTGAAGCAGATTGTAGCGCAAACATGCATCGAAAAATTTCCACAGAAACTGCCAGATCATGGTTGCATCGACTTGGCTTTAACAATTTTAAGGACTTTAGAAGATCTGTTCCAAAGACAACCTAATCCAACATGAAATGCGGAAAAGGTTGGATGGTCTACAGTACAGCATGTGAAGAAGGTTATTGAAATGCTGGGCTTAAGCTGCTTGTAACTTAATTTTTCTTTTAACACTTGTAACATAAACCATTTTTTTCCTGTTGTACAAATCTAAAGTTGTACCTTTATCTGGTTACATGGAAATGAATTTTATGGACTCATAAGTTGTCATTTTTTCTGGTTATGTATGCACTCATTACAGACGATAAGAGCTTCAGTAAAGATGCTGGACTAGTTCTCAGAGAATCACTCATGGTTTTCTGGCTGTCCACCTGTGAAAACACCCACGTTTTACGGACTTTTATTTCCCCTCAAAATCTCATATTGAAAACGCTGTTGAAGGGCGTTGTGAATGAGATTGTGAAATTTGTCAACAGACAATGAATGGTTACATAAATAACCCAATGCCGCAAAAACCAGATGCCTGCATCTCAACGTGATTGAAATATATTCAATTGTGCCCAAGTGGAAAATCATATTCTTCTATCAAATGTATATATTTTTCCAACTTAGAGGGATGATCTTTTTTTCTTGTTGTGAACACGAAGATTTTGATGTCAGCAAATTTGCAATTGGCAGTCGATTTATTAAAGTGGCATGCTTGATTGAAGAAGAGTAACACTTTTATATCCCAATGGGGAGGAGGATGAGTTTTTCAACGCCAATGGAGCATACCTTTCTAATGGGCAACACTCTAATAATTCATTGTAAATCCTTGTACTTAATTGTGCTTTTGGTTAGTTTTGGTAGCAACTTTCAGTTTCTCTCTTGTAAGACCATCTTTAGATCCAAGCTTGAGAACATAGGATCTTGCATGTATATTTTTCGCCGAGGGAAAAAGTCAATTTAATTTAATTCAATTCTACGATCCTATAATTGGTAGGTAAGTTTTTAAGTATTGTGCCCTTTTGTTATTAAGACGTGCCCTAGTCAAATTATAAAGACCTTATTATATACGAACATAAGACTCTATTCACAACTAAACCATTGACCAATTAGAGTAATTGGATTCAAAAGGAACAGGTGGTGGCATAACATATCTAGACCATGACCATGCCAAGACGTTCATGTGTTTTGCATGGACAAAATACATTAGCTGTTCATGTAACGTATACGAGTGCGACCGCTCATGTGTTTTGCATGGACAAATACACTAGATATGTATGTTCCAAATATCAACTGATTGTAGTAACATAAAAAAATAAACGGAGGCAAGTTCTTCCTTCGAAAATGATAGCTGCTTGAGATCAGCAGCATAAACAAAGCAATTTTTTGGCAGAAGATGGACACACTTTTCTTGTAGACCACAAGACAGCCAAGGGTTAAAAGTCGGCAAGAATAACTTTATCAACGACACTGGCGGCAACAACACTGCGAGAGGGAGCAGAGTCGTGCGATAATGGGTGGTCCAGGCCATGGCACATCTCAATCCTGAGAGCATTATCAGAGCCCGAGTCCGAGGGTCTGATTGGAGGATCTCAATTTCCCAAGAGAGTGCCATGGGGGAACGATTTGCCTCATCCCACTGAGGGTACCTTATAAACGACCCCAAGTGAACGAGCCAAGAAAAAACCCACATCTTCGTGACATTAAAACAACTATCTATCTATCTTTTACTTGGTCCCTAATGGTATGCTGCATCCGCGAATATTCGCATATTCTAGGAGGCACCTCCGTTTCAGGGCAGTGTAGGCGGACGCACCTCCTGACAGAATATCGGCAGGTATATTCCGTCTCCGTGTTAGCGGAATAGAAGACGGCGTTCCTTTTCTTCCTTAGCCTTCCGCGTGTGGCAGAGGTCGCCGCCTGCAAGGGAGAGAAGATCTGGCAGTCCGATGCTTTGAGCCTTCAATCTGTGCAAAATCTCCCCTTAAATCCATCCGATTGCATCAATCCGGTTTTGGATTTCAGTTTCGCGCGCAGACACCTCCGTTTTTGAAGCCGAAGCTGAAGATCATCTTACCCTTAGGCACACGGCCTTTTGGGTCCAGCTTTTCATCGAACTTGTTGCTGTGAAGAATCCTCAAACGCCCTGTCCCTTGGAGCCCTTCTGTAAGATTTTGGGGTTCTGGATTTTGGCATTGCAGGATTTTAAATTTTGCAGTGTTGGTAGGGGGTTTTAGCATGCCAGTTTGAGCAGCTAGTTTTCTTAGCCTGGTTCACATCTGGAGTCCATTTTGAAGGCTTTATCATAAATTGAAGCTGAGGAACCTAAAACACAAAGTTCTTATAAGGCAGGGTGTACATATTGGTGAGAAGTAGAAAGAGCTTGGGGGCAGCATGTCCTCCCCTCAAAACCAGAAATGGATGACGTTTTTAGCGGATAATCTTTTGGAGGATGATTCTTCACAGCCTTCTGGTCCCTTTTTCTGGTGCAATCCACCATCTGATCAAGTAGACTGCAGGTATTTTTATCTTTGGTTATAAACTGGTTTGAGTTAGAAATCAATGCATGCATACTCTTTGTTAAGTTTGTGCACTTGTGTATAGTGTTGACAATTGCTGCTTGAGGGGGGAGTCAGAGGACATTGAGAGAACTTGCCCGCGCAAAAGGTAATAATCTTTATTAGGAGAATAAGCATGCATAGGAAAATTTTCAAGACTATTATTCTAGCCTGTTTTTTCCACCTAATGTGTTTGTTGGCCTGTCATTTTGACAGGTCTAGGGATGAATCTTGCAGTGGGATTGGAAACAAAGCATGTCGCGAAAAAATGCGCAGGGATAGGTTAAATGACAAGTAAGTTGTATAAACAGACTATTCTCATACTATTATACATTCTATATTTAATTAGTAATTATTTCAACACAGGTTTCTAGAGCTATCTGCTGCATTGGAGCCAGGACGACCACCAAAAGCAGACAAAGCCACAATATTGAGTGATGCAGTTCGTGTGTTGACACAGCTTCGTGCAGAAGCTCAGCAGTTAAAAGAGTCGAACAAACAATTGCGGGATTCCATAAAAGAATTGAAGGTACCATTTTATCATTAGCTTAACAGTACTATTATAACTGCACTATTTGTTTATTATCCATGCTGTGCCTTGGTGCAGACTGAGAAGAACGAACTTCGGGATGAGAAACTTAGGTTGAAGGCAGAGAAGGAACGATTGGAACAACAGCTTAAGAATGTTTCTATTCCACCAACCTTTATGCCTCACCCTGCAGCAATGCAAATGCATGCTGCAGCTGCTCATGCTGCTGCTGCAGCCGCATTTCATGCTCAAACGCAGGCTGCATCAGGCAAGCCAAATCCTTTACCTGGTTATCCAGGCATGGCCATGTGGCAATGGATGCCACCAGCTTCAGTAGACACTTCTCAAGATCATGTCCTAAGGCCCCCTGTTGCCTAAAGGCTTTTTATGCTTTTAGCAGGAGCCTAGCAGCTTAACCAATTCATTGTGTGCCAAGCCATCTAACTTGATGTTGTTGCCAAGGATGCAACTTCAGTTGTCCTCGTTCCTTTTATGACCACAGGAACAGCCAGCCTAATTAATTGTGAATAAAAAGCCTGGATAATGGTTTTTCGTTGAATGTCAGTTTATGAAGTTCATTTTGTCACATAATCGAGGTTGAGGTTCTGTGGCAAGTCGGATCTCGTATCTTTTGATCATATGTATTTTTATTCTTCCTCACCATTTTGGTTTGTAGTTTTTTAGTATCATCTGTCTAAATCTGAAGGGATCAAATTTCAGGAACACCTGTTAAATTGCAGTTTTACCTGCCATATTATTCAAGTCATAGTGTTCACAACTGGGAGCTTGCGACTCCATAATAACATTGTGTGTTTCATAATAACTTTGTTTCTCTGTATACTCCCTTGTGGACACCAGAAAGAGGTATGATAACTAAAAGCAAGTCATGCTCTCTTTTAAAAAATATGGTTGTTGGCCTTGAATCTAGCATCCAAGCAATAAGAGATGGTCACACCCTCATTTTTTATCAGCCATAATAGGTTCATGTCCTATGTTTTAAAACTTATTCTGGCCCAAAAATAACAAATTATTCGTTTCATACGATGTTACTAATTTTTTCAAGCATGATTGAAAGGTAGATATGCTCTAAAAAGCTTAAGACCAAATAGACTACAAGCAAATAGACTACAAAAAAAATCACAATGCTTGGTATTTTGTCTCTATTGGTTTTTGGCTAGAATTGAAGCAAAAACAATTTGGTTGAGCAATATTTCGCTCTGTGGGTATTGGTTTATACTTTGGGTTTGCCTTGTTCATTTGCAGACAAGCCCCTTCACATGCATACAAAGGTAGAGCTTCCCCATCAATGTTATAAAAAAAAACACACGGTACACATGCATACAAAGGTAGAGCTTCCCCATCAATGTTATCAAAAAAAACACACGGTACAGAAAGAGAGGCAGAGAGGAAAGCCCAATCTTAACGTATGATGACATTTCTAAAAATATGCTCACCAAAAGGATAACCAATATGAATTTTTGAACATTGAACTCAAATAAGCATTGGGTGCAATCAATCAACATTTTATGTTTGTAAGTATCCATCAGAACTTTCTCCTTTTCCCATGTTTGCCAAGCAGCTTAAGCATTTCACCTATGAGAACTCATCCTCACCCAGTCAGTCTCTGTATCTTCAATATATTCAAAAAGCTCAATTTCAAAGTTGCTACAATTATTTCTGCTATTGCATTCAGTAAAACAATAGGCCGCTCACTTTTATCATCCTTCATATCATCAAAATTAATGGCATTTAGTTCATTAGAGACTCTAAATGATTCTCACAAATTTTTTGAACTGGTAGAATCCCCCCTTTGCAATGCATCAAGTTGGGCTTCCAAGACAGCAAGTGCTTGCCTTATGTCTGATAGGAGTATCAAGCAGCATAACATAAACATGCATTATGGAGGAGCCATAATGTAGGAGCAATAGCTATAGGCAGGACCTGATGATAATGCCATAATAAAGCAGAACATGCAGCAAGCAATATGAAAAAATGCATCAATACCTTGGATCTTTCACTGAACCTCCAATTTCTCTATAACCTCAACATGCAGGTCCATGTAATTTTAGCAAATCATCAATTTTGCAAATCCATAGACAAAGTCACAGCATGTGAATACTTGTATTAGGCAAAGATGCAACAGATATTTAAGATGCTGCTTGGGCTTGTTGACCTTTAATTGCATGAACTAAACCAAAACTGTGATAAGTCACAACAAAGATAAAATTTATGCACTTTTAAAATACAACTAGTTTTAGATAGTAATGGCCACCTACAAGACCGTAAGTCCCACGTACAAGTGCAGTACCTACAAAAGCATCAGAGCCTGAATTAGCTCTTTTCTTTGTCAAGTTCTTAAAATTGTAAAGACTGTTGGTATCTGTGGATAATCACTGGCAGCAGTGATAGTAAGAACAAGGATAAGAAACAAGCAACGACAGCTGCTTAGGAGAGAAGCTCCAGCAACATAGCTAGTGATACAGATACATACAGATACAGAGAGATGGTGAAGGCAAAAGCCAGTTTCTCAGACAAAAAAAAATATGCAAGATGTTTAACAAATGGACTAATGCTATAGGGCTTAACAAGCTACAGTCAAATGGCTTAAGTCCTATCATCACTAATTAGTAACTGAAATCCAAGCTTGTCTCTACTGCTCACAGTTGTAAATAATACCACCACGTATGCTTTCAGCTCATGTGCACATGTCTTGTGCCAAATCAATTGAAAACTTGCAAAATCTATCTGCATTTTATCTGGAGAGAAATTGCTTTCAGCATCATTGCGAAAATAGATAAATTGGATGTCACAAGACCATTAAAGCAGTAAGTTTTAGTCTTTGTACAAAAAGGTTCGCTGGAGTCATGAAATATTTCAAAATTGCTAACCTGCTCCAGATCCTCATCCTCGGCTTCTTTCGGTGAAGAAGCAGGCCTACTACGACTCCCACTAGTTACCCCGACCAGAAATTAAAGCCACGGCCTCTGTTGCCATGCGCTCAATCTCTAACAGGACCTCCAGTGCTTGACCTATGGCCGCTAGTTCGACTACTCCAATAGCTCGTTCCATTAAAGTTAAAGGGACCTCAGAAGGTCGCTTTATTTTTTAGTGTAATTTTTATTTTCCGTTAACTTTGAGTTAAATTTATTAGGGTACATTCGCACCCGCGGTTAAGTTAAAATATGGTTTTTAACTAGATTTACATTCGCACCACTAGTTAAGTTAGCATATAGTTAAGAAATATAGTTAAGAATTTAGTTAACTTTTTTAACCAAAAACACTAACTAAACTTGTCTTCGCACCTTGTTCAGTTAAGTTAGCAAAATTACCTAAAAGTTGACTAAATTAAAAATTAGCACTAAAAGTTAAATGACCTCATAGAGGTCACTTTAAGTTTAGTTAAATGTGCTTATAATTTTTTATGCTATTGGCTAACTTAACTAGACATGTTCGAAAGCATTTAGTTAGCTAGTTAAGTTATTTTTTAACCAAATTTTTTAACTAAACGAGTGCGAAATGGTTTTTCGTTAAGTTGGCCTAACTAAAATTTTTAACTAGCTTTGGTGTGAAGGCAATCACCCGGTTAGTGTTAACTTAACTTAACGGTAAAAATTAACTTAACTAAACTTAAGCACGGGTGCGAATAGACCCTTAACTTAACATAAACTAGTCTGAACCTTACACTTTTACGTTAAAAAAGTTAACAGAATGCTAAATAAAAAAAATTAATGTAAGACTAACCTCACTAGTGGTGTGACGGCCAATGCTGTTAAAACCTTAACGGAATCCTAACTTAACGGCAAGTGCGAAAGTACCCTAAGGTAGATATTTCATAAATGATATCTTTCAAATCTAAGATCACTTAGGGTCGATTCACACTAGGGGATCACTTAAAGTGGGTTTACACTATGGGGTTAAATTTAGTTTAAGTTAAAAAAATTTAGGCTAATTGGGTTCGCACCATTCCCATTATAAAAGTCCATTAGGCCCGTGGCAGTTAAAGGGGGGGTTAATTTTTATGAGATTTAGTTTTGTTAAGTTGTGGTTCACATATGATTCAGTTATGTTAAAATTTAAAAATTTCTTAAAAATTTATTAGTTGTAGTGCAAATGTTAACCCCTCTTTGAATGGACACTTAACCCATGTACAATAGTGGGGTCAAAACCCATCTTGATGTGTTGTATATTGTCCCTTAAGCTACAGCTTCTCACAAATGTTAAAATACTATACATCTATCCCTCTATCTATCTGAGAAAAGATTCTATTCTTTGTTTTTTCATTTGATGCTTACAAAAGATGCTTCACGAGGGAAAAGTAGAGTGGGAAAAAAGATAAAATAAATAAATAAGAAAAGCTAATGGAATGCCTATAAAAATGCCGCCTAACGGAGCATAAATTGCAATAATTAATGCATGCCACCTCAGATAATGCCGCCTAATTGCAGTGGATGGAAGGGCAATTAATAGCACCGTTTTCATGACATGCATCAAGAAAAAAATTCCATCTGTTTATCTATCTATCTATATAAATGTCTTAACATATATGAGGCAAGATTCTATTCTTTGATTTTCATTTGATACTTGTTTACAGAAGAGGCAGGCCTGATGTTTCAAGGGGGAAATAGGGTGGGAAACAATATAAAAAAAGGTAAAAAAAAATGCTCATGGAATGCCTATAAAATTGCCACCTATAAGTAGCATGAGTTGCAACAAGTAATGCATAACACCTCATATAATGCCATCAATTTGAAATGAATAGAAGCTCAATTAATGGCATCATTTTCATGGCATGCCTTAAAAAAAAAAGTTTTAAGAAGTAAAAGCATCAAATCTTAATGTTTGAATGACATGTCATATCTCTAATATATAATTGTAATATGGACGATAAGGGGGCAGCTTAGGTAATGTGATTTTTGGTAAGTTTATTTTTTCTTAGTTAGGGCTTGATACGTGGAAGAAAATAAAAAATTAGCCTTTTGGGATTTGACAGGTGTCCCGTAAGCTCTAAATCTTCACGGTGTGGTTCTAGAACTTACAGTATGCTCCGGATTCTAGGAGCTCGAGATCCTAGAAGTAGGTTCGGGAAGGTCAGAATAGGTTCCGATTCTTCTTGGCGAGAAATGAAGAGAGGATTATGTTGTGGCCATTTTTTGTGCTCTAAAATGCCTTCTTTGGATTCATGTCGGAATCAGATAGTCGCCAAGTAGGCGTTATTGAAGCATTCTGTATCTATGTGTGTTTTGAAGCTCAACCCTAGCTGCGGCCAGCGCTAATCCAAAATGCAAATCCATGTACTTCCGGTCTTGCTTCTATCCTTCTGGCATAGTTTCTTCACATGCCTCTTGTGTCATCAGTAAGCAATAGGTTAAGTATCGCCTTTACAATTAATCTCAGATATTGTCCTGAATGCTATCTTTAAATTTCGAGAGGTCTTAATAATTAACAGCATGGGGCGAGCATCAAATTCCAGAAAGTGGCTATTAAAAATTATGCATGCCACAGGTGAGTCGAATAGCAGATGAAGCATTTTTTTTCCATTTGGCTCCAGTTTACCCAGTCTTTACAGGTTGTTACTCTTCTTGCAAACGCCACTGTTCATGTTGTGATATATTTTTATTACTTTCTATGCAGTGCAGGAATTTATCCTCCATGGAAAAAGCTGGTTACAAATTGCCAGATTATACAATTCGTTTTCAGTTTTGCAGTATCATTTGATCTTCTAAAACTGCATTTTAGAGGCAAGGTTGTTCAGGAGTTGGAGCTTGGTTAGATTAGGAGATGGTCAGATCAGAAGATGCTCCAAAAAGGTAAATCAGGGTTTTCTTAGAGCCTATTTATCGTAATTCTATCCCAGCCTTAGCTAGGATCATATGAAAGATCATAGTTCCCGTCATCACGGATTAATGAATGAGTAATGACGTCCTGGCATTTGAGACGCGATTTACTTGCCATGCAAGTTTTATTTCAGATTCTCACTTTAGCATGAAGCAACATGTTATTTGCCAAGTTTGCTCTGTAATTTGTGCAAATTGATGTTTAAATGTGGTGTCGTCAGTTTTAGCTGCGCATACCATGAATAAAAGTGTCAAGTGCATTCTTTAGTAAAAACCTCTTGCATGACAATAAAAGTATTATCTGATGAGCAAGGCCTGAGTGATGCCTTCGTATGGCAATTATACAGCCTATGGCTTTTAATTCCTCAACACAGAGGAATGGAGTCTGTATGAGTAAGTTGTATGAGTAAGTTGCTAGAGGAATGGAGTCTGTATAAGTTGTATGAGTAAGTTGCTGCCTGCCTTCAATGCATCAAATAAGAAGGAAGAAGTTTGAACTCAATCCATTGGCATATCTTTTACAATAATTATTGGAATTTGAAGGACCAAAACGTTCCCCTTTCCTTTGATGTTGCGCATAGGACAACGGTTGTAGCAATTATGAAGTTTATCGCTAAATAGTCCACCATTTTTGGGCATATTATAGACCATTGATGTGAAATATATCACATGAAAATTGAGTCTTCTAAAAGGAGCATCTATTTTAATATGTAGCATCCATCTAAATATCTTTAATGAGTTTGGGTGGAACAAGACAAGTTTTTCTAACTTCTACCAAAAGTATTTTGCAAGTGTGGAACAAATTATTTACAAAAGATTACATGGTTCAAAATGCCATTTAGCAGCACAGTAGATGTAATGGGCATTCTACTCAAAATTGAGTTAGTATATATGAAACACTTTCATAATTGCAACCTTTGATTCATGGAGTTACTTTTTATGCAGATAATATTGTTGTCAACTTATGTCACTCTTATGTTAATCATGTAGTGCCTGCCTAGCTATGTTTCCTCTGAACAAGTCTTATTCAATATTTATGAGGTCATTTAACGAACGAAGTTGTTTAGAGAGGTGATTTGATTTAATCATTTCATTGAAATGCTAATTGTACACCCTTTACACCCCAATTTAACCTGTCATAGCAAAAAGTTTGATCAAAGTCCAAGTTTTATTCTTCTTCTTATCAAAGCAAAAGGTTTGATCGAAATCTAAATTTTGTAACTTGCATTTGTGTATATATATGCATTTTAGAGCTACGACATGGGAGAGGCTTAAAAGGGCTAATACATAATGACACCAACTATACTTTTTCCGTGTCAATTTTTTTTGCTTATGATAATGTTGCAATTTACACGATGGACATGCCTCACACAAGCCCCAAAAAAATTACATTTAATATGTGTATTTTTTTTCTTCAATAATCTTTTGCACATATCCATTTAGATCTTTTGATTTCTTTTCTCTCTCTTTGGTGTTCTCAAATATGTTGTCTAAGCAAAATTAACATATTTGACTGGAGAAGCTTGGGCCTCCATCTTCAATGAAGAAGCCTTCTAAAACATAGACTAAAAAATACAAAACAGTGGCGGCGAAGGCCGCCACGACAAATTCTTGTAGTAATTAAGATTGAATGTGTCATTTCATAAACCAATTCAAACACCCTTATCTTGCATTGAAAATGTTAGAATTGAGTAGAACTTACATCATTGGACTCAACTCCTCGATCCCTTTCTACAAAGTAGTGGTTTGACATTACTTCATCATGGTGGGACATCTTGCAATTGAGTTCAAGAGTATCTTAGAGAATCTGAAGGGAATCTCATAGATTATGAAGAAATATTAAGCATTTTTTCAAGGAGTTTGAGGGAATGTAGGGAACTTTCAAAGATCTTGAGAAATCTTCACACAAAATATTGGAAACTCTAATACAATCTTGAGGAACCTAATCAAATTGATAAAGTCTATGAAAATCTTAAGGGAATTTCAACTGGGGTAGAACTAGACACCAGCTTCTAGAAATTAAAGCTTGTCACAGTATAGCTAAATCATATCTACTTATTTAAAATGTTTTTGGGGTGGGTGGTAATGCCGGTGTGCCCTTTTTCGGGTGTTACATTTGGCATCTGAAAATGGGTTTCTGGCCTACTTACTTATTTTTCCCTTGGCAATAGATTTTCACAATGCCCGAGCAACTAATTTCTTGGGAGCAGTGGATCATTATGGCCAGTCCCAGTGGTTTACGTTACGGCAGTTTATGGCAACGCGAGAACATCCATTTAAGATATTTTGCTACATATTCTAAACGAGGTGCACCCTGGACTACCACAGTCGTCGGATTCGTCGATCCTACGGCCCAGATCGTATGTTGGAGCTCTGGGCACCTCTCATTTCGCTTATAGTCATTTATGATTGAAGGCGCCTATGCTTTTGAAATATGAAATACGATTTCGCCTAAGGTTTTGAAAGAATATCAAAGCTCTATACGACTTTGCCTAAGATTTTAGAATATGAAATAGGGGGGCTCGAACCTCTACCAAAATAATTCAAAGTCCTAATAAGACTACTTTAACCAATGTACCCAATGAGCTAATGTGATTATTTTTTATCTTGAATCTATGTTTTTTTTATAACAACCCATTTAATTGTTTTAGGGATATATATGGTCTATGTTTCAGGAATTGTTATTTTTACATCCATATCAAATCCCCCTATATATCTATCTATCTATCTATCACCCCTGTTATTTTGCTACATATTCTAAACGATGCACCCTGGACTACCACAATCGTCGGATTCGTCGATCCTACGACCCAGATCGTATGTTGGAGCCTCTAGGCACCTCTCATTTCGCTTATAGTCATTTACGATTGGAGGCGCCTATGATTTTGAAATATGAAATACGATTTCGCCTAAGGTTTTGAGGGAATATCGAAGCTCTATACGACTTTGCCTAAGATTTTGGAATATGAAATATGGGGGCTCGAACCTCTACCAAAATAACTCAATGTCCTAATAAGACTACTTTAACCAATATACCCAGTGAGCTAATGTGATTATTTTTTATCTTGAATCTATGTTTTTTTTATAACAACCCATTCAATTGTTTTAGGGATATATATGGTCTATGGTTTCAGGAATTGTTATTTTTACATCCATATCAAATCCCTCTGGAACCCCCTGTTGTTTTGCTATATATTCTAGCTTGTCTCGCTATCTCCATCATTTATTCAAGATATTTTGTAGACATTCTAGCTCTCTTACTACCATTCCTAGGGTATGCCTTGCGGGCAACCCAAAAAGGATGTCAAAAGGCAAAGTTACCTTCTCTGATCAAATCCTCCCACTGCAGCATGTGAATTCTTTTATTAATCCTTTTATCAATCCTTTTATCAATCATCGGTTACAACACCTTGTCTGTACATAAGAAACGACTCAATCTTCATAGAATAGAATCCAAAAAGTGTATATTGGTCCAAAAAGTGTATATTGGTATAAGTGTAAAACATGATTCAACTACCTCTGATGGAACAAAAAAGCAGCAGCGTACCATCCACAAACATCTGGATGTTCAACTTTACTTGGAAGTAAGAATCATATATAATCAGATTGATTTGAAGCAATCTAACTCCAAAGATCATGAAGAACCATAAGTTAGCCTGATATGGAACATGCTTCAACTAGGCTTGCTGCTGGCCGCCCTTTTGATGGCGGGGCTAGGGGACGTGGTGGCTCAGGGGAGGGCTCAGATGATTTGGTTGTGGCTAGATCTGAGGACAGGGTTGTGGCAGGGGCTGGTGATCCTGCTGGGGATGTCCCAGTAGCGGTATGTGCTGAGCATGAGGTGGCTGGAGCAACCCGGTTGGAGGTAGAGACTAGTGTGGCCCATGACTCTATGGAGGTGCCTGGGGGACTTCCAACACGTGTTGGAAGTGGAATATCACGAGTTGTGGCCCATGACTTTGTGGAGGTGTCTGGGGGACTTCCAACACGTGTTGGAAGTGGAATATCAAGTAGAGCGGCTGTGGGTCACATTGCTGTGATTAATCCTCTGGCTCTAGATGCTGACTCAGTGGAGTGGGCTGATGGCCTAGTGGGTAGGCATGTGGGGCTGGACACTTCTCCTCACAGGATGAATAGGTCGATCCTCGGTTGGAATGTGGGGGTGCGGTCCTCTAGTAGTAAGAGGGCCCGTGTTTCTTTGGCACGCCGGCGATTTCGGCCCCCGATATTGTTTGCATTCAGGAGCATAAGTGTCACAGGGGTGATATGTCCAGGCTCATGAATATGGTTGGTAGGCGGTTTGGCTTTATTGCTTCTTCTTTCCGGCGGACTAGTGGGGGTACTCTTATTGCTTGGAAGATGGATGTGCAGGTCACATACTCGCAGCTGCATGTGTTTGGTCGGTGGGCAATAATTAAGTGGTTGGAGGGCGGGCAAGAGTGGGGATTGTTAATGTTTATGCCTCTAATCAGCCTTCTCGGTGGGGGTGCTTTGTGGGCCACAGTCGGAATAAGTTTGCGAGCCCTTGGTGGGTTGCGGGTTGCTTGGTTGTTGTTAGGGGATTTCAATATGGTAGAGCGAGTAGAAGATCGCCTGTTCTCGCACCCGGCTTGTGCGGGGATTTGAGAGGGACCAGTGGTCTCGTTTGTTGCAGGATTTGGCCTTGGTTGAGGTCCCTGGGGACTTGTCTTTCACCTATTGTAATAGGCAGATTGGTGCGGGCGGTATGCTAGGCATGACCCGGTGCTATGCTTCCCCATGCGCATTGGATGGTGTGCCCTCTTTGCGGAGTAACATTCGTCTACCTCCATTTCTCGATCATTACCCTCGGGTTTTGTCCGGTCGAGTGCGGTTGCCCTCGGCCTTCTCGGACGGTGTTCCGCTTGAACACCCGGCCGGGCCGCCGATCGCGGATTTCGGCCCAGTGCTGGGGAGTTGTGGCTTGATACCTTTTCATCTCTCGAAGGGTATGTCCGGTATGGTGACCGTTGGCGGGGTGAAGCGTTTTGATAAGGTCTTTGGTAGGCGGCGTGTGCAGCAGCAGGCGGCAGGAGTTGCATAGTCTTTATCGGGGAGTTGAGAAGATTCGGCCAGCTGACCCTGGGGAGAATGCAGTGTTGCAGCGTATTGTTGCTTTGGAGCAGGTTAAAGTGCATGAGGCGCGTGTGAAGGCAGCCCTTACCTGGTTGAAGGAGGGGGATACAAGTTCGTCGGTGTTCTTCAGAGCAGCTAGGCAGCGGCGATATGCAGCATCTATGGCGTCCCTTGCTTTGCCTGATGGCCGGACTTTGGAGGATCCCGCTGAGTTGCAGAGGTATGTGCATGCTCATTTCTCAGGGTTTTTTGCGCAGCGCACTCTTCCCTATGAGCAGGAGATGCAGGAGCTTGTTTTGGGGGCTGTTAAGCCATCTATTTTGCCTCACCAACGTGAGAGCTTGGAGCAGGAGCTCTCCAGAGAGGATTTAGCGGAGGCATGTATGTGCATGGCCAAGGATAAATGTCCTGGGCTGGATGGCATCCCTGTGGAGTTCTTTCAGACTTATTGGGAGTGGGCTGGTGAGTCTGTGTACTGTGTATCTTGAGTTGCTGCAGTCTTCTCACATGGATAGGATCTTGAATACCGCATGCATTTCCTTGATTCCTAAGGTTAAGCAGCCTTCTACTATTAATGATTGGAGGCCTATATCCTTGTTGTCCTCTGTGTACAAGATTATTGCGAAAGCCCTGGCCGAGAAGTTGAAGCCGGTGTTGACTTCTTCCATTAGTAAGGTGTCTGGGTTTGTTCCTGGGAGGAACATTTTGACTAATGTTGCCGCAGCTTATGAGGGCCTTTATTGGGCGGAGAAGTCAAGGCATTGCCTATCTTAAGCTTGACTTTGCCAAAGCTTATGATAGTGTCCGTTGGGAGTTCTTATGCCGCCATGATGTTAGCGTTGGCTGTGGTCCACGCTTCTGAGAGAACGATCATGAAGCTGCATAGGTCGGCCGCGGGCTCACGGTGGTGTGCCAGGGTGAACCCTCCGCCTTTTTCTCCTTAGGCAGAGGGGTGCGTCAGGGGTGCCCTTTGGCACCATTTTTGTTTACGATTGTGGAGGCACTTTGTCTCGATTGTTTTTGGCTGCGGTGGAGGGGGGGTGGTGGATGGGCTTGGATGCGGGATGGTAGTCGGCAGATTATTAACCGATTCATGATGACACTTTTCTCTTCTTGGTGGCGTAAGAGAGGAATTTTGCGGAATGTGAAGGGTTTCTTTGGATACTTTCTCCTTGGCCTCGGGCATTCTTTTGAATTGGGGTAAATGCTCCGCATTATGGGCCCAGCTGACTCCGCCTCCCCCTTGTTTGGCTCTATTCCCTTGGAAGGTGCTTCCAGGTAATGTGTGTACTAAGTGTTGGGTATTCCCTTTGGAGGGATGTTTCCATGGGGAGGGTGTGGGATGAGATTTTGCGGGGTTGCGTAAACACCTCAATTGGTGGAAGGGTAGCAAGTTGTCCATGGTGTAGGATCACTATTGCCAAGTCAAGACTTTGTAGCACTCATGTGTATACAGCATCTGCGATGTTAGCTCCTGAGGGTAAGATACAGGCTTTGGATAAGATAGTTCGAAATTTTGTGTGGGGCGGGGATGATGAAGGGGCGGTTGTTAAAGTGGCTTGGTGGAAGTGTCTCGCCCAGGGAGGATGGGGGCTTGGCCATTCCGGATTTGGCACCGCATAGTAAGGTGTTGGTCTCTAAGTTCATTTGGAGCATTCTGCGGGATGGAGCATCTTCTCACAGTGCGGCACTATTGTGGCAATCTCTTCGCCATTGTGTGGCATTTGGAAAGTAAATGCTGTGCATGTAGAGTTGCCCTGGGCACTGTTGTATGGTCTCCGGCCTTTCCCACATGCATCCCCTTTTCTCACGGGGGTGTTGCGGGCTTGGGATCACGTGCGTGTGCTCTTCCAGCTAGATTATGCCTCAGTTTATCACCACTCTTCTCCTTTCTTGTGGGTTCCTCTACCTCCTGCGTACTTGCCCTTGGCGCCATTGCATGCATGCTGGACTTGAGCCCGTTGGAGGCGAGCTCCGGCTCACCTTGGAGGATTGGTATTGGGATGGTCGGCTAGCCGTGGGAGTTCTTTCGAGCTCACTTTCGCCTGAAGGACAGTGACCGGGCTATCTGGGAACAAGTGGCGGGGAGTATTCCGCTACACATACCTATAGTCCCTCAGGGTGATGTGGTGGTGCAGGTTTGGAAGGTTCATCCAGATGTTGTATCTTCTTGAACACTCTGCCCCCTTCAGGCAAGTGGTCTCTGCAGCTTCCGGGTTCTCGATGGCGCTCGGTTTGGACGTGGACATGGAGCTCACTTCCCCCACCGAAGGTTCGGGTGCTTATGTGGCGGTGGTGCACCGTGATCGGGGGTGAATGTCCTTGTGAGTCAGTTTAGGCCGGGTGTGAGCCCTCTTTGCCCTTGTTGTGGCCTTCATCGTGAGACTGTGGAGCATTGTCTGGTTTTATGCCTGGGATTGGGTCAGGGCTCTGTTTCAGGTGAGATTGAATAGCCAACAATTGCTGCTTCATGTGTATCCTGGTGCTTGGCCGCCAGACGCGGCAAAGCAAGCCTTGCATCCGTCGCGTGGCTTGGTTGGTGTGGTTGATTTGGAAGCGGCGGTTGTGGATCTTCGGGGGATTCAGCGACCTGCAGCCTCTCTGATTCCTCGACTCAGGTACAAGCTATTTCAAAGCTTTTTGGTGTTCCCGGGATTAGTAGAGCGGAAGTTTTCCATTTGGCGGGACTTCTTGGGTGTGGTAGATGGTGATGGTCAGTTTGTACAGCAGTAGAGTTGCAGTTGTTGTGGAGTGTCGAGGTATCACTGTCTCTTTGGGGCCGTTCTCCTTCCTCCTCACTTGCTTTGTAACATTACCATTCTTTTAATATATTGCTGACACAGTTCTTCAAAAAAAAAAAAAACATACGTTTAACTTTGGACGTAAGAATCAGATGTAATCAGATTGGTATGAAGCAGCTCCATCATGAAGAACCATTAAGCTATAATGAACCCTAGTAAACATAAAAAACCCCACAAAAGATCCCACTAGCATATATTAATCAGACATTGTCGGCTTATATATCATAATTTTCTATTTTATCCTAATTGAAAAGGCTATGAGGTCGTGTTTCTCATTGATCTACTGTGATGGGATTAAAAATGAGAAAACAAATACTTGGATTTGAGACGAGAAAAAATGCTATGACAGTCAATTCCAGAATTCTAATGCAATGTTTCAATTTTGGATGACTTCTAATTGTTGTTCCGATAATGAAGTGTTCCATTTTTATTTGACACAATAGATTTCTAATTCATGCGTACAATTGCATACAACAAATTGATGTGTACGATTGCAAGCCACAAATTGGTTACTTAGGGCATAGGTCATTAGCTCCTTCTAAATGGGGGATGTATCCCATTAATCAAAGGTAATATGATTTTCTTAACTTGAAATATAATGCCCTAATTTGTGATGCAAATAATTATATGGTCATGGAGTCATAGATAATAAGTTAACTAGTATAGGTTTTATATTCTGTACTATATGAGATTTGAAAATAAGTTCAACCTGTCTACATAATTGCTTCTTTGAAAATGGCAGATTGCTGGTTGTTCATCCTCGTCAGTTATGTGGATCAATATTCTTGGAGGCACTACGTAGTGACAACATATGGTATGATTGAAGGAGCACTAGCATATGAGTTCGCAAATTTTCAAATGAGAGTGCAAGAGTAATACATTACAATAATAGGTCTTGAATAGTAAGGCTCATGATTCCAAATCAATAAATGAAACATGCTTTCTCAATAAAAAGGACTTTGATGATGCATTGTGTATTAAAATAGAAACCCTAGCTTCTTGTATGACATGCCTTTGTTCTTGTACTAGCGTTCACAACCACAAAAGATAATGTTCAGATCCCTAATCCCCACTCGTTCAACAAAAAATAGAATAGAGAATGATGCAAACTAGCTCTCTGACCCATAAAATAAGGAAAATCCATAGTGCTTGAGCATCTAGTTCATAGAAGATTCTCAAACCGAGGCCCACATGGAAGCGAAATAAATATCAACGATTAAGAGTGTTCTGTCCCTCTCTATTAGTTGCATAAGAGAAACATGTGTTCTACATTAATGTAGAATTCGAGCGAGATGCTTGATTCAAGATGTTAAAGTAAGATGGTATTGCCAGGTTAGAAAATGCAATGTAAAAGACGAATTTTGCTTGCTACTAACAAATTATCTAAAGATTAACTATAAATCTTGGTTATTTTTCTGGATCTTGATTTTCTAGAATTATCGGTAACAAGATTGGGAATAGAAAGAATCCAAGATAATGTTATCCTCCTTTTAGAAATTGACATTTTGAAGATTTGGGATTTTCTCAGATTTGATTATTTTTGTTGTATATATGCGTTCTGAGCAATTGCATGATGCTGAAAGAAAATTGGTGAGTATTTTATAGCAGGTTTAGGAACGGGCTAGATTTAAAGAGAAATTCTAAATTTCTTATGTACTCTCGCATGTCCCTTTGGCTGTGCAGGGAACCCATGTTGTGAAAGCACCTTGCTTGTTATATTGCATGCCATCATGAGGACTCAAGCCTGAGGCCTATATAGCATCTTCAAAATTCTTTTAAGGAACGTTGCCCTCAAAATAAAGAGACATTCTTGCAAAAATGGTAGCTCTTGTGGTAATATTATGCCACTTGGCGCCTACGTTTATTGCAACCGTGCTTCCGTAATGCATTAATCTACTTACAAAATGTTTTTGCCCTTTCTCTCTCACGCCGGTGTAATGCTTTTTCCGGCATGACCAACATGAGCTTTGAAATTCAAAAAGGTATTTCCAGCATAATCCCATCGATTCGAGACATCGGATCGCCATTCTAGAATGGGACGAGCATGCATGTTTTGCATGCATGCGGGCGGCGCATGCCCATTCTGGTTGGGAGTTCGCTATTTTAGGCGCGTTTCTACTTCGACTTCTCATCGGCGCTTCCTCTTCTCTCTCAGCAGTACCTTATTCTCTTTGAATTGTTTCCAGGCAGTGGAGGGGCTTCTTCCTGCCTGGTTTGGCCAATTTGGCGTTTCTTTCCTGCTGTCCTTTTCGGCCTTTAGCCTTCATCCTGTGACCTTCGTCCTCGATCCTAGTTTGTTAAGGAAGTCCTTTGGTATTCGGGCGGTTTGTTGGTTCATGCGAGTCCCATTCTAGAATCCCATCGATTCGAGACATCGGATCGCCATTCTAGAATGGGACGAGCATGCATGTTTTGCATGCATGCGGGCGGCGCATGCCCATTCTGGTTGGGAGTTCGCTATTTTAGGCGCGTTTCTACTTCGACTTCTCATCGGCGCTTCCTCTTCTCTCTCGGTACCTTATTCTCTTTGAACCCACCCTCCCCCCTTCTTTGTTATTGTATTTTTTTTTAGCGACACGGCGTAATCAGCCCCTCCACCACGGGAGGTTTGTTTTGTCTTGTTGTTTTGTTGGTGATGTGCAGGTACAGGTTAGCGAGCGGCATCTGTTTCGACTTTTCCATTCGTGGGTTTTGGGAGCGATTTTTATGCCTTCCGTTTGTCCAAGCCCCTTGCCGAAGGCTAGGGTTTTTCCTCGAAAACCCGAAAGGGCGGGGTTTTTTAATCCCGGTGATAAGCTTTCGACAGGTACACTAGCCCAGTCTCTATTAGCATTGTATTTTGTTGGGGTCCAAATGATATAATTGGATTTTTCCTTTATTTTTTATGGGTAGTTCGCATGTGTGCGGCTACCCACTATCCACCATTGTAGAAAATCTGCTGAGATGAATGAGAAGCAAGTCTAAGTCGGGCGGTTTGTTGGTTCATGCGAGTCCCATTCTAGAATCTTTGCTTTATGAGATTCTCTGCTCTCCTATTTCTTCCCCGTATTTTGTGCATTACGTTCTCCATAGAGGGTCATTTTTTTCCTTTCCCCTTTTGTCTCCATCATTCCTCTGCCATAAGTGGAGATTCGAGATGTTTTACTATAGCAAAAATGTATGGAATTCTGAGAGATAGGTAATAGCGACTTAAGGTTTCCTTTGAGTGGATTGGAATGGAAAGAAGTAGCTTTTTTTCATAATATTTAGGCAAAGTAAGAGAAATGTTGCAAATATGCAAAGCAAAGGTGCAACATGGTCTGCAAACAAAGAAAAGTGCATACGCGGTCTCTCTTCTAGAGGATGACTTGCCAAATTTTAACATAATGCAATGAATGAAACAGATGTCAAATCTCCACCTAGTGCCCCAACCAGAACAATTGCAAAGTAGAGGCACTCAAAGGTAGCTCCCCTTATTTGAATTTACAAAATCTTTGCATGTCTGTAAGTGATAAGCATGTTCCCATCCTATTGTCATGATTCAAATGTTCAAATCTTTGTGATTTCATATACAAGAATCCGGTAGATTATTTATTTAAAGCTAGATTATTCTACATGACATTACCAATGTTCTTCAAATTAGAAGTAAGTGTGCAAGGCATGCCTTCCAGGGTGACTCACATTCCTTTTACATATCGTTGACAAATACTATTGGGGCTAAATTTGTTGAACTGTTAGAAGGGATGGTGCTAAATTTGTTTGGGGCTTTACGCTTTGGTGGATGACAAACATGGGTTGTGAAGAATCATCATCTCGTCCTTGCAGGTGTTCACTCTTTATCTGGATTTCATTATGCATTATGCCTAAACTTTGTGGGGGGCTGGGGATGATTCACTTTCTTCTCCAGAGCAAGGGGCTGATCTCTAAGTTCATGTGGCGGATTCTCAATAATGCCGATAATTCTCCAGGTCTGCGTCTCATTCACTAGTCTTTACAGAGGTGCATTTTCTTTGGCTCTCCATCCATTAAGCCTCTCCTCCCATGGGCATTATTCTATCCACTTTCTCCATATCCTAATGCATCTCCTTTCCTCAAAAGGTTGCTAGCTGCTTGGGAGACTGTGCGCACTTTGTTTCAGTTCCATCCAATGGCCCACACAGATCCTACAGCCAGTTCTTGGTGGATCCCTTTGGGTGACGGTCATGCAGATTGTCCCCTTGTCTCTTCTGTCCATCCATTGACGCAGCATCGGTGGCGAGCAGCAGGTGTGCTCACAGTATCTACATGGTATAATGAGACAAGATTGTTGACGTGGAATGAGTTCAGATTGAAGTTCCTTCTTCTTTGTTGGGACCGGAGCATTTGGGAAAAAGTAGCTGCTACTCTTCCTCCACACCCACAAGACGTGGCTCCCCAGCTCTGGGTGGTTCATGGCAGTGTTAAGGAGGAGCACCTGGTGCACTCCATGTATGTGGTCCTGCTTCATCCTGAGGTGTTGCCTCCATCGCCAAAGTGGCCTTTAGTTATCTCTGAGCCTCATCGTTAAAAGCGGATGCAGCGATGGGTATGGGATAAATTGCTTCATCCTAAGCTATCCATTTTATGGTGGCAGATCACTCATAGATGCGTCGGGTAAACATCTTGTTGTTCATCGATTTCATCCGAAGTCTCGTGGATGCGCCCTCTTTGCACGCAGAGGGATGAGACAATTGAGCCTTAATCGCTTTTTCTTGTGTCACCATGTTCGACCCGCTTGGCGGTGGCTTCGAAGTCTTTTCCATTGTGACTTGAATAGTCACAGGTCCTATTGTCGGGTCTATCCTAGTTCTTGGGACAAGTTGGCAAAGAGGGCTTTCCACTTAGCATCTGCTTGGATCATCTGGTCCATCTGGAAGAGACAGAATCTCCTCATCTTCAAGGGACAGCTCTTTTCAGATACACAAGTGCTTAACGATGCCCGTAGTTGCATTCTGAAGGCGTACAAATGTTCTTCCTTGAAGGATGACATCAAAAGTGTCATTTGGGAGCAATATCTTCAGATTCACACCTACTCATAGCAAACAGTTGTGCTCATGGTGACCTGTATTCTCTGCTTTTCTATGTTATGTATGTGGTGGGTAGTGTTGCTCTAGTGGATATCTTCTCCACTGGGTTTTGAGTCCCCCATGTACTCTTTGTATTCTTTTGAGTAATAAAGGTCCACGTTCATAAAAAAAAAAAAAAAAAACTCTTTATCTGGATTTGTTTTCTTTCTCTCTATGAATATGCTGCTTATAGAAGATATGCAATCAAAGACTTGCTATAATGGACACTACTCCAAGTTCTAAAATTCTTTTCCATTCAATGTCAGAAAATGAAATTTCTGTAAATAATGCTCTCTATTGTGTGAGGATTATTGTGCACAGAATAATAGAGTTTTTCTGGCAAAGACTTATAAGGATATTCCGATAATGGTCTAAGTTGAATGCTGATTTTAGAGTATATTTAATGGGAATATCCTGAATAAATTCTCATCTTCAATGTCATGGAAATTTCAAGATCTCTTATGTCTTTTAGAAAATATATTATAGTCACAACATGCTAAGAACATCCCATGTATACAAATGCATACACATCCCATGTGGAGACACACCCTGGTGCATATTCAAAGACCCCTTTAAAGTTCAAAATTACGAAAATGCATAGATGCAATTGGTGTTGGGGGTGTCACTCATAATGTGGCTTCAATATTTTAAGTTCCCCCATAGACACATCTATGATTGAATGATCTATGTGATGTTTTTAAGCATGTTCGATGCAGCCAATGCCACTACGTTATGCGTTAAGCTTAAGATGCTTTTGCATGATCTAGGTGTTGTGTTTAAACATGTTTGGCACAATACAATCACCGCTACATCGTAGCATTATCCTAACATATATAATGCAGTCTTCTTTTTTGTTTTTGTTTGAGGGTGTAATATTTTTTTGAGCAGCTCTGGTATTGACACCTGTCTATGGAACCTAGAGACTAAAAACGACCATGACCATATTTTGGGAGGAAAGCTTTGCTTCGAAGCAAGCGGGAGATTCTTCAGAAAGCTTTGCTTTGAAGCAAAGGACGCGACGCTGCCCTTTTTTTCGAGAGATTTGTGCACCAGAATCAGAGATTTGTGCAGCGGTCCGGTAATTTGCTTGCTGCCTATATAAGTCGAAACTTGCCGGAAGATGGTTTTTCAAAGCCGAGTATTCCAGATAGTAGTA
Source organism: Isoetes taiwanensis (assembly GCA_021234155.1). NCBI lineage: Eukaryota > Viridiplantae > Streptophyta > Lycopodiopsida > Isoetales > Isoetaceae > Isoetes > Isoetes taiwanensis. Next base: position 14,463,258 of record JAJEKV010000004.1, on the reverse strand, counting down.
GGTAACATTTAGTCAGTTGATCTTTCTCACCCATTTTATGGAGCTTCTTTTGTGCGGATCTGTAGGACCTTATTTTTCTAAGTATTCCGCCCTTGCAGAGCCCTGCTCATACCAAATCGTCCCTGTTAGGTTGAGTTCTGGAAGTAAAAGAAAGGGCAGCCATTGGTGGTAATTTGCTGCTTTTCTTCTTTTGCTTAGCTACAGTCTCTGTCCCTGCTGCTTTTTCTTCAAAGGTTTTTTCAAGCTGTTGAATCTAGCAAGGCTTACTGGCCTTAAGTCGGTGATCTATTTTCTAGCCCCATTGTGGATTCTGCATTTGCCGCCAGAACTGTCGAAATGGAAGCCATGTATGCTATGCAGGTACGCATTCTTCCTTCACAGAGGTACACATGGGTTTAATGTACGACCTCAAGATTTTGATGCTCATTTTGTTTGAGGAAGGGGCAGAGATGGATGCATGGATGAATGGGTTTCATGTGTGTAATTGAGGGAAACGTAAGGCTTAACGCTTCTGTGTCATCGTTCCTTTTAAGCTTTGAGGCTGATCCGGCAACTGGAGGTATCACCAGAGTCCTATTATCTTATAGCTTGAAGAGTGGCATGCTTCTTTCCCCAACTCGCCACGTAAACAGCCTCAAGGTAAGCTTGCCCTTTACGTTTTAGTTAATCTTCGGTTTATTTTGGTTGCTTCATCCCACAAAATGTATTCCCTTTCCCGGGTGAAGATTTTGAAGCAGAATATTTTGCCCCTATGGCTCGTGTGCGACCGGGCAAGCTCGTTTTAAAGCGCCTCGATTCGTTTCTAACCTCAGATCAAGGGGTTGGCATCACTTTTAAAGTTGTTCCACATCTTGCCATGTTTGTTTGCTTGGTCCTGTTTGCAACAACAAAACAATCATGCTAACTGAGAAATGGATAAGCGCAGCACAGTGGCAATAAGGAAAAGGAGAAGGCATAAGGCACAAAGGAAGTTTTCCTTGAATCTCTCTTTGCGTGTACTTCTCATGTTTCCAATGTACTTCTCCTCCTCAGAATGTGACCATGTTTTGGAAGTTATACTCCATTTAGATCTCTTCCTCATTTTGGGACTTGAATTGTGGATTGCTTTAAGTATTTTCTTTGTTTTTTTTCTCATTTTCACACTTGCATGGTCGACTGCTTTTATTTCTCCTCTCTTTTGCCTATGCAGGCTACCAGTTCTTTCATCTACATTGCTACCATCAATAAAGCCGAAATGACAACATTATTTGGCAGCATTAGTTTGTACCCATTGTTTGTTCTACAAATCCTGTTCCATTTGCTCCACAAAGGGCATTTTCTTTTTCGCCATAATGACCATCAAGGCACAAATTCAGAAGGTGATACTAAGAGAAATTTGTAAGAAGGAAGTACATTTGTAGCTTGAACACAATGGCGACCTTGAGTTACAAAATAGACTTCACACGCTCTTCGCTGTGAACAGATGGAAGTCGCTACTAGAAATTGCTAAATTGCCCCTGCTAGCAGTAAATATATCTAGTGTAACTAAGCATATGCTGATTCATGGTACCTTAGTTAACATCACAACAAAGTGAATATCTGTTGGTTCCAAGAGTGTGCATTTCCTTTTGGAAGACAGTAATATAAGGCATCTAATCAATACGCATAGCCGGTGATCATACATTTTCAATGTCCTCAGCATAGCTTCACATTCACTGCCACTAAAGAAAAATCATTAAGGACCTGGCAGTAACAAAGCAACTTATATGTTGGGGTAAATCTTATAGGACCGGTAAACCATATTCTTTAAGCTTCCTCTAAAATGTACTCCTTCTGCCATATTGAGAAAATCTTGATCAGTCTGGTGCTCTGGTGCTCGTTTATTTAATAGTGCATCATACCAGAAAATGCATCGAGACATGCAATCTATGAATTGCCATAGAACTGGAGATATTGCCTTCTTTCCTTTGATGAACGTGATGAAGTTTTTAGTTGTTGTACAGTAAGTTTGTTTGTGATCTTGAATATTGAGAACACTTTTTATACATATTTTGTTTTGTTGTGCCTTCCGAATAATGCAAGTTATTATCATTAATATTCAAAACGTATGCTTATTAACTATGAAATAGAATCAAGCACAAGAAATTACAGGAAGGCTTCACCTCAACAAGTTCAATTGCATGAAGTTTAGCACATACCTCCCCAGCTACATGCATCGAAAACATTACTTGCAAACTTAAACTAGGGAAATGCAATGATGCATCAAAAACATTATTTGTAGACCTAAAGTTGGGTTATATCCCCTCTATTGATTAGAAGCTTTTGCTCGTAATTGTTCATGGCACCAATTCACATTTTGCTGACGATTGTTCCTGGCACTACAATGAATTTATCTTGCAATATTATAAACATTGACATTTTCTTTCAAATTTTGTACAAATCAATTTCAAGAGGAGGAAATAGCTTACTTTCTAAACTAGGTAGTTGAAATTCCTAGCAAGCATTCCCTTTTTCTCAACCCACCCAAACGTATAGATAAGTTTCTTGTAATGTATAATCATTTACAACTTATGCATATATTGAATGGCCTTTAACCCTCGACATTTCTTCCATCATTGTGACAATCCATTCAATAAAGAATTCATGCTCAATATTGTTAGGAGTAAGTGTGATAAAGATTGGCAGTTATATTAAATGCTTTTTTTACGTAAGATTTTGGATGCATGTAACCAGAATACAAGAATTTTTTGACGAATAGTAGTGTTATCTTCATTCTAAACCATGCACAATAGGGGTTACAAAAATATTTACAAAAGCAAATGATGCACATTCTTGCAAGCATCAACCTGTGGTGTTATATGGTCGTTAAAGGCCAAGTAAAAACACAAGCTAGGACATTAGCGAGGCAACAAACACAAGCCATGACATTAGCTTTAGGCAACATCGCCCAAGACGCGTTTCCTCCGGTGTCACTTTAGATGACATCCTCGAGGAGTCAATAGTGTCCTTCGGTTGCCAAAAATGGGTTTTGTTGGGGGTAATGTTTGTTGGCTAGCTAGCCATTAGGCTCCCCCCTACCCCTGAGTGTCACCTAAAATGACATCCTTATATAGGAAAAGCCGATGTGTCGCCGGTGGGTTGCCAAAAATGGATGTTTTTGTTAGGGGTAATGTTTTGTTGGCTAGCTAGCCATTAGTTCTTTCGCCAGGCCTTACCCCAAGCATAATGGCCATTGACCAAACGTGAACATTTCCCTGGAAATGTTAGGGGAAGAAGTCTATATTTTTCGCAACTTTGCGGATTTCCTTTTTTTCTATTCGGATCGCGATAAAGCACTAGCACTTGATAACAGGTGGCACTAGCAGATCTTTGGCCGCCATGTGAGACAGCAAAGTTATAGGATGTAAGAAGGGTGATAATATGGAGAAATGTGGCCTGCCCTAACATTTCGAACCGGGTAAAAAAGGATGTATATAGTTCTATCCAGAAAGTGATTGGAGGAAAAGAGCGAGAATTTCCTACACATTTTTGTTGCTGTTTGGTTAAGGATGGATTATTCTTACGTGAAAACATGCTTTAAGGCAATTCAAAACGTGCTTAAAATATGCCATGTGTGCCTTTTTACGCAGGCCAAGAATAGAGTGCGCCCAAAAAGGGCAAACTATATTTTGTTCTTCATGACGGGCCAAATAACATAGCAACGATTTCGCAACGGTAGAGGCGCAGCCATGGCAATTAACTTCCTCAAAAGGACTGGAATTGGAAGGTTTTGCTCTCCGCTTTGTTAAATTATTCTATCTCCTTAATATTTGTTCGAGATGTATTCTTGTAATGGCAATTTCTTACTGTGTATTTTGCAATGATTCTAGCTTTTGAAGAGTTGGTTATCTGTAAAATCTTATCTGCTTTAGAAATAGGCGTGCTTCGGTAAAGATATTAATAAGATTGCCCGTTTTTCTAAGTTTTGAGAGCTAAATTGTTGTAACAGATGGTTCAAATGGTTGAAGAGGAGAAACACTAAGCAGGTGCATGATGAAAATAATATGCGTGAAAACATACAAAACGATTCACAAGAAAGTTCTCTTGAAGGACGTGTTGGCATCTTCCATGGCCAACTTCCTGATGGAAAGCAGGTTAGTAGCTTTTTCTGTAAACCTTACTAATTATAGGACGAAATTGTCGCTATTGCTGTAAAGCACATTGGAGCTATTTTTTAAGCAAGAATTATAGTTATGTATCTTGATCACTAGTATGCGAAACTATTATTACAGCAAAGTTATGATGGTAACATCTTTCCTTTCTTGGGGTCTCAGCATAACATGGTATAGTTTTCCCGTTTTGAGTAAATTGATGGCAGTTATACGAAAAGATGTTTTCCCATACTTCTTATTCTATTGGGAATGGTAGAGTTTGTTATGAGTTATGTGCAGTTTTTGTGTACTTATTCTAAATATTCACTGTTGCTGATTATCATTTTGGAGCAGATTGCAGTGAAACGTTTTAGCAAACATAAGTTTAGACCTGGCATAGATTTCTCATCTGAGGCAGCGAGCCTAGGACAACTTCGCCATAAGAACATTCTACGCATACATGGGTACTGCTCAGAGGGTGATGAGAAGATGATTGTTTATGATTACATGCCTAACTTATGCCTTCTTGCCCATATTAATGGAGCCCTTTCCTATGGCTCTCACTTGGACTGGAAGAGAAGGATAGCTATTGCCCAAGGTTCTGCAGAAGGACTGGTGTAAGTTTTCTTGAAAGTGTTGTAAAGCATATGTTTAAACACGATTTAAGGAGCAACTAAATTGATTTGGTTTGTTCCTAAATATTGCCTTTTCTTTTGCTTTGCAGATACCTACATTATCATGCAAGTCCAGGGATTGTGCATGGTAATTTGAAGGCAAGTAATATTATCCTCGATGCAAATTATGAGCCATTGCTATCAGATTATGGCCTAGCAAATCTAATGAACGAGCCATCCGCACTGAGCAACTTTCAGGGTATGAGGCACCAGAAGGATTACATGCAAGTAGGCATATAACTAAGAAGAATGACGTCTTCAGTTTTGGCATCATTCTACTTGTACTTATTTCTGGCAGACGTCCATATGACAAATCTGAACTCCTAGAACAAGAGTACATTGTCGATTGGGCAGAGCGCTTGATTTTGGAAGGCAAAGAGAAATTGTTGATAGACCAGAAAGTTGGCAGCAACTATGATAAGAGGGAGCTAGAACTGCTGCTGCATACAGCAATCAGTTGTGCTCAAGCAAACCCAGAGAATAGGCCAACAATGCTTCAGGTTATGGAACAGTTAAACGAAATTAGTCTGCAGACTAATACTTGACAAGTAACTAGCTATAAATTTCTGACAAATTTTAACCAAGCAGCATCCATCCCTTGCTGTTCATTTTTATGTAATATTCTATTTTACGGATTTTTTATATTATGGTTAAGAATGCAGAGACTCTTTGACGAGAAGAATTCTTTTACTTGATAACGCAAGCTAATCTAGGAAATTTCCAAATAAATATACCTTCTTTATGGAGAGAGCCTTTGTAAGCAAAGATCTCACTTAAACATGCAGTTGCTCTTCAAGAGTTACCTTTTTAGAGGTCTAGTATCCCCATGACCATCAAGACCAAACTTAAGATAGAAGCAAGGAAAGATGTGCCCTCACATCTGCGCGAATCATTCATGAATTATGTTTTGGTGAATCTGGTCTAGACATAGCATTTGAAAAGGGTCAGGTAAAAGTAGGCATATGCTTTGGGGGATGATATTTCTGTCTTAACTATTACCAAATATAAATCCATGAGAGAAGTATATGCTCTAGAGATTTGAACAAGATAAATAGATGCAACACAAGCATATTTGCAGCGTATAACAATTAGATAGAAGGTAGAATATAGCCAACATTTGATCACCCTTGAGGTGTCACAACCATAGTTGCTTGAGGTATTTAAATTGATAATTAAGATGGAACGGTGTATACGACCATTGTTGCTCAGACGTAAATGGAAGAGGCAATAGGAAAATTGCGGGTAAATGAAACACTTGCACCTAGCAATAATTGGATAACTATGGACATTGAATGTGGTTGACCTTAAGAGAGCTTGACAATGCCATTTGAAGGTAAATGGGAATTATATTCCCAAAAGAAATCTCCAAAAGTCTCGAGACAATTGGATTATATACATGAACCTTCACCCTTGCGTTGGCTTAGATGCATGGACAAGAACCTACCTTTCTTATGTTGTTTAAAGAAGTTCTTCTTTTAGTTTATTGGGGTTCCTCGTCCTATCCATGGATGACCTCAAGTTCTATTTTACAGATAAATGTTTAAACATGGATAGCTAGTTAGATTCCTTCTTTGTGGGGAGAGGGAAAGCAGCAGGTTCCTAGACGTTTTTCAAAACCATTCATGCAGTTCATGATCATCGCCCACGATTTATGAGTTAAGCTAATTTTATATCATATCGTGTCTGTTATGCTCTTCTTTTATAATCATAACTTCCTTCAAACTCCACCATTTTCCACATCCTTCCCTCTACCGCAATAATATACATATTTTTATGGAATGCTTCTACAATTGAGAAAACAAAACAACTTAATCTCATTTGAAGCTCTTTTCAAACCAGGCGTCGATGGTCATTGATCATTTCTAACATCCATTGAATGATCTACATCCAAGACTTATAGAGTGAGCTCATAGTGTAAATTGAAGTATGCCATCCTCTTACTACTAAATGGAGTGTTCATCTTGGACTCCGTCACTTATCTCCATTAGTCTCCTCATAAACTGGACCGCAACATCACACCAACATTGGCCTCCTTTAAGCCGCAAGCACATCCTTCAATCATAACAATACTAAGACTATATGTGGGATCTAGTACTTAACATCTCTGCCTTATTTCCCTAAGCAACATATTAGGGCATTATCCAAGAATACTAGGATATTCTATTCTTAGGATGCAGAACGCATTTAGTGAGAATTCTAAGGCCTTATATGCCCGGAAATATTGGACATCTTCCCATAAAGGGGAAATTATTTTTCTTGCAAAAATTCTACTATTCAAGAAAACTTAACGAGAGCACCTTTTTATGTTCTTTTCAAAAGCACTTTTTGTATTGTGAAGAGACTCAAAATTCGCAACCTCTGTTTGACATGCAAAAAGCTATGTTTGTACAAAAACTTTTGTCTTTTGGGGGGAATGAGCATCCATTTGTACATTTTTTGTTTGTTATAATGGTATTGATGTGCGCTTCCCATTATCATGGTACATGAATTAAGTCAAAGATAATATATCCAAACTTTTGTAGTTTAGTTCTTCAAACATTAGACTGACTGAATCTAGAGCAGAAAATCTCAATATAGTTTAAAATTTCATCGTTTAAATTGAATATGATACACCATATGTCAAATTAATAAATTTGAGATGCTCATTTCCTCGAGCTTAAATACAAGTTCTGCCACGGCTTCATTCTCTTCTGGCTACCCCACATTTGGATGATTCCTTAAAACTAAGCAGGCCAGAACTCAAAGAATAGAATCTGCACCACACTTTCTTAACCCGCTAGTTTTTATCTACAGTTTAGTCCTTGTTCCTTCATCTTCTTGCCATTTCGTTTCTCATACAAGAGATCTGTTTAGCTTCATTGAACCTGCCATCTCTGTACAATATGTTGACCACTGTTTGGAAACATGCAGCACTAGGCATGTATCCTGCTTCAATCATTTCTTTAAGCAGCTCATAAGCCTGATTTATGTTGTTCTCTCTGCAATATCCTTCAATAAGAATTCTATATGTTACAGCATCTGGCATGCATTGGAACTGAATCATCTCTTCCATAATTTCATGAGCTCTTTCCACATTTCCCACCTTGCAGAGCCCCCCAACGAGGGTTGTAAAGGTGAAAACATTAGGCACCTGACCTCTTTTCACCATCTCTACATAGAGGCCAAGAGCATCTTTCACTCTGCCTTCTTTGCAGAGCCTGTCCATGATGGTGGTGTAAGTGAAAATATCAGGATCAAAACCCTTTGACAGAAGATAATCAAGAAGTTCATGTGCACCTTCATAGTTGCTAGATTTGCAGACACTATCAACAATTATGTTGATGGTGATCTCATTTGGATTGCAGCCTTCAGAAATCATCTCCTTCAGTAGCTCATGTGCTTTCTCAATTCTACCAGCCTTAAAAAATCCATCTAACAAAGTATTATATGTGAAAATACCTGGTTTGCAGCCATTCTCACTCATGGTTCTCAGGAGCTGAAAGGCATCCTCCATTCTACCATCTTTGCAAAGGCCATCCATAAGGGTTGTGTATGTCACAACATCTGGGACCATTCCTCTGGCTATTGCTTCACCTAGGAGATGATAAGCCTCATCTAATCTGATTTCCTTGCAAAATCCAGAAATAAGTGTTGTGTAAGTGTACAAATCTGGATGAAAGCCGCTTTCTACCATCTCTGTCAGAAGATCCAAGGCCCCATCCAGTTTTCCAGCCTTGCGAAACCCGGTAATCAGTGTGTTGTAGGTAATGACATTGGGCTTGCATCCACTTTGCACCATTTTTTTAAATAGTGCCAGTGCTTCATCCAACCTTTCTTCTTTGCAAAGACCACCCATGAGCACAGAATAGGTGACAACATCAGGAAATACCTCTCCTCTTGAGACGACATCCTCAAGAAGATGCATGGCCTCATCTGACTTGCCAGCATTGCAGAGCCCTCCAATCAAAGTGGTGAAGGTGAAAATATCAGGCTTGTATCCCCTTTTGCACATCTCTGCTAAAAGCTCATGCGCCTTCTCCATTTTGTTTGCCCTGCAGAGGCCATTGATGAGGCTGTTATATGTGATCACTGTTGGAGTGCAACCCCTGTTTATCATCTCCTGAAGAAGTTCTAGAGCTTCGTCGACTCTGCCTTCCTTGCAAAGCCCTGACATCATGGTGGTGTATGTGATTATCGTAGGAACTAAGCCTGAGATCACCATTTGCTCTAGGAGCTTCTGGGCATCATCCATTCTGCTAGCAATGCAAAGGCCATGAATTAGGGTTGTGTAAGTGACAACATCAGGGGCTTGACCTCTTTCAATCATGTCATTGAGGAGATGGAACGCTTCTTCGACCTTCCTTTCCTTGCACAAGCCACTGATTATAGTAGAGTAAGTGACCTGATCTGGCACGCATGACCTAGACATGGTTCTAAAAAACATGAGAGCATCAGAAACCTTTCTGGCCTTGCAAAGTCCACTTATGACTATATTATACAATACTGCATCTGGCTTAAGCCCTTGGTCTGTCATCTGTACAAGAAGTTGCAATGCATCATCTAACTTCCCAACCTTATGGAGGCTGTGGATCAATGTGCTATAAGTTACCACATCAGGTGTGCAAATCTTTGTTATCTGATCGAACAATGCAAGGGATTCAGTCACTCTACCAGCTTTGCAAAGATCAGAAATGACTACGTTGCAGTCTATCAGTCCTGGCTTTAAGTTCAGTATTTTCATCTGCTTGACCAATTTGCAAGCTTCTTCAACTTCACCTACTCTACAAAGGCCGCGGATCAACACAATGTATGTGGATGCATTTGGAGAGCATCTAGCTTCTAACATGTTTTGAAACAACTCATTAGCCATGTCTAGTCTGTTAGCCCTAACAAGCCTGTTGAGCAGGCAATTATAAGTAAAAGTAGAATGTCTGTACCCGTCATGCTGCTGAGCCCATTCAAAGAAGCCAATTGCAATCTCCACATTCTTAACCAACTGAATCACTCTTCCAACTACATCAACTCTAAGAACCCCATTCCATCTATGTAGATCTTCATTAGACTGGGCCCAATCCAAGCATCTGTTCAAAATACAGAGTAGATTATCTGCTTCAACAACCACATCCCAAGGGGGGCTTGATGTTCTTCTAGAGCGACTTGTTTCACCAGTGCCAGGTATTCTGGTAATGGCAGCTCTGTTAACTGTTATGTTTACGTTTTCTTCATATGCTAATACTGCTGTCACAGGATTTGTACAAACAGGACGAGCAGGGGCACATACATACCTCTGAAGTAGAGACGGAGAAGAATTTGCCAGAAACATACTCTTTGAGCCTCTTATGTCGCCAATTCCTGGTACAGAGCAAGAGCAGAACATCATTTTGGCAGCCTCCAGCATGTGCATAGATCAAAAACCATGTTTTCCAGTGCCATTTTCCTGCTTGCAATGGGAAACAGACATCTGAATGTGATCTGGATTGAAATTTTGACTTGGGAGGCTAGATTTCAAATTTAAAACATGATCTGCAAAAATGGGCCCTCGATTTCTGGCATGGTATGAAGAATTCTTACAGTATGGAATGATCTGTGTTGGCCAGAAATGTGGGCAACTGTGTCCTCATGATCCATGAAGAACAGGATTATGTTTCCGCATGACCTCTTTTCTCTCGAGAGTTTAAGAAGGTGAAGACAAAAGACTGCCATTTCGCTTTAGGCTGAAATATGAGTATTTTCTCTGGGCCAATCCCATGAGGATAGCATTAGCCATCTTTTTGCCAACTAGAATTTCCAACCTGGCAAAAAATGGACAGTGGCAGAATCATGGCCGTTGAGATTTTTCGGTACAGAATCACCATCTTTTACAAGGCATAAGCACTACTTCATAGTTTATGGAAGGAGTAATTCCTTCATAACTAGAGCCATCAAATACAAAAGTAACCATTTTGTCTTCATGAAGGAAGTTAGATTAGTGGATTTCTCGATTAAGTCATGGCCATTTGGCTTCATGAAGGAAGTTAGATTTCACGATTAAGTCGGGCATGGTAGGACGAACTTTCCAATGCATCTACCCTAGGTTGTTAATTTCCTAGGGTGGAGTTGGCATGTTTTATAGCCTGATGTATAGACCCTATAAAAGAGGAGTCAAATATTATAAAAGAGGAGTCAAATATAAGTATCTCTGTTGCTCTGGCTTGCTTCAAATGGGACAAATAAAACATAATGTTCTTCAGAGAACAAAATGGATCTTTAAGCTTTGTCCCCAGCAACTAGTTAGCATGTACTAAAGGAATAAGGACCCATAAAGGCAAGAAGGGCAAAAGGCCAGAATTTTCATCTGACAGAAAGAATTTTAACATAGGATGGCGGAATATGGTTCCTTAATCTTAGACTATGATACCTCTTTCCAGCTAAAACAAAGGTAGAGATCAATATAAAACTTGAAGTTTATCAATTTGAAGCTCCTAAATACAAGTAATTGAAGGGCATGCAAGGACAAAAACCATAAGATGCATTAAGTTGGCCAAGAATATCATCTAAGAGATCATGTCTATATTCCAATCTTATACTAAGGGATTCGGCTCCTTTGAACTATACAAAATATTAGACAAGCTTGTCCTTAAGGGATGTCCCTTCACTCTCATATGCATCTTCCCCCACCATTCGCATAGGCCTTAAAACTTCCGGATGTATCAAAATTTTTAAAGATCGAGTTCCGCTCAAGATAAACAAAAGGCTCAATGAAAGAAATCCACTTAAGGTTGCCTCATTTGACTTGTTTCTTTATCCTACGTTTATTCGTATATTCCAAACGAGGTGCATCCTGGACTACCACAGTCGTCGGATTCGTCGATTCTACGACCCAGATTGTATGTTGGGGCCAGTGGGCGCAGGTCTCGTTTCGCTTATAGTCAGTTATGATTGGAGGCGCCTATGATTTTGAAATATGAAATACGATTTCGCCTAAGGTTTTGAGAGAATATCAACCCTCTGTGCGGCTTTGCCTAAGATTTTAGAATATGAAATACGGGGGCTTGAACCTCTACCAAAATAACTCAACATTCTAATAAGACTACTTTAATCAATATGCCTAGTGAGCTAATGTGATTATTTTTTTATCTTGAACGCTTTTTTTTTTTTTTTTTTAATAACAACCCATTAAATTTTTTTAGGGATATATGGTCTATGATTTCAAGAATTCTTATTTTTACATCGATATCAAATCCCCCTAAAACCCCCTGTTATTTTACTACATATTCACTAAATAGTTCCAGTCTTCCCCAGGGATGACGACACCAAAGAAATCCAAGCTTTAAAACATATCAGAGCGCAACTGATGTAAACAAAGACCATCCCATGATGAACTCATCTGCATTGCATGAACCTTTCCTACACCCACAGATGTATGTGCACGCATGCATGATATTCATATTGTATTTCTTGTAAGCAAGTGAGACATAATGCTTGGTGCTATTTGACATCACCCCATTCGTTTAGTATCAGTCAAGCTTGGGCTTATACTTGCAGTAAGTGCAGTCACAACCGTATGAAAGTGGTCTTCAAGGTGCAGAGACTACACCATAGAAGGATCAATTCTTAAGCCCATTTCAGAGTAAATTACAAGTGGAAATATGAATTGTTCTATACTGAAAGAACAAGCTAAAATAATATCCACAAAACTCTAGCATTAACCAAAAAAATGACTAAGACCGAGATAATCTTGACCATGAGTGCTATGTCAAAGGTTAATCTTTCGAATAGTAGTTAACAGATAGATTAAACTTATCTATCACAAGACTCGCCGCTAGAGAAATGAGAATACTACTTATGGATTATGGCCTGATAGAAGAAGGTGAAGCAATGTGAGGAGTGGTCATAATCTGGGACTGACCAGTATTGCACAATTTATATGCAGCTACGGAGTTGAAAAGATAACAACAACATACTTGTTACTACGACATATACATCTCGAAGGTCTACACGAAACAAGGAGTCGCTCCCTCAAACGATTCTAGCTTTAATTATCTGTATGACATTCCTCCCCTATACATATGAATACATATAAGCGGATATGTCCCAGTCATCACATTATGTGTTAGTGACTGGCCACGAGGCCATCTTAGTCATCGGTTAGTATATTCATGTTAATATTAGTAGTTAGGACTTCGAACATAGGGACCTAAGGGGGTGATGCTAAGCCATTGGTTAAGGGATGCCTTCCACCTTAGGAGTCATGGTGAAATACATGAGAGGGATGTACAATACCAAGGTAGATATATGACATTTGACTTTTCCATCTAGCTGTTGGCCTACCTAGTGACCCTTACCTCCAAATTTGTCCCAATTCCTATTAGAGAGAGACGAAGACTCTGATTGAGGTTTTGCAAGACCTTGGTTGGGGGGGGGAATGAGGAGGAAAATCACCTCAACGCTTGGAGGCAGCTTAGATGAAGAAGGAGCACGAAAGCTTCAAAGACGGAAGACTGCATGTTCACATGTAGGAAAAAACTCTATCTGAGATTCATGCATCTTGATGAACCTATTATCCTTGAATGTGAAGGGGAGTGGCTTCTTCCCTATGCAAGGGGAGCAAATTAGCTAATTAACTTTCCAAGTTTCCTATGGATCTTTGTTGTCTTCAGGAGAAGTGTTGAGAGGTGGCATGCGGAAGTTGGCCGCAATTATGGGTTCCAATCATAATGTCCTGGTTGCTGCTACTAACTCAACTAAGGCTGATTCCTCACTGCTTGAAAGCCTTCCCTTAATGCTACTTTTACTCCAAAGAGACGATTTGGACGTTGGCTAATAGTCAAATGGAAATATAAGTAGTAAGAAGGGGGGGGGTGCGAGGAGGGTCCCGAATGTGCAAAGGTCCTTCGTGGTTTGGAACTGCAATATATCCTCAGGTAATGGATTGGACTTTGTCAATTGAGATGCAGATGTGTGTGCATCCCCTACTACCATAACACGGCCCAATTGCTTGTGCTACTAATGTCATCATATAGATCGATAGATGGGTCTAAACCTATCCACATTATAACTTCGAGTCAGCATATGGCTGCAATAAAGTGGGGATCTCCACACATATTTTGCACACGTGTCCACATATATCAATTGTGTTATCTGCCTCGTGTCATGAAACCGAAGATGTCAAGGATGTCTTATAATACAGGTTATGCCGCCGTGATTTTGCTTGCCTGTGCATTCATCGGACAATGAATAGTATTGATATCCTGACAGATCTGTTATCCTCTGACCAACATGTCTCTATGTTTCCATAAGGAAAATGAAGTCTATATCTGTAGTTATGGAAGCTAGCAACCGTCTACTATGAAAATCCCCTCAGGAGATCATATATAGACACGATCCCTATTTAGAAGTGATGGAATTTGCAGTTGAAGTAACAGCACCCCAAGGGATTGCAGCAATATCACCCCGAGGGGATCCAGCAACGACAATAGCACAGTTATTCTTGCATCAATATCACCATAGCACAGGCACTAGTCCTACCAGCTAATGTGGTTGTGTCATTCTGTAGTAGAACCACTGCCATATACTAATGTAGTAGAACCACTAGTCTAGCGTACAAAACAAGTATAAGTAACGGCTTTTCTTCAAAATAAAGCAATAGGAATGATAAAACTAACCTTCAAAAAGCAACCATTTTGATAGAATGGTTTCCCAAGTCCAAGATCACCATTCCTTGCTGCAGTGTAAAGCTCCTACCTTTCAATTTTTCACTAGCATCCTGTGCAGCCGAATGTTTAGACCAGATGTAGAACTAGGAAAGAAAATAAATTCTTCCTGAATTACTATACATCCAGCTCTCTTACTTCTGTACCTTGTAAACAACATAATGAAGATGTAATGGAATGAAATCTAAGGAGGTAAAACCTATTTTTGTTTAAGCAGGACCTCACCTATGAAGCCAGAACAGGGGCTTTTATTCTTCTTTGGATGATGACAGGCTTTACAAGCAATTTCTTCAGGCATATAATAATTGGGTTATGTCTTTTCTCAAGTAATTATTGCAGCACTCTCTCAACTCCCTTTTCCCATCATTCTGTTCCCCATGCAACCCATTTGCTTGAACATTTCCAAGTTCGTCTGACCATTGCCCTCCCATTGCCCTCTAGTTACAGTCCATTCTTCAACATTTTGTTTTCCTCCTAACCTTTCCCCTCTAGTAATAGTCCTTTCTTCTACTTTTTGCTTCCCTTATGCCATAATAGAACGAATCGGTATTCGTCATAGTTTTGTTGCGCAATCTATGTTCCTTTTCAGTTGCCATTTTCTATTAGTACAACTTGCTTAAATAGATAAAATCTTAATTAGTACCATGTTCCTCCAAGACACTATTTTCATTGTGCTTTACTTTTCAACTGTCGAAAAAGGACCGCTGAGGATTTTTTTCCCGCAAATTGAACGCTAAGGTTCTTTTCTAACAAGAACTGGTATCGATTGTCTGTGGTTAAACAACAGGTTAACTCAATCAACACAAAAGGTGAAGATGGAAGAATACAGGATGCAAAAATGGTTGGAAAATATGGTGTATCTTAAATGACTATTTGCACATGACCTAGAAATCAAGGGAATATTCCCAACCTCTACGTTCGAAAATATTGTGTACCTTAAAGACTTGCCACAAGGGCTTTGTTCCTTCAAGCAAGCCAGAAATTTAATTGAGAATCTTTAATGTTCAGAAACCAATTTACAAATGTGACATCTAATGAATGCTCTACCCCTTTTTCAAACAAACTTGACTCTAGAAATGCACTTTCTAGATCACCTAATTGCAAGGGACATACCCAATTAAAATTGTGCTAAGATCGCCTAAGGGTGGGAACCCATGGTTAAGTTAACTTATGATTTTTAAACAGAATAGACATTCACACCACTAGTTAAGTTAGCATATAGTTAAGAAATTTAGTTAAGAATTAGTTTAACCTTTTTAACCAAAAACGTAATCTAGATAAGTTTTAAGCAAGCTTCTTAACTAGATAGGTGAGAATCTGGATTTTTGTGAAGTTAGTACCCAATTAAAGTTAACTTAGTGATAAAAGCTAACTTAGCTACTGGTGCGGATGTACCCTCACATTAAAGAGGGGTCTCACATCTCTGGAACCTATATCAGGCTTTTCCTCCTCTTGAGAATGTTGCAAATTAACTTTAACCAGCACCTCCTAAGGGAAAGTAACTTTAACCACCACCTCCAAGGGAAAGGTATGAGGAATTGAAGTAGATATAGCAATGGTAGAAAGAAACCTAGTAACAGTTGAGAGGGATAAGATTGGATTGTTGAAGTTTTTTTTTTTCCTTCCTCGTCCATTTCTGAAACCTTAAATCCTCCTGCAACACGACGATTCCCGTTCAATACCAATCAAGTCTACATTCCTATTAGAGTACCGTATATTCCCGTTGAAATTTTTATTTCTTTCAGATGGCAAAAAACAATGCTGGACAGGTCAGTTTCATTCAGTGCATTATTCCTTCAAATTGGCAGATGACTAACAGCAGTCGTCAATTATGACTGCTTATTTTATACATTCCCATTTCCAAAGCAATGAAACATATTGCTAGGTTTTCCACACCATCTGATAAGGGCATGACCAAAACCCATATTCAGCAGGGAATCCATATTGCAAAAGCAATAACACCTGCAAGGACGAAAACAATCTCGCGAAAATTTGCCATTAACCAAATCATGGTAGTGACACTCGTACTTCTTTGCGATCTGCACCATAAGCCTGCAAACAAAAAGATGATCTTTAATTACAACAAAAGAGGTATGTAATGGCATTTGCAACTTCAAAAGAACATCAGTTTTTTTAATAATTGATAAAAGCAAACAGCAGGTGTTTTGGATAATTCCAAGGCCTGATAATGCAAATTCTGCAGAGGAACATAGCATTCATAAACCAAATACACAAACAGGAGAAATAGGTAGTCTGAGCAGAAATAGCATATTTAGAGACTTATAGTACTGGCATAGCAGTGAGTTTACTTGGGGTTTTAGTGCCTATCATTTTCTACTTTTTTGAAAAATAGCCTATAATGCACATGTATTTAAAGAAGCTGAAAAAGCACGTACCTCAGATCCATATCCTTTTACGTATATATGATGATACAAAGCATCAATATCAGGTGACGGCGATTCCTGCATTATCATAAGAAACTGAGTTATTGCATCCTTTTCTGAAAAACCTAATATTGAATGAAACAAGCAAATACCTTTGCCTGGGCAACTGCATCATCCACTTCCTTCTTGACCTCTTTCTCAATGTTCTGAAATCCATCCACCATATATCTTAGATGTTATTAACAAGATGTATTTTTACAATTGTCTTCAACTTGCAAAAAAGATACCTTTAGGTCAGTGACTGTGACTATCTCTTTTGCTAAAAGCAGTTTTCTGATTCTCTCAATAGGATCACGCTCCTGCAGATTATCATTAACTTAGAATAAATAATGAGTGGACCAAATTATGCATCTAGCTCAAATCCTAAGCAAGTTTACTTTACCTGCCTTACGCCACTGATTTCATCCCTTGTCCGGTATGTACTACCAGGATCGGACATTGAATGGCCATGATACCGATAAGTGTCCATTTCCAAGATCTGTCCCCCAAAGTCAAGTTATATGTGGCATGCAAGAGGAAAATAGATACATTAAATTAAGTTCCTTAAAATGGTAAGTACTAACAGTCTTGCATCCCTCATGGGCCCCTGACATTAGAAGCATTGTTAAGATAAAACATTTCGTTATAGTTACTTACAAATGGCCCTTTTTCAAGCGCATATTCCTTCGCAAACTTGCAAGCCTGCTTCACAGCCAGGGCATCCATGCCATCAACCTGCAATGAACACCAACAAGAAATCATACTAAGAATGATTTCAAATATTCAGGATCCAAAAACATAAACTCAAAAAGCAAATGCGAGTTTCAAACTATTGCCACTAACTATTGTTGCATATAGTTACACATCAGTGGGGAACAGTCCATTCTTCACCTGATGATGGCGGAAATTTGAAATAAGTTAAAGCATAAAATCAATCACTTGGGAATACCATGTGGAAACATCAGACTTTGCACCTAATTCTTTCATAATGCTTAATGGCCTTGCATTAATCTCCAACGTTATATGCCTAAAGAAAGTTACAAAACGTATATGGGGGGAAACTGTACAAACCTTCAGACCAGGCACATAATCTCCACGGCTATAGTACTCAGGACATTTTGCAGAACGCCATTCAGCAGTACCCATCCCATCTATAAGCAGCAACGTCTTTGTTATATCAGGAAAAGGCAAAATAAAAGTCCCATGTCTATCAGATTTCATTTCAAATGGCTGTCTGCTCATGAAACAATTATTTGATCAGACAATTCAGTCTAATTATGACCACAGCACGACATTTACAGCCACTCAGACAATAGCAAATATAATACTTACAGTGATTATTCTCACAAACATAAACCACCGGTAGATCCCAAAGTGCAGAAATATTCATAGCTTCAAATAACTGTCCCTGATTTGCAGCTCCGTCACCATAGAGGGTCATAGTAACATTAGGCAACTTCTGATACTTCTGAGCAAATGCAATTCCCGCTCCCAAAGGCGTCTGAGCACCAACAATACCATTTCCACCATAAAAACCATTCTCCTTCTTGTACATGTGCATGGAGCCTCCCTTCCCAAGCGAGCAACCAGCCTTTTTGCCCATTAGCTCTGCCATGAGCTCCAAAACAGTGCCCCCTCTTCCTACATAAGTACAATGATCCCTGTAAGATGTGATAATGCAATCCTGCTTCGTCAAAGCTGCTTCCATTCCAACACAAACTGCTTCTTGCCCATCATACAAATGGCAAAATCCCCTTATGAACTTGGATTTATACAAAGAATCAGCAGCGATTTCCATACGACGCATTAAAAACATGCTTCTAAAGAATGAAACTAGCTCCTGGGGACTAGTTTCGACAGTTTGAGGAGGAGGGTCACATTTGTGAGACCTAAATGGAACAGCGATGTCTACCTTGATTGGGGTGGAATCAGTCTCGGCAGGGGAAGAAAATGAACGGCTCCATAGATTTGAAACGGCAGCCAAGTTTCTGGGTTGTGGGTGTGAAGCCCGTCTGAGGGAGGCAAGAGCCATAGCCGGATCTCTAATTCCTCCGGCGCCTCTGCCAGAAGAATGAAGAGGGAGCTTTTTACCAGGTGATAAAGTGCCTAGTTACTTTTTTAGATCGCCTGGGTTTCACGGGTCCCGGTATCACCATGAACCGCTTAAAGTCGGTTGGTTTCTCTATACTTCTTTTGTGAACGTGTTTTTTTGTGGTGCACCTAGCGTTCCTTGGTTTGTGCTGCACATGGGTCAAATAAGATGGTCCATCTTATTTCACAAGGAAGATCATTCATGGTCAAATAAGATGGTCCATCAATTCCACACTACCCGACCCTCGTTGATCAGACACAAATTTCGTATGAGAGAAAGCCCCTCCGGGCTTTATTCCAGAGGGGAAAGCTGGCCGACGCGCGGCTGGGCCCAATCTAGCCACGTGTCTTACCACAAAAAAATAACTCGGGTAAAAGAAATAGGTAAAACTTGTAGAACTGCATGTAAAATTGCAGAATGCGCAGTAAAATTTTTGCACGACGTTTCAGAGTTTGAAACAGCGACACGTGCCGCTCTGGCATTGGATGAGACGACTGGATTGGGCCCAGCCGTCCTTTACGTATTGTGGAGGAGCTGTTATACCTCACACCAGTGTTGCCCTTAAGGCCAGATTTGTGTAAGCATATTTTAGAAGGTCGGGCGAATCGTAGGTTTATGAGATTACTTATATTGGCGAATGTTTTCTAGACATGAATGTTTTTCATAAAAATCTAGGCGAATCATAGCCAATGTTATCTAGCCATGATCTAAGTGGCTTTTTTCTGTTAAAACTTATGTAAACAAGGTGCTGCGCACGGAGGGTTGCCCTCTATGGCCCGAGGGTGAAGTGGCTTAATATACAAGACTAGTTATGGAGAATTCTGTGGAAATTGCCATCTTTATAATATTTTTTGATCCATAATGTTATGCAGTCTTTTGAGCCCGCCATTGCCCACATCATCATGCTTTTATGAGTCTTGGGGTATCGTAATGTGTGGTAGGAGGGCGTTATCCTATTTCAGGCCCTGATCATATCCAAACTTGAGAATTGCCCACCTTCGATGGGGATTCCATGTGATTGCACATGAAGAGTATACTTAATGTGTGTAGTATTTTGGTTGTAACACACTCTATGTCCTATCACAACACGAAGAAGGTTTTTTGGGGTGATATATAGTTTGTGCAATTTTTTATGTCGTAAACTGCTTCCTTTTATCTTCCTTGGCATCTTGTCAAATATTCTATGGACATTGTCAAGCATTCTAGTTTCCACATACTTTTAAGAGCCATAAGGGATTACTCCAAGTTCATCCAAATGTTATGTCATTGGCAATGCTGCAAAAATACTCACAAAAGTTACTTTGTTTACCCAGATCTCATGCCACAATTGTTATTCGTATTTTACTATCCCCTGGCGCTGTTGAAAAATCTGCACAAATGGGATTACATACTCGGTCACACTTTACGACATCGACAGGCTCGAGCTTCTCAACCACCAACTCGTTATGGAGCTCTCTGTGACAGCCATCCTTGCCACGTTTCAAGATCGCACCACGGGAACCATCCTACACACGGCAAATATATATAGGCACCACGGCGGAAGCATGCAGCAATTCCTTGACAATATTAGAGCGATTGTTGAGAGTTCAACATCGCAATCCACGCTTGGAACCAATGCTGTTAGGACTGTCCTGATGGGAGATTTCAACATAGATGCCCTGCGACAAAACAACATCATCGCGGCGTTACAGGCTACGATGCCCGGCCATGTCCAACAAGTGAATGCCGCCACGCGCTCCGCGGCACTGCTTGACCATATCTAGACAAACTTCAAGCCTGCCTTTTGCGACATCGGCCATTGCTACTGGAGCGACCATAGACGAGCATATATAGTGTTCACTTGAAGGTGGCAATGTGCGCAGGAATTTAGTGTCCTTTTGCAAATTTAGCTGTTGTTAATATAAGCAAATCTTTATCATTTAAGTTACGTATTGGATTTGTCTTTGAATTTGATAATGTTATAACCTAACTAAGAGTTGGGGCGTGAGATTTCGAAGGTTTCTTCTCTAATTTGGTTTTGAGTTTTGCTTGCTAGAGTTGCATGTGCTCATGAATTTGAATGTTAGGTATTTCGTGACATAGTCATGCAGTGGTTTGGTTTGGTTTGGTTTGGTTTGGTTTGGTTTGGTTTGGTTTGGTTGCAGTGGTTTGGTTTGGTTGCATTGGTTTGGTTTTGAGCATGTTTTAAGAAATGACACTGTAAAGTACCAGAATTATGACACTAACCTGGACTTCTTGAAGCCGAAAGTTTATGCGAACAGCTCCTAGAAAATTTGATTGAGAGATTGGGTCATGTATAGACGAACCTGTAAAGAATAATATGTGGAGAGTCATTTTTATTGCATAGGGCAGCAAGCGAAAGCAAATACAAAATAAGGACAGCCCATACTTGATACTTCTCGAACCAAACTACGCACCTTAGATAACTTGGTTTACAAGCCATAGCATCGAATCTCACCCGCAGTATAGCTTTGATATGTTTGGCGATGGTAGTCCCACATAGGCCTCAGTAGGTTGGCACAAAATATAAACACAAAGATTCTTCAAATAATGAAGAGATATCATCCAAAATGAAGTTATGTACTTACACTTGACATTGATTCGCATGTTCCTGGAAGAGTTGCTGCTGCATGATTGAAATGTCGTAGCCTGTCTTGGGTATAGTCAAAAGTTCACGCAGCTCCTGCATAGATAAAAACAGTTAGATATTTCAAAACAAGCAAACCAACCCTGAAAAATACTAATGAAAAGAAGAATCTAATATTTGAGGTGTTGGACAGCAAAGCCAGTTCTGGCTCCTACTGTTCACATGTTTTATATCAGTAATAGGGCTCAGATGTGGCTTAAGGCATCCTTTGGGGACTAGACTCGGAAGGTCCCATAAGCAAAGGGAGTTTGATTTTTCATTTGCAAATGCAAATAAGCTTCTTTTTGTGTCTTGCGCTATGTAGTTTGGAATTACCACAGATCTCGCTAGCATGGCTTGGCCTTTGCACACTTCCAAACCCCTCAGCTCCGTCCATTTCCATTCATATTCACATGAGTCGACCAGATCTAATGGGGAATCAGCACGATCCTCTTTCGACTTTCTCACAAGACTATAATGACTATATGTTTGTGTAACATGAGTGTTGTTTGTGTAGTCAGCTGTATCTGCTGACTGCTCAGATATGGGAAAGCTGTATCAAAAACCACCACTGCTCCGAAACTGAACACATCTGTTTTATCTGTGGCCTTGCCTGTATCAAGATACTCCGGTGCCAAATATCCCAATGTGCCTCCGTGATAGTTGTTTCTTTATCTGCACATGAGATATTCAAGTGGGAAATTTATATACAGGCAAAAAAGTAAATGCGTAAACTGCTTCCAGTTTCAACAATACCAACTTACAATGCAGATGTGATTCCACGCTTCCATTCTACCTCAGCTACAAAATGACGATCCCCTTGCTCATCGTCCCTAGTTAGAACTTTTATGGCCACTTTAGTCTGATCCTCCAGCATCCCTCTACATACTCGCCCAAATCCTTCTTCTCCAATATCATTCTGAGGTTTGAACTTATCAGCAGCCTTCTCTAGTTCCACAAGGAAAAACGTTTTTGCAGAACCTGTATAAGTTCCAAAACTTGAGGCAAAACATAAAGAGATTTGATAAGACAGATGGTCCACCTGAATCAGTGGTTGTCCAGCAATGTTCCTAGGTGAACCTTGAGAAGGGCGAGAGGGAGGCAGTCCTGAAACAACAGACATAAAGGCCAATTCATACATAATAACAAAAGCTTGGATTACCAATACTAGAACTAAAATAGAATCAAATTTACCTAAATGTTGAACATACAATACTGAGTAGTCATCATTAACAACATTTGATCCCACTATATGGACTTGGCTCGGAGAAAAGTATGTCGTTGCAGCAAGCTCTTCTGCCTTTTAGAGTTCTATCTAGCAACCCCAGAAAAAAAAAACAAAACAATAAGCACTTATTTAACAAATAAATTAGATCCATATATGTGCACACGAGGGGTTGCCCTCCGGAGACCCGAGGTTGTGTTTTCATGGGTTCTGTTTCGTTTTTTTGTGTTCGAATGAACACAAGAACAATAGTGTTTGTCTTTATTCGTGAAGTTGCTATTCATTGAGATGGTTTTGTTAACACAATTTAACTGCCGCCGCATGTATGCCAAGTCTCATTCAATTACATAGGCACAGAATGTCTTTGAGCATCTCCAATAAAAAATGTAGACTTATGGAATGCAACTTTTGCAGGCTATGTTGAACATGGATGTGAAAAGGAAGTTCTAACCAGATGTTGTCAGATTTGTTTGTGGCTTAAAGGGCTACTGACAAGGACCAAGAGATACATAGAAAGGTGCAAAGGGGTTTGAACAGTCAAATATGACATAATGCTGAAATGAGTGCAGTGGTTTAGTCAAAATTTCCTACAATTCTTCCTTAAAGATGTACATAGTTTAAGGTTTTAACATGTCATTGGTTGGAACAGGGTTTTTATTCTTCAAGGCAAGGGAGATACACCAAGCTTGGATATGGCCGTTTAGACCACCACTGTAAACCAAGCAATTACCAGCGATATTCATGGTGATGGCCAAGCTTTTGACAGGGCTGCAGAGCCCTTCCAAAATGGCATGCAAGCATGACCTTTTCCTTCTACCAATCTCCAAACTCTAACACTCTTATCTGCAGAGCCACTGCACAATATACCATCCATGGATGCTAAGCATAGCACAGCATGCTGATGCCCCTTCAAGTTCTCGATGCCTTCGCATTCTTTTAATGATCCAGTTCTCGGACCTTGATTAATCCTTCACTTATGCCGAATACGTAAATTCTTCCTTATGGCTCATTGCTAGAGCATTTTCTGCAGACTTATCTCAGTAATGTAGCAAAAGAACATGCTCTTTCTTACCTTTTGCCATACCTTCACCTTCTTATCTGCAGATCCAGTATAAACAAGGCCATCCTTTGCCACTGCCACACAATTCACAGCATCACCATGTACATGGATGGATTCAACACACATGAAATCAGAAATCCTCCAAATCTTCAAGGTTCTATCCCAAGAAACAGAATAGAGCATGCTGAAGTCATGATCAGTAGCCAAACAAGAAATGGTGTCAAAATGCTGGATCCAAACACACAATTTATGTCTTCTAACCTGAACAAAGCCCTTGGGCTGAAGACCCCTAAATATAAGATCTTTAGCAGTAGGCAGAGTATGGGAAAGCTTGTGGGAAGTCGGATGGCTAGAGCTCGGCCTCCAAACTCTGATTCTATGATCCTGATGACCGCTGAAAACCCTATTTTTTATGTTGACGACAGTCTTCGCTGCTCCATCTCCATTACCAAACCTTGAAAACTCTGTGAAATCAGCCCTTCTCCATGCTACAATCTGGCTAGAATCAGAGCCGCTGTAAAAAAGATCCCCACAGATATAAAGGGAAAAAACAGGGCCGGTATGTGCTTTGAATGATGTCAAACACTTATACTCTGCACTCTGTTCTTTGGGCAGCTGCCTTATGGAGCACTTCGATTTGCAGCTCGAATCTGATCCTACAAACTGTGTAGTACAATCTGCACCATCTTCGACATCAGGTTTACATGGGCTTACCCTTGAAGTGTCGGAGTAGCAGCTTTGCATCCTCTTTGCTTGGAAGAAGAAGAAGGGTCGAGCTGCGCCATAGCCACGCCTTATGACCGAGCACTTACAGGCACCAGCCAGTTTTTAGCAGTCACCAGTATATGCTAGGCATATGCCGGCATATACCTAGATATGCCCACATACCCACATAAACGAGGGTTTGCCCCCCTAGGGGCAACCCAAAAATCATGCGATATTAGATGCTTGAACATAAAGGACTTCAATAGTTTAAGTAGATGACTTTCGTTTCTAAACCTCCCACATTCTTAAATTGTGTATGGCACCATGTAGAAAAGCTAGAAATGGAGGCAGCCAGATTCAGACCCATGGACATCAATAAGAACAAAATTGAAGAGATAATAGATATAATGCAACGGGTATTCGAAGACCATCAAAAACATTCTCAACTAGAACAAAAAGTGCAACTTGTTGCGAATTATTTTAAGAGAGCGCAATTTTAGTGCTAAAGTATCGAGTGGAGTCCCACGTCTAATATTTTGCAAACGTTGTAAAGAAAGAGGCGTGGGATGTCTACGAAATTGTGGTAAATACTATAGCTTGTGGCGAGGTACCCTAAAATGGGGTAACAATTGCATGTGATCCTCAAAGTGTTCGAAAACATTGTTTGAAAAGCACAGAAACAGATGGCATTTATCAGTCACAAACATGATTACAGAAACAGATGGCATACATGCACAAGTCACAATCACGATTACAGAAACATCGGTTTACAATCCCTACCAGCATCTTGCCAGTTCACAATATGCACTTGACACTGACTTCTTCCTCATGACCTCATGCACAGCACTATATATAGGGGTTTCTCCAGATCTATTGCTTGCAAGCACTGACATATTACTTGCAAGCACATCAGCACGTCTAGTAATAATCATTTACAAACAGCAGCATAACCACCCACAAATAATGCAGTGGCACCTGCAAAATCCTTCCAACCTACTACTTTCGAATTGATAATCAACAAGTGTGCTGTCATGTTCTCATTATTAGCAATGGCAGCAATGACATCATTATTAGTAATGGGATCTTCCTATCAATATCAGAACAATGCATTTTGTAAAATTTGCAACGTCTGCAAGAGAAGCTCTATCACTTAATCCCAAACATGAACGCCACTTTGTATATGCTTCCTGCATAGCAACCAGCATTCAGCATCATGCAAGAAACAAATCATTGTATTTATCCAGTTAGTTAATCTCTACCTCAAAATGTCTTGGCATGCACTATGAAGAATGTCAATTCTAATGTGCAGACTCTTCAATAGGCATGTTGTTCTTAGTTCAGCACCCAATCTATGATCAAAGTATCTCATAGTTCATCTAATTCCCTAATACCTACCATACTGGATTCTACTACAGAAACATCCCGAGGAAAATTCAGCTATCAAGATGACTTAAGAGAATGCACTCACGTAGGGAACTCTTGAAACTCCACCTTCACAGAAAAGCAAGCATCCTGAGTAAGTTCTTGGGTTGATGGCTACATATCCATAGTCAGGTCTTGCATGATACAACTCCATAATCAATAAGTATCTTCATATCTTTACACAAAATGCAAACATTATTTGATTGCATGTCCCAGCCACCATCCAACGTGATGACAATCTTGACGTTACTCTATTGATCTGTATTGTAATTTTGGTAATAATACCTCATCTAGAAGAATGTGATCTTTTGCCACCGCAGCTTCTTTGCTGAAGAAAATTTACAACAAGGGAACAGAAGCAAATGTTCCGCTCATTTTCCAACAATGTTCAGCATCTTGATCTATAAGGGCTGCTAGATACACCAATTGCACCTCATACATTTAATAGAAAATAGTCCGGTGAATCAAAATACAAAATAATGCATCACGAATGTCTACGCACTGCCTAATATACCAGAAGGGCGCTTGCAAGAAAAAACATTTAATCACAAATTGGATATTGAAGAATACAGCAAAGCTACACAATGATCTGTCACCCCTGGATATGATATATGAGCTACAATTCGTCCTAACTTTTGACTTCTGCATCTCCTTGCCATTGGCCATCATCTTAAGACAATGGGTGCTTTTGCACCAAGCCGAATCAAGCTTTGCAACTAACAAAGTAACCGAATCTCCACATTTTGAAAGGATAAACATTCCTACAACCTCATCCCCATGTCCTGGTCGTGTACTCTCTGTTGTCTGTTGACATATAGGCGATAGCAGATCATTGAAAAGCGAAGCAATGGAAAAGGCAAAATCATACGATCACAAACAAAGCTGCTAGAACATATCAAAATTGTTGCAGTTCAACTGTATCAGGGAAATGAGGTTGCAATATCCTGAAGAAAATGTCTATTCCCAAAAGGTAAATATGCAGTTAACATGTATATTCCCAAAAGGTCGTTGTTCCCATTATGCTAGCCCTTTGAAAAGTCTGGATTTGATTCTGTTCCCCAATTGCTGCAAGAACCAGACAAATTCATCAATTGTTCCATGAGGAATTAAATTAATAAGAAGATAAAGGAAATTATTGTGTCAGTTCAATTGTAGCGTTGCAACTAAAAATCCATTTGTACACACTCAAGAGTATCCTTTGGTGCATTTGCAGGATTCTGTAAGCTGGAGGCTTCACACTTTAACAGAACATGACGCAGACAGTAAATTATGAAGTATATAGGGCTGATATTGTTTATCCCATAACTGAAGGCTGCAAACAAATAGCAATGCAGAACATCAGAATAAGCATGTTAACTTGGAGTCTGGAGTGCCCATTGCAGAAAATGGAGATGCCTGCTGCAGCTATCTGCTGACCCATATCTCCAACAATAAACATGTAATTTTTCTTTTGATGGCCGATAATATGCACATACATTCATCCAGCCTCAGACCTTGCTTTACATGGGTTGCTTCAATTTGACTTTATATCAACTCCACGAAAGCAACAAAGAAATGATGAAAGAAACCGTGTGCCAAGGTGCCATCTACAGAAAGCATGCCAAGAGGCTCGGTACCAACGTAAGCATATAATTTGCTGTTATCTTAAAGCTTTTCAAATCCTTAAGAGATCTAAAAAGGACGGGATTGCACCTGTCACCCCGGTCCCAGCCACATCAAATTCCACATACTCCTAGTTTCGAAAATTTCCCAGAAACTCATATTAAGATTGGTAAATAATTCTGGCTGCAGCCCAAAATGCCAAGAGAACATGCAACGTCTGAACAAATCGCAATGTCTGAACAAATCTTGCACAATATACTGCATCAACCATGCTAAACACAGCGAGGAAAAATGCAGCGTTGCGAAATCTAAACATTTACTTGTGGCTTTTCACTTTGGAACTCTGCCCCAGAATCTGTAGATGTTACTGTATTCAGATAGAGAAGAAATGATGCTCCATCTGCAAAGTCCTCCAGGCTTTTGCACTACAACAAACTACTCTTTTTCATATATCTTGGATGTTTCAGACCCATCCGAACCATCTGCTACAAAGTTAGAAATGAGATCTGCAACGACCTCCATGCATTTTGCAAGACAACCGCAACATATTTCAAGCATCGGTTTCAGCTAGAAACTACAGACATAATATTCCAGAAACAGACCAAAACAAATCATGCAACATAAGATCTGGATGCGGTTTGCCAATCATGGCTGTGAATGACAAAGTAAATAAGGTTGAGAACCAAACATAGAAGAAAAATGGAGGCCTCAAATATCCAAGTCCGGTTGACAAAGAGATCCCTTCTACCGTGTTTATCCAAAAGATGCTGCCATAATCTTCATCCAAAAGATGCTGCCATAATCACTGAAGGTCCTCAAAACTACCAAAATTTATCTTGAAGAACAGGGAACAGAATATCTTAAAAGCTCTGCATTTCGCAACTGTGACTTGATTGAATACCATTCTACCTCTGTCATAAATTAAGGTCGAAAATCTTTAAAAATTCTTGTTCTCTCGTTCCAAATTATCCAGGATTGCTGCTGTGTATCTATTTGGGCATGTTGCAAATAGATCCGACAGCTCCTGACAGCCTGCAGATCTTCAGAGGTCCAGAAGAAATGATCCTTCTTAGGTTAAACACTAAAATAGTGATGCTTGAATTCTTACTTATCCAGCAGGAAATGCCACCATAGCCTTCAGAGGGGAGACAAAACAAGCTAGCCATGGAAACCACAGCTAATTGGCACCGATCAAACCTCCTGGAAAATAGTTAGCAGAAAATGAAGCAAGAAAAAACCCTGACTCGATCTGTTGGGAAACGAGGCAAATGCCGGATCGTAGGAGTTGCATCATTCCCGCATGGCCTCCATGCATCCAAACTTCCGGTTAGCCAGTATGCACAGCAGCCGCCTGGCAACAGGGATGACCTAGCATTTACAGCTTACAACAGGTTTTTAGCAGTTTTTGGCATATTCTAGGTATATGCTAGCATATACCATGAATATGCCAAAAACCCACATAAACAAGGGATTGCCCCCCTAGGGGCAACCCAAAAAAATTATTCTCCTATAGTTTTTCAAGCACACAAACACATTATAACTACTAGTCGCATGATACAATACCACAATTCAACCATTGCAAATGAGAACGTGGCTTTATTCTTGTAGGTAAAACCAATCTATTAAGAGGAGGTTTTGTAGAAAAACATTAATTGTGCAAATCAAAGTGGTCAATGACAAATTCTCTCCAATTCCTCCTTAGAAGTTTGGATTGCATTACAATAGCCAAAAAATAACTCTTAAAATTATGATATGTACCTAGATGGATACGATGAGTAGACCAAGTTACGAACTAACCTAACCTTAGAATAATACCGATTTCTTGAGATTCTTCTAGAGGAGGATAGAAGATAAGCCGGATCTACAGTTATGCCACTTAGAGGACGTGGCAAATGTTCAATTGGGGTGACAGTTTTATAGCCAATGTATTTAGCCATATCTAAGTGGCTTTTTTCCAGGTAAAATTTATGTAAAAAAGGAATATTCTCCCATAGTTTTTCAAGCACACAAACACATTATAACTAATAGTGGCATGATACAATACCACAATTTAACTATTCCAAATGAGAATGTGTTGTCTTTGTAGATGAAACCAATCCATGAAGAGGAAGGTCCATAGAAAAACATTTGTGCAAATCAAAGTGGTCAAAGACAAATCCTCTCCAATTCCTCCTTAGAAAATTGAATTGCATTACCATGGCTAGAAAAATAGCTCTTAAAATTACGATATGTACCTAGATGGATATGATTAGTAGACCAAGTTATGAAGTAAGAATAATAGGCGATTCCTTGAGAATCTTCTAGAAGGAAGATAGAAGATAAGGTGAATCCACGGTTATGCTTCTTAGAAGACGTGGCAGGCAAATGTTGAATTAGAGTGACAGTCTTCTGTAGAAGAGTTGGCTAATTTAATTTTTTTCTTCTATAACGAGCCCTACTAAACCATAGTGTTGAAATTTTTTAATACCATTAGAAAATAGCCTTTTGGCAAAGATTCGTCCTTAAGGACAACCCTGCCTCACGCTTGAATTGCTAGGATAGAAATTATTCAAATTGCTATTCGTGATTGATAAGCGTGGAAGAAGGAATGCATCTGCTCAAGCAGAACCTTCTCGCGTCCAATTTTAACACGACAGTTTATTATTTGGCTATCATGTCTGATCAATTTTTGGTTGTGTCTATGTGTTTTTTCACACATTGTTATCTGAGAGTTAACGACTTAACTCATGCCCTCTGACTTTTTCAATGGCTCTCAACGACTTAACTCATGCCCTCTAACTTTTTCAATGAGTGTCATCACGTATCCATAAGAAACCATATGTGCCCGTAGATACTGCTCATTCATAAATTTTAGATAATAACTAGATAATAACTAGAAACGCTTGATGTCTAGCATATGCAATAATTTGGTGCATTGATAATGTCTGGAATAACCTTGTAGCTGACTGTGTGTCCCATAAATTTTGGCTTCTCGTGGGCATTAAAAATTGTAACTATTTATCTATCTATTAAAATAATTAAGCCCATGATCTGAAATCAACACCCTCTGTGTAAATACTTATATTTTATAGATTTTTCTATACATTCTAGAATCGTATGTATGTAGCATACCAAATAGTCATAGTAAATCTTCATTGATACCATTTTTTTGGAAGACATTAAACAAATTTAATCAAGTTGAGCAACTATCTAAGATAGAAAATTTCTACCTCATTGAAGCATTACAATGCTTTTTAGCATTATATATTGTATAATTTTGGAATAAACAGAGTACATTACAAACTTTGATATAAAGACTATATATGCAACCTTTGAACATAAAGCATATATGCAATTTATATCAGTAGTATTTTAGCTTCTCAAAGACTTATTCTGCCTCTTTGAGAGAGCCACATTTTGCATACATGCCAACCAAAGCATGAATTAAGAAAATCATATGTTTCAAATTCAATCTAAGAAATATGAGCATGGATTTCTCTATATCTGTCTAAGGCTCCTAAGAAAGCACAAATTTCCAAGATTTATGTGCATTTTTGTGTGATCCTCACTTTGCATACAAGCAACTAAGTTGTTTCCAACGACATCTATAGCTCCTATGCAGCAACACAACTTTCAAGCTTCAGATAAATGTTACAATGCACACATTCTCATGTTGGATTCCCACGTCACATGTAGGGATTCATGTCCCAGTACAATTTTGGCACAATCTGCAATTAATACATTCCAGTTGACAACATCTCTAGTGGAAAGTTTTCCAAATGCTTCTCATGCCTCCACAAGAGTATGTCGTTTGGCATACATGTGAAGCAAAGTGTTGCCAATAATAATATCTCTTTCTAAGTTGATTTTCTCTGATCTCTGGTTCAACCGCACAATTTTTTATATCTTTTGGGTTCGCTGTTTTCCTTGTCATATCTCTAGTCTTCTGGGTCATGGTGCAGAGAAGAAGAGCCGATTTACAACTGCAATGGAAATTACTAGACCTGGGAAGTCAAATGAACAGGAAATTGATAGGCCTAGAGGAAGCGAGCTGGGAAATAGAGCCAATATGAAAATGAAGCAATATGGGGAATATACCCAATATAGGGAACTGGAAGAGATCGAATTGGGGGACAAATCCAAAACTAGTCGACTGAGGGGCCTGACTGAATACAGGGCCTGATATGGGGCGTGATCAAAGGATACTGTATCCGACAATCAGAGAGATGCCCTTGCCTGTGGTAAAATTGGTCTGAGGCAAGAGCAACGGCCCAGAGAAGAAAGAAAGGGAGAAGAGCATCAATATTCTGCAATTTCAGCTTCAAAATCTGCTGACAGGTTTGTTCGATTTCTTTGTTTCATATCATTTTTCTTTGCATGCAATTAGAAATGAACAGTAATAGCCTCTTGCAAGCCTAGCATCATCTTTGAGATTTTGGGCTTTTCTTGTTGAGGCTTTTGTAGGATTATTTAGGGCCGCTTCACACTGGCCGTTAAAGTGCCGTTAGGTTAAAAAAAATTAACTTAACTGTGCTTCACATTGGCTTCCGTTAAAAGATTCCGTTAAGATTATGGGGTTAAAAAATAACGGCACACTTAAGGTAACGGTGCAAAATAACTGGGGTTCACACTGTATCCGTTAGGTTAAATTTTAACGGAGGACTTAACGGGCCATAATTTTCCCCTTCAAATTTAAGGGTAGGGGGACCCCATCCCTTAAGCTCCATTTGCAATTCAATTTTTAACTTAACGGCGTGACAGACAGTGTGAAGCAATATTTAACGGTTTCCGTTATGTTAACTCTTAACATAACGACATGACAATCAGTGTGAAGTAATATTTAACGGTTTTCGTTATGTTAATTTTTAACCTAACGGTGTGACCATCAGTGTGAAGCAAGATTTAACGGGTTTTGTTATGTTAAATTTTAATCTAACGGCAAATGTGAAGTGAAATCTTTATGTTATGTTACCCTAACATAAAGGGCATCCCGTGATGTTAGCAATTTAACCTAACATAACGGCCAGTGTGTAATGACCCTAATTCTTCCTATGTCTCTACTTCTGTAAGGTAATCTATCGTTTTGTTAAAGCCAATGATAGCCTCAACCAATGCATATGTCGCCAATTTGGTTTATATATCCAGAGACATCATATATGTTATTAGCTTGTCCAGTCAAAGATAGGTTGCATTTTCCTTTGCATTTGTTGTTTCACGGATTGTTGTATGACACCATGTATGGATAGTTTCTTCTTGAACAGCTTAAACATGCGCAGAATATCCCACAGATGCCGACCATTCTTCAAATACAAGATAAAAGAGAGAGATAAAAATCATGATATGTTATGTTATGATATGTTATGTTATGTTATGTTATGTTATGTTATGTTATGTTATGTTATGTTATGTTTAATATAACAATCAACACACAACTACCATTAACATTATTAACATAAACCATTGCATTTCACACATTTAAATTAAAATCCCCCTTAAACCCCCTTTGGTTTGGGTGCATATTCACACGGGGGGTTACTTCGGGCAACGAGAGCTGTCGGATGGGCATATTTGCCCTTTATTCCAAGATCTGGACCGTACATAGCAATCCTCGTTTGTGGGGTATGCATGTATAAGTTTAAGTATACTGTATATTAAAGTTTACAAAATACTATAAGGTTTGAGAGAATGTACTTAATAGTGTTAATTTTGTACATGTATTGTAAATATATTTTTGGGGCTCTCATTTGCCCTCACGTAACCCCGTGTGAATATGCACCCAAACCAAGGGGGCTTAAGGGGATTTTAATTTAAATGTGTGAAATGCAATGGTTTATGTTAATAATGTTAATGGTAGTTGTGTGTTGATTGTTATATTAAAAAAAATTTTGGGCCCTTCGGGCCCTAACTAAAGCATAGGTAAACTTTATGGGTCTAAACATTAATTACTAAAACGCACAATAACATCAAGACAAACAAATCATTTCCATTGCATACCAAGAGCCGCCGAAATATACGCAAACAAACTGTTATAAAATGGGCAAAAACAACAATAACATCATAAGGTTTACTGAAGGGGGGCCATGACGCCCAATATGAAGCCAGTACCACTTAAAGAACATGATCATTTTATACAGAGGCTGCCTCTTTTTAAAAAGGCCAGACCACATTTTTTGGATGGAAACTCTCTGGCAGAACTCTGGAATAGATGATGTCCTGCTTGAAGGTTCTCATGTTTACTATAAGCTAATATCATAGCAATGAATCTCATGTTATTTATGGCGTCAAATTGTTGAGTAGCAATGCTCCTTTTTCCCAAGAAGGCTGCTGAAAATCCTGATGCCCACACCTGGAGCATTTTAAGAGCCTTATTATTCTAGAAAAGAATCAAAATAGGCCATTTGATAATTGTAACATACTTTTCTTCTGCTAAATCCTAAGAATAAAAACAAGACGTGCTGATATGGACATACAGGACACTTGAAACACAGGAAATATGGACATACAAGAGACTTGAAACACACGAAATCCTGAACATAACAACACTCTGGTTGCAGTAGTAAGAATCAAGCCTCAGAACTCAATGGACTTTGTTCAGGATGAAAGAAACAAACACAATGAGTACAACCTTTACTTCAAATATCAACACGGAAAAGCTCACTAATACTTGACAAAGCATGCAAAGAGGAATACTATCAGTTAAGCAGATAATACAACACAATAGCAAGGTAAAAACATACCTGGGGATCTGGATCTGCTACAGGTGCAGAATCAACCACACAACCTGTTCCAGAACAACGTCATATCTGTAAAGTGCAAACTTAGTGATCAACTGGTGGCAGCTTATGGAGTTTACTAGTGGTTTCCTTTAACCACGTTGCAAGATGATGAGCCAGTTGATCAATTTGTTCGTTTGTCTTGCCAACCTTGACACACAAGAGGTCGCTCATAGGAAGCACAAAAGTAACAGCATTGATTCCTCTGGCATTGTACCAATCTGCATATTTCTTGAGATGCTTCTGTTTGGATCCAAGCCACCCTAACAAGACCACTGTTGCTACCTCTTTGCCATGACCTTTTTCATCAATTTGTGCTTGTTTTACATTAAAAACACCACTTTGAAATAACAATGCAGCATCAGAGCTACATTGCCAGAAATGGGAATAGCCAGATGCAGCAAAAGCTCTTCTTCGAAAAGCTCCTGAATCCTGCGGGTAGTATCCTTGAATGAATAACCGCTGAAACAGCAGATGGCAATCCTGGTCTATGAGCAGTAGAGATTATTCTCAGCTTGAAAGTGAAGGTGCACACATTGCACAACAAAGGAAAACAGAATACACTTGAATTGTTGAAGCTCCAATCCAAACTTTGGTGTCTCACTGCCAACAATGAATTTACAATTAATCTCCCTATGAGTACACATTGATTTCTGGCATAAAAGATCGTGAAAGGACAAGAGTAAAAACTTTAGTTTTGCAGGAGCTGCTCAACTTTCTAAACTGCAGAAACGTATAGGAACCCGAGTGTAAGAGCAAAGGGGACTGCATGGGATGCTCTGAGGCAAAGGGACGGCAGAAGAACCTGGCCTTGCCGCCCTTGCCTTGTCTCGACGGAGGCGTTTCCCAAACCCTATGTTTTGTTCTCTCATGAGAAAAGGGCTTTCGTTATAAGCCGTTGGATTTTTTGAATTAAAAGAGGGCTTTCTTTATAAGCCCTCTGATCTTAACCATTGAAACAAAAATTGCACAAATTGCATGCAAAAACTTGGTGCACTCTAGATGTACTGATTAGTATGCCTCGTGCAATACGCCCATGAAATCATATGAAAACCATGTCAAAAAGTGTATAAAATCACAAAAAAAAACCCCTGTTATAATGCTACATATTCTTACAGTAATCTTATTAGCCAGATTCATTGAATTCATTTGTTTTTTATGTGAGAAAAGCATTTGCATTCTTTGTTATTTTGGCATCTATCATAATAACAAGGGTTCCCTTTGTATTTTTGTACGCTTTTTAATAAGGTTTTTGCTATGATTTGTATTCGAGTGGATGTATTAATGCGTATATCTCTAGTGCGCATATGCTGATACAATTTTTAATTTTTTTGTCAATGGTGATTACTCATGTATTTTTCATTTTGTACCTGATGGTAGACATATATTGGGCATGTGCATGCAAGCCTTAAGGCTTTTAATTTTAGAATTCATAACTTAGGGTTCGAGAACTTTGGATATGGCTTCTACCAAACAATTGAGCAAAAATGGTAGATAAGAGGCAATTTGGTAGTTTCAATCAAATTTGACTAAGAAACTACAGATTTTAGGGCAAGCGGGGGCGGTAACTCTGGCACAATTCAACAAGCATAAGTTTTGGTGCTGTCTACAAGACAAATATGAGTCTTTTTTCTGCCTATTCTATGTGTCAAGAGATGAAGCATTCAATTCGGTGAAGAACTCTAGTTTTTGGGCCAGAGCTCTGAAGGCAATAGCCATTACGTATTTAGGTGTTCTTCTCCATTAGTTGATGCATTTTTATCTATACATGCCTGATCTAGTTTTTTTGGGGGATCTGAATGAACAAGACCAGAGAAGACAACGGAGTTCCAAGCAAAATGCATAGGCAGGTTAATGCAAAAAATTGAGATATCCAAGTTTGGTGTGGCAGTAATGAACTATGGAGGGTTTGTGTTATTTAGGATTGATGATATGCTTCCTGAAGCAGTGAACAAGGAAGCAGTGAACAAGGCTGTTATTGCATGCTTTGGCATTTGCATAGACTTTAATGAGAAGTGATCTGCAATTCAATCCAATGAGATATTGAAGATCAAACCATTGGCTTTATTATCCATATAAAGCACGATGGCAATGACCAGCTTGCCACAATTTGAATCTATCAGAAGGTAAGTTATCTGTAACAATTAATTTGAGGCCTTCTATGTGCAACAATTAATTTGAGGCACACACATAGTATAAAATTGCTAGTTAGAAATGACCTTTGTTGGATGGTCCATCTTGCTTTGCTTGACAGTTGGCAAGCATGTAGTGTTGGGCTTTTGTGGATTTGCAACTCCTTTTTAGTAAAGGAGAAAGCATGGGTTATGAATGTGGCTTCGATAGGAATGAAGCATGCCAAAGGGATGGGAAAGGACTGAAGAAGACTTACAGGCAGAGAGATGGCTTCTATTGATCTTGCATACTGATTGTGCTGGAAAAAATTGGTTCAAGGGGAAAACCGTGCAGTCTGATGAAAACCATAGAATCATTTTCAGCGTACAGAGTATTGAAACAGTCTTGGAAAGCCAGCAGCAAAAACTATTTCTTTATTGTCAAGAACATGTTATGTCACTGAGCTTATTGGAATACTTGAATCGTAATTTCAATATTGTTGATTTAATTGCAAGGACGGTGAATTTATATATTTGAAATGGTATAAAAGTTACTATTTTGTGTAGAGTTTGATGAATATTCCTTTACCAATATTACCTTATGTTATATTGCCATGGTTTTTTTTAAGAAAGGCCCCCGAAGGGGCCCAATTTTTTTTAACATATTATATATAATCATAGACCATTATAATTAATACTAGTTATGGTGCCCGGCGTTGCCGGGCTTTAGCAAATGTGGATAGTAGAAGGGAGCATGCAGTTTTGCATTCGTAGGGTTTAAGACATTGTCGTAAGGATGTTTCAGTGAATTGGCCTTTGTAGGCCTTTGAATATCTGGTTTTAGATTTGTGTCTGTAATCTGAAGAGGTAGTATTTATGGAGTTCTAATGTTTGGGTGACCATATGATGAAAAGGGATGAACAACATTGTAATGGCAATGAAGTTGTTAGCCTTTTCATGTAGGTAGCCATGTAGTTGTAGACATCTGCAAAATTATTGTATGTCCTTGTGTTCATATTTTCAACTTGGTGTGTATTAACATTGCAATCATTTCTAGACTTCCATTATTCCTGTGGCACACGAGGATGTGATTATGCTATATATTTCATCAAATTATATTGATCAAATAGCGCTGATCTAGCCAGATAATACCACAGTGGCAGTTAGAGTTTTTATTCTTGAAGCACTTGCATTTGAAATAGGGGCAGTGAGTGCGCCAGATCCTTTTGAGGAAGAAATCATCCCTTGTTTCATTAGGGTAAGCCATATGGCCTTTCTGGCAAACCTGAATAGCAGCATTTTTAATGCATACCTCATCGAAGAAGGACATATCAAAGTTAAGATCAGGATTAATATAAGAAAAACTCTTTTCAAGTTTGGTGGCTGTACTCTTAGCCAGCGCAATCTCATCTTTGTTTATACCTGCCAATGCAATCCAAGTCTCCACGTTGATAGGTGCTAGAGCGCCAAAAATTTGGCTCTTCCATATGGCATGATCATATGCAGCAGCAAGGCCTTCCACAGATTGTTCATGAATAATAGGAAAACATGAAGAATTTTCTAAGGTAAGGTTCGGGACCTCCTCATGTTCAGTACCAGAATTCTGCAATTCATTGTTGGATGTGTCTTGATTGGCTGCCTGGCTATTGAAAAATTCCGGATCTAACAGATCCTTATCAGAGAATAAACAAATATCATCCTCAATGGATGGCGTGTCAGCATTATCATTAGTTGGACCAAAGGAAGGATAGATTTCATTACCTTCTTCTAGGGCAGCAAGGCCAATCATGAAGTTACAGGCTATATCATCCTCTTGGCACGTTCTATGGTAGAGAATATTGTTCATATCATTGTAGACATCCAGAATTGCCCCTTTACATTTGTTGAACTCAAAATTATTCTTCTTCATAGTGTGGAGCAGTTTAAACCATCCGTTGAAGCCAAGAAATGTGATAGGTGATCTTGATTTGTCCACCAAGTTTGTCTCTTTGAATGTAATGTATTCATGGATTTCCTTGTTCCTGATACAAGCCACAATGGTCTGAACGGCCAGATTTGGGCTATCAATTCCACATTCATAATACTTGAATAAAATGAGCTCTTTGATCCAATAATTATTTTCATCAACTCTGACTTCAGCCTATAATCACAAGCAAATGCATTAGAAAATGTTTTATTCCTGTAGCAATAGTCCTAATCTTGGTTTCTTGTATAACTAGAAAACTGAGTTTAACAAAAAAAACCCCAAATCTGAAACCAGACTTCCAAACTTAATATTTCCCTTTGAAAATATTAAATCTGTCTTTAGCAGTCCTAGACAAATGACAAGAACATTTTACTAGGCCAAGAAAAGGACATTAAATAATTTTAACCATTATACACATTATTATGAAAAATCTTCCATTCAATCATTTTAAAGATTCATATATTTACATAAGAGAAGATGGTAGTCAACTGTTTTCTGAAATAAATATACATAAGAACATCATAAGACAGTTATATAACAAATATATGAGTTCCAGATACAACTCTTGTTATCCCATAGGAATAATCTTACTTGAACACTCGTATTGCTTGAACCATCAGCTTAGACAAATAGATATATCAAAGCATGGAGCAAGAAACCTTGTTACCTGCAGTAAACCAGCCAAAAATTAGCCTAAGAAGGGTAATAATGACAGCACTGACAAGTAAGCATTAGGTTTCTTGGGTTATCCCCTTCACCATGTTTATAACAGATGTACCATAGCAAAAAGCATGTCATAGCAAAATAGAGGTTAGAATAAAGCAACTTATAATGGCAGCACAATTAATATCCCTGTTTTTAAGCTGGAGTACATCGATTCCATACTCCTATTATTATGTCAACCAGACCATAACATTTAGACACCAGCATTATTATGCATGATATTAATACTCAGTATCTCCCACTTAACTGCAGTCAGTATATTAAGGATCACACAATTGTTAGTATACATTCCCTAGAGATCTACAAACAACAATTGATTCAGATCCTCCATAAGTAATACCACTGGTGTATATATGTAACTTAGTAAGATAACATCATGTCCTGATATTTTGTACTTTTTAAACACAAGAGCAAATCCAGTAGGAGGAACCAAATAATCAGTTATTGTGGCAGATGTAACATCCGATCTACTATTGCATCCCTATATATCCCAACATACATCCGAAATGTAAACTTATACCAACTAGAACAAAAAATGAACAAGATCTGCACTCCTAAGGGAGGTGTACATAACCACACTAGGTCTGGTTCAATAAGCAAATCAGCAATACTAACCCAAAGTACAGAAAGTAGATACCATAGAACTACATTTACTTGTTTAGCATAGTAGCCAGATGAAACATCTAAACTACTAGAGACAGCATAATCGAATAATGTAAATACATGCTGGGCCATATAGTCATAGGTATTAGTTCACATACAGGCCTGTTCAAATCTAGGAACCATTGTCATCTTAAAAGCACTTAATAACTCTAACTGCTGTCTAAATTTTCTTACGAAGTACATCTAATTGGTAAGCTAATGCATACAAGCAATCCAAATAACCTGAATATTTGACGCTCCAGAGGAAACCCCTTTGTGTTGTAGGGCAAATGCAGCAGATCCAGCTTCATGAATGGGCTCACATCTCTTATTGCTATCATTTCCACTAATCTTCTCATCTTGTGCAAGCTTTCCTGCAGCCACACTGCTAGTATCTTTATCTTTAGCAGCCTTATCCAAATCTGCCTTAGGCACGTCACTGATCATAAGTGGTAGAGCACATTTAGCAGCTTTTCGAAATTCCCATACCTTCTTTCTTTTGGGGGCCAGACTTGCCTCCAGATCTAATTTCCTCCTGGTGGCCATATTCAAATCCCCTTTCTTCCTACCCATGCTAGAAGACAGGATAACCCCCAGGCAGCATAATTTCGGCACAAACACATGCATTGTGAATCTGCTCACCTCTATTTAGTCTTGGCTTAGCCCTTAGCAAGGTTCGTGCTGCTCAGCCGTGCCCTTAAGCCATCATCAATCATGTACCTGTAAATTTCAAGATAAAGACATACCATCTCAATTTCCAGCTAACGCATGTGACGGATTGAGGTACAACCATCTCCAACGACACCCATCACACGGCTGCACCATTTGTATATCACAGTAACCCTAAATCTGCTGTACCCGACCCCAATACTTGTATTTTTTCAAATATTGCAATGTTGCAATGTTTAACTCATATGCCAACAACCAACACGAAGTTCCAAATTATGAACCCATGGTAATAATGCCCAATTCACAACATTCTATAAAACATGTCATATAATAATAAAAACAAAAAAAAACAAAAAAAAAAACCAGGGCTATGATTTCGTCTTCCCCATGGGGTGCATGACCTCATGCATGCTCATACATCTAAACCAGGGTAGCCCTTAAGCCCAAATTTTCATAGGTGTAATTTAGAATATGAGGCGAATCTTAGCTTTTTTCGATTAGTTATGTTGGCGATTTTGTTTCGGGCTTCAATTTGAGTTGTAGCAACCTTGGCGAATCTTTCATCCATCAAACGATGGAATATATACTTTTTTCTCAAGATATTTAGGTGCCTAAACCCTAGATTTCTACCACGATATTTAACATCATTCGTCACCAATTTGAAGAGTTTGATCATGTCATAAGGATGTCTGTGCAACAATTGAACTGAGCAGTTGATGATTAAAATACAGAAGACAAGACAATCATATACACCATGTATTACCTAGATTGGTTGCACGTACATAGAAATAATCATGATAACAAAAAATAGAAAAACTTAATAGCTAAGATAAGGTACGGTTGCTCTAAAATGTAACAAAATCAATTGCCTCATAACCAAATCAAGAGGGTAAGTATTCTGATAAAATGAGTAAGCAAACCAACTATAACTACTCTACAACATACCTCATATCCTTATCTGATTGTAAATCTCAATAGCTCCACACTAAACGCTAAACAACAACAAGTACACAAACTTAGCCCAGGCATAATTGCATATTATGGTGGGCAAGCACAAACTGATTTGATTTCAGTCATCTTTTTAAGATTGGATAAACAACAAACCAAAAGCAAAAATACTCCAAGATTGCATATCTGGATGTTGGAGCCGGATCATGAAATCCACGTAACATGCATGGTTTTCCCCCTTCCCCTCTTTTTTTTTTTCCTGGAGGTAAACGACAATTCAAAAAACTCACCAAGAATAGAATTTGTATTAATTTTACATGATTTTTGGGGTTAAGGGGCGATTTTAGAATAATTACCAAGAATAAAATTCACATGGGGGCGAATCCAAGAATCCAATATTTAGTGATGTAGGCTAACTTATGAGTGGAAGGAGAAAATTTCGTAGACAAGGTGGCGATATTTTATTAACACCACTCCTAATTGATCCTACTCAACAGTAGTGAAAAAAAATGCAAATGTCCAAAAAAATAGCCTTTTGGCGATATTTCGAGCTTAAGGGCTACCCTGATCTAAACATGTGGCCAAGATTGCCCCTATGAGATTCAACGACCCAAATGGAGTTGAGCAATCGATGTGTCCCACACATCAAGTTGTGTTTATATATACAAGAAATTTATCGCAGCAATCAAGGCCGCCGTGAACATTTCTTTTGTTCGACTCAGTGCAAGAGATGTTTGCGCAAAAGAGACACCTTATGCAAATATGTAAGACAATAACAGGGGGTTCCAGGGGGATTTGATATGGATGCATAAATCACTATCCCTGAGACCATAGACCATACCCCTAAAACATTTGAATAGGCTATTATGGAAAAAATAAAAAAAAACATTGGATCAATAGAAAAAATAAGTATGTTAGTTTGTTAGTAGCATTGGTTAAAGCGTTCTTATTAGCATATGAATTTATTTTGGTAGAGGGTCGAGTCTCACATATCTCAAAATCTAAAACCTTAAGCGAACCCATACATCTACATGCTCCATAAATTCATATTTTTAAACCAACTTCATAATCCTTGGTATTAACAAATGGCTTTCCGCCCTTTGCTCGCATCCTTCACATAACTCTCTTTCATTTGCAGCATGCACAAGATAACTTTTATCGATAAAATTATGAGCAAAATTGCTAAGAAATGCAAAAAAGATACCACTCATTATCATAGTTCATTCATTCAACCAAGAAAACAAGCTCCATTGAAAGAAATAAGACTTTAATGATATGCCAAAATACCTTTTCAAAATTCTTCCAATCCAACCTATTCAGTTTACTCTTCTCCTTTGGACACTTGAGGAAAGCTTTCAGCCCAAGGTCCTCGCAATGCATTTGCAAACACTTTGACTTGCGTCAAGGTGTAATATCATCTTTTCAACATATCATAGACCTCCACATATCACTCACACTTTTAAAAGTTTGCTTATGTGCTTTACGTGTTTGTCTTGGGCCACAAACAGCACATTTGCATCCACAACTAGGCCCATGAAATTTAGAATCTCTTCTTACTTTATTGATTGCTTGCCTTACAAATTCAACTCGCAT
This sequence comes from Isoetes taiwanensis, assembly GCA_021234155.1. Taxonomy (NCBI): domain Eukaryota; kingdom Viridiplantae; phylum Streptophyta; class Lycopodiopsida; order Isoetales; family Isoetaceae; genus Isoetes; species Isoetes taiwanensis. The sequence continues at coordinate 14,420,245 of JAJEKV010000004.1, read as the reverse complement.
GTGGTAGATGCAGCAATATATCTCTCGCTGTTTAAGTCGTCTTATAAACTTTGGCTTCAAAGCCTCAAATAATCTTATTCCAACTTCAATTGAAAATTGCCATTTGAAATGGTTATAGAACATTACTTGCATTGAAAAGTCTAACAAAGTTAATGCATATTCAAAAATTGTAACATAACTCATCTAACATACATGTGATTCTTCGAGGAAGTGGATTGCATACAAATTCTGTGGTCTTGCTATCTTCTTGCCATTAAAATGTCTTCTTAATATGATAATATGTCATTTATTAGAGGGCACCATTGTCTCAGATATTCAAAAATTGTAGGCCTTCTCACGATCTTCATTAGAAATTCTATCAGATCTAGCTTTCCTTTTGAACATTGACCATGGTCCTCCAAAGTCAGCAATCTTCCCATCATATTCTATTCTCTTCTCTTGTTAAGAACAGCACATATAGCCTTCCTTTTCATATTTTGCTATAGCGGCACCGATCGCAGCATCCACCGGAGCAAGCAGGGGAAGTTGTCTCAAACAGATTACCCTAACAATGTCATTTTCTGTAGACACATTTTGTTGTACTCGGAATATTATTATGGCGTCGCGTTTAAGTTTCATTCCCAACCATTGATCTGGCGAATATTCTAGGTATTGTGCCAGATCAATGGCCATTAGAATTTTGAGAGAAAAATTGCATGCCACTGTCAATGGTGTAGAACGAACCTATGGTTCCAGCGGAAAAAAAAAGGAAGCAACATAAAAAAAAACCCAATGGTGCAGCCAGTGCTGCCATAGTATAAACTGGCAGGGCCTTCTGCCATAGCGCCTGCTCCTACTAAAAGCCACCATAGCTTCAACACCTTTCGTATAGTTGAACTCAGATAACAAACTACAAAGGGGAATGAAAAAGAGCAGAATCCCGCCTGCTTCTTTGCTTAATGGAAAATGAATCCTTGAGAGAACTGATGCAGAATCAATTCGGTGGAAAGACCTAAAGCCATCGCTGGAAATTTTATGCTTGAAGACAGGGGCTCCGGCATTAAATAATGGGGTTTAAGATTTATAGAGCAGCTTGCAAATGGAAACCTGATATTGTTTGAAGACAACAGCGGATGCTTGCTCTGGAATTTCGCCGTTTTAAACTTAGAGCTCCTTGAAAATAGAAATCAGTAAAATAGTCCTATATCCTTCATATCTTTGTGAGAAGGAAGCCATCGAATAAATAAAAAGCTTTATCTTTCATTCCTTTGTCAACACTATCTGAATCCGATATGATCCTCTCTTCTTCAAATTCAGTCTCTGAAAAGCACCAACATCTCTATGGTGCCCAAAAGAGTAAGTGTGCAATCTTGTGTAAGGCTAATCGCAAGCCCTGCAACTCCATCGGAAGCCCTGGCCCATCGAGCTCAAGCGGAGGACCTGGAGCTTCATTGCATGAGGAATCTGTGCCACTTTCTGCACAGGCCGGCCTGTCTGCCTACATGCCCTGCGCCTCTCCTCCGCTGCCCTTGCCAAAAAAGGAAGGGAGCATGCCTTCTTATCCACGCCCTAAAAAAAGGGCGCCAATTTTTTTTTCTATTCTTCTTAACCTTTCCGCCTTTGCAAAAACATCCATGAAAAAAGGAATTGCCAACAACCCAAAATAGCAATAACCATCCAAGCTCCTCTCACATGGCAAATTATACCATTTGTTATACAATACGATACCGAAATCATAGTCCCCACCATTGCCACAATACCCTCCCCAAACCCAAAACGAAATTAGCACAGCATTGCAACAGTCAAGAATCCAAGCTCTTTCCCTGAAAATCAATGTAATATCCTTTAATGCATGTACATTATCCCAGAGCCAGGAGCATGATTTCTCAGCTGGGATCAGCGGCAGCACAACTTCGACACAATGATAAACATAGAAGCTGCTTTGCGTCTCTTGCCGGAGCAGCTGTGGCTGCAGCATCTGCTCAGAAATTGGAGCTCGACAAAGATTTTGCATCTTCCAGCCAGCCCGATGCCCGCCCACAAGGGTTTCTCAGTGCCTCAGTTCCCCAGCAAAGCGGCAAGACCCGCCTCGATGCCTGGATCGCAGAGCAGCTTCCTAGAGCCAGCAGAGCCCGTGTGCAAAGCAGCATTAAGGAGGGACTTGCCAAAGTGAATGGAAAACCCATTACCAAGGTGGGGTTGCTCGTTTTCTGTCTGATTATATTAATTCATAACATAAATTGTTCCTTTTCCTCGTTCCTAATGTTATCTTAATATTTCCTTCACGAATTGGCCACAAAATTTCCTATGACCATTGATACAAGATATTATTTCCAGCCTGAAGCTGAGATATCATTTTAGCTTGACTATTCATGAAACACATCAATCATACTAAAATCTTTACTTCTTTCTAGATTTTCTTCTGTGAATGGTTTGTGAATGGGTTTAAATGCGGGTCCAAGTATAAAAGCCATGCCCTGACCAACCCGAAGTTGCTTTTCTTTAACAAGTTTCATCATTTTGTTCTGTCTAAACGACATGTCATTCATTTTATGTAATGAAATGACCATCCGTAGTTGGAATTGAAGAAAGAGTTTGCACTCAATATTTCTGCTTGCAGTCATATATAACTTCACATAACCTGAGCCAATAAGATAAAACTAGAAAAAAAAAAAAGCAGGTGCCTAGGAGTTAGAAACAGGGATATGCCTTTCAATTGATGCAGGAATATTTGTTAAGCATAGCTATTGCATATCATATAGCAAATTGCTTCATCAGCATGTAGTTTCAGACCAGGAGGGGACGGTCGACCATATAAGTAATTCTTTCTACATTTGTGTTTCTCTGCTATATAGATCTATCGTGAAAGAAAAAAGGGTAGATAACTGACTGGAAGTAGGAAGTGTAAATGTTGGTATAACGAGCTTATGTTGCTGAATGATTTGTTTTCCCAGCCCTATGGTCTCAGTGGACATTTAAAATCTATTGTAATAACAAACATCTGGTTGTAGGACAATAACTAAGCAAGGAATTGAGGCAAGAAATTTTAATAAATGACCATATTGGTATTTAGCCATTGTAATTCTAACCAGTTATTGTACTTGGTGAACATCAGGTTTCTTATGTGGTTAAAGGAGGTGATGTAGTTGAATGCTATTTGCGTGGTCCAGTGCCAATGGAAGCAAAGCCTCAAGACATTGATCTAGATATTGTCTATGAGGATGATCATTTAATTGTCATCAACAAACCTGCAGCTATGGTAGAGTTAACATTATAGTTAGTTCAGCATCAATTATTTTTTACCTGAAGTGATCAAATTTTGCTATCCCTGTAATAGGTTGTTCACCCTGCTCCAGGGAACGAGGATGGTACCCTTGTGAATGCTCTCCTTCACCATTGTTCACTTCCTACTGTTCAGTGTTCTATACCGGACAACATATCAGCTGATTGTGAAAATTCTGATGACAATGATGATGAAGATGTCTCACTAAAGTTTTCTGGTCCTGCTCCAGTGATAAGGCCTGGAATTGTACACAGGCTAGACAAGGGTACAAGTGGTCTTCTTGTCATTGCAAAGGTACACTTATCTCTTCTGCATTATAGAGGCATCAACAACTAGCATAACACGTTTTCATGTTTTTGTCCTTGGCAACCCTTTCGCCGAAACTCCAAACACCTCAAGTAGATGCACTGGCAAGATATGGCCAGCTGCCAAAACCACGTTATAATTGCTATATGCTTGACATGAACTTAAGGGTTTCACATTGTTATGCCCTTGGGAGGGTTAAGACAAAGCTTTGTTGAAAGTTCCAACCTGAACCATTCAGCAAGCAACTAATTTTTTAATTTTTTTATGTTCCAGGATGAATATTCACATATGATTTTAAGTGAACAGTTCAAATCAAGAACTGCTAAAAGGACCTATGTAAGCCTTACATGTGGCTCTCCCACCAGCATGGCAGGTCGAGTAGAGATGCCAATTGTTCGGGACCCAAATGATCGGAAACGTATGGCAGTTGAAGGGGCTGGGTCATCATTTTCACGGGCTCGATATGCTGCAAGCAGGTGCATCTTAGTGCTGACATTCTCCTCATCCTCCCAATAACTATTTACAGTTATAAGAAAAATATAATATAATGTGAACAGATATCGGGTGCTTGAGGTACTTGCACGAGGTGGATCAGCATTAGTTGAATGGAAATTGGAAACTGGACGTACTCATCAGGTTTGCTGTTCAATTTGAAGATCCTACTTCTAGTTAACAGATACATCTGTGGTAAATTTAGACTAAGAATAGGAATTTTGAAAATTGCATCTCTGAATGCGCATTTGCAGATTCGTGTTCATGCCCGCTACTTGGGCTTTCCTATATTAGGTGATGAAGTGTATGGAGGGACTGAAGGATTGGCCATATCACGTCTATTCCCATGTGCATCAGCTACATCTCATTCAACAATACGCAGATTGGTTGGTGGGATACAACACCCTTGTCTTCATGCATATACTTTGGGGTATTTCTCTTTGCCTCTGTGTATATTGGTTACCAATTTCTGTATTACTTATATTGTTTCAAAATCTGCCAGGTTTATTCATCCATGGACAAAGAAAGAACACGAGTTCACTTGCCCACCACCTCCTAATTTTGAACATGTTTGGCAAACACTCAGAACTCTAGATTAATTTGATGCGTCTTGCTTGAGAAGCACCACGCCCTCAAGGAAAACGTTGGCGCCATATTGCAGGTCCGATTTGCTCATGAGTTCAATGGCTCAACTCGAAGGGAACAAAGATTCCATTCATTACCTTGTTGGGAAAGCTGGTTCTTGAAAATTAAACGCAAAGTCTACCATTCTACTTTCTCCAACGTAACACGTTTCCTAAAGCATAATATACATTTATAAAATTGATAAGCCAAAGAAACAAAGAAAAGCTAAGCCCAAAACCTTAAATTCTGTTTTAAGTTTGGGCAACACAGTCTGAATGAAAATCTTTGCTGTGCCTAAATTTTCAACACTAAATTCTCTCAATTCCAGTGGGCGAGTGTATTTCTACGTTCTTAGGTGTGGGCATAATCAACTAAAAGCAGGCACAATATTCAACTGTCATGCACAAGCTTTATTCATGCTATGTATAAATTTGTAAATCTCAAAAGCCAGATCGGATACTAATACTACGCTTGATTTTCCCAACAAGGCAAGCCATTTCTCAACGCCCAGATCTGGACCTGCTTCTCTCTCCACCTGCTCAGATTCATGCTGCTACATCTTTCGTGCCAAGAAAAGCCATTGGGGCCTGCTGTTCATTGAAAAGCAAGTAATCTTAGGTCTGTATTCTCATTCAGGGGAGACCACCCTAGGATCATTTCTAGGGATTGTTATTGTTTGGATGGGTGCCAATAATCTCTAATCAGATAGATCAATTGTACTGCTTAGAACAGGCTTGGCCATAAGGTTTTGAAATTTTTGCAAGCCCAAGTCATGAAAAGGTTATCTAACACAAGAATAAATTGCAACACTGAAAAGGACATCATCCATCTCAGTTAAGCTCACCATCATTATACGCGTGGGAGAACATTTTTAACTACCCATATATATATGCCAAGGTCTATATTCAAATACCCTATAAAAGCTTTATAATTTCTGCTCATATTTATTTAAAGTTGTTCTCCAGCTAAGGCATTATGAAACGCTGCAAACCTGTCCTATTAAAATTGATCACTATCTGCACTAATAAGATCCCATCCATTCTAAACGCAACTGTTCCTAAATACATGTTGGTGCTAAGAAAGCACAGCTAAAACTGCATGCACATATTCAGCAATATGCCAATTGGCACATGTGATTTATTTGAATCACTTGAAGCAAAGCTTTTTCAGTATCTCCCCTATTTAATGGATCTCCAAGTCGTGGTTGATCACCTATGAATTGACTCAATTGATTCCATGAAGATCGATCATGAGACCATGTAAACCATCGCTTTTCTCTTTCAAGGGTGTGTATATGCATGGAAAAGAAGAAGGCCAGCAACAACAACCACTTTCCTATTTGTTCATGCATCACTATAGCCCCGCCAAACTGCCCGAAATTCCTCTCGAAAAGAATTAAGTCTGGCCTTCAGATTTGGAGTACGAAAACTTATATGGAGGATTGAAACTGCAAGTAAGAAGTCGTCATATACTGACACTAACAATCCAATAATGGACAGGCAAGATACTCACATATAACACCAATAGCTAAGGCACCAAAAACAGTCTTGAAAGCCGAGGTCAGAAACCAGATCAATAGACTTACTGCACAATAAATGATCATAATAAGCTTGCAAATTAAACACAAGGAAAAGAATGATAGGATAAATGCACCCACTTAAGAGAAGTAAAAAGACAAATATACGCCTGTCCTTCCCACAGATATGGACCTTTCCTTTAAGAGGACGCCCTCGTACTCCTGTCCTGGATAAAATGCCGACAGTTACAATTAGCACTTACAGTTGAGAACTTAATAAAAGATTTGTGGCTTCACTTACGCCACAGGGGGTCTCATCTTGGCAGCTAATGGTGGTGATATACGCCTTATAGCCTTGGTGAGCTTCTCGTTTATAGAGATGGCAAAGCTGCATAACAGACATTAATTAAAGATGACTAAATATCTAATTATTTGTTTTTTGGATCAGGAGCTGGAGCTGGAGCTGCAGCTATTAGCAAGTTACCTGTCATTGAAACAGGCTATACTGAAGGCTGCAAATAAGACAGCAAGCAGCGCAAGTGGGTTACGTATAAATCCAAGTCCTGCAAAAGCACCCTTCTGATGCTTACAAAGTTGCCTTTCTAACTAGTTAAACTGTAGACAAGTCTCAACAGAAATCCTCGAAATTGAAAAATTATACCCTTCAAACAACCACATGAAGTAATTGGATATGTTTACCAGTTTGCTGCATTTTCACACATTACAACCAGCATAATTTATTTAACTTAGAGCCACAATTTTAGCAAGTTCCAATATTTCTACTGCCGACAGAATGACGATAGTGGAGAGCTCACCTAAAGTTAGAGACAGCAAGATGAAGTAATTTGTTCGGTAGCTGCATAATGGAAAGAAAACCCAAGAATAAGAGGAATAGAAAGAAGGCAGCAACTGAAAGCCTTGCACCACTTCAAAAAGTTATATCCCTAAAAATGTAAACATAATATTTCTGAACAATTTGCGCTAGTCCTTATTAGAAATACAGGATCCTAGGGTTGCAGGAAAGCAACCTCTATATAGAATAAAGACAATAAGATGCTGTTATGATCAATCTGCTTAAATTTGACAAATTATGCTTAATATACAAAGCTTAAAAAATGTACAATCGAGATACTACAATGGGGCCCTTTTACTTACTAGTAGAGATTGCATTTAGAACGGCTCTCCCATTTTGCCCTTGTCTTTGGAATGTTAAATTTGCCAAAAAATTCTGCTAGAGGCCGTGGTGGACTGGTCCAGTCGACCTCCTTCAATGCATCTACTAGCTCCTCTACAGTTACGTTCCCCCAATCCATTGTCTTCAATTAACCAATCAATCCGAAAAAAATATGATGCAAGCTAGCAAGCCCTATTTTACTCCAATAGGTATACTGACAGAATAACTAGTTCATGCGCTTGCAGTAGCAGGTTGAAGTCTATATGATGAAATAAGCAACACATAAACCCTTTCTAGGATCAACAAGGCCGCGCCGAGGAAAAGATGATAAAATTCAGAAACCTGTCCATCGCAGGGAACTGATTTGGAGCGTAGGCGTCTGTGATGAAAAGGATCGTTCTGTCGCTTGCTAGGCTACTCCAATTCTACGTCTCTGTGTTGTGGAATCTAGCAAGAGCGAAGAAGGGGTTACTGACGTGTCGTCCACGTCGGCATACTGCCCAGGTAGATGAGACGAATTATCACAACATTTTTTAGTGCATTTTAGGGTGAAATCACACTATTGCCCCTCCCCCTACTTCCGTTTTTTAAACCCAACTAAAATTTGCCACGTTGGCAAAGGAAGAGTGGAACCTATCTGTTCAGCCGAGTCAGCAGGGCGTTGAGGGGCGAACGAGGGATGGGCACAGGAGCCTACTTCCGTGATCTCCGGTCCTACGACATCCCATTTCCGTGACGTGGTGCGTATCTCCAGTTCGCGCCACTGCCTCCTGTTCTTTCCGTCATCAAGCACAAACATTCGATTGAAGAATTCGAGGGGCAAGTTTATCAGAGCACAAGAACACAGGTGCACTTGATTTTGCTAACTAGGTAGCTTTCAATTTTATGTGTAATTGTTCACTCTGAGTCATGTATCTATGCTAAGAACTTGTAGCTGTCAACCACTAAATTCTTTCAAGATTCATTTCTTTCAGACTTTTTGATACTGCAGATGGACCAACTTCATGCAAGCAACGTTTCAGGATCACAAGAAGACGAAGTACTTGAAGCGTCGCCCTGAGGCAAATCCATCCAAGCGCAGGTGCTGCAGATTGGTTTCCCGCGTTCTCAGGATTTCGGCTGCCGTGGCGTGATGCGTGGCCTGTTCTTTTCGCTTGATGTGATCGCTTCAGGTAGTTTCCACGAAATTTGGTTAACCCTCGTTGACACGTCATCTTGGAGAACCCCATATAGTGTGATTTCACCCTTAGGCTGGGTTCACATGCAGCGTATGCCTCGTCGATTGTTTAGTAAAAAACACTTAGGAAGCATTCTTCCGCGTCCGCCAGTAACGCCGTGCCATGTGGCACTATTTCAAATAAAGAATGTAGATAAAAAATATGCTGGGCACAGAGCAGCGGCGATGGAGCAGCGAGGAGCTTCTACTTGCATTCTTGAGTATTTACCCTGCATTCTGCCCTGTTTACCTAGCATTCCAAGAACTTACCCTGCATTCTGAATCTTTTTACCTGCTATGCTACAGAATGCTTCTTTAGTGTCTTCCACATTACAGGAATGGCAATCTACTTGCCATTCCTGGGATGTCAAAAGGGCTCTTGACATCCCAGGAATGGCAAGTAGATTGCCATTCCTGTATACAAAATGCCTACACAGGATTTGCAAATCGGACACCACACACCCAAACTGTGCTCTGGAAAAAACAATTCTTGTACAAAAGTAGACAACCCCACAATACCATTGTTCGAGTCTAGTGGTGTGACGTTAAAATACTATCTATCTATCTATCTATCTATCTTGAGAAAATTCATGGGTGTAACCATTGGAAATTGTCCTGAAAATCAAGATGAGCGTATACGCACTCTAGATGTACGATACGTTTTATAAAATACAACCACCAAATCATATGAAAACCATAGAAAACGCATACAAAAATACGAAAAAAAACTTCAATAATTATCTTATACACCAGGTGCGCCCCAGGCCTCGAGAGCTGTCGGATGGGCATATTCCTGAGTTGCTTCACAATCTGGGCCGAACATGCAGGTTCCTCGTTTGTGGAGCATGTTCCCACAGATTGGGGTATGTCGTATACCCAAATTAGTCACATACCCTAAGATTTGAAGTATATTTACCTAATGGTTTCGTTTAAATACATGTCTGGTACGTGGGCTCTCGCTACCCTATGCCCCACCTCATCCTTCTATATATATGATTATTAGGAGTCCAATTAGCTATATCTACGTTCTCCCACAGCGAATGGCTTTTGCGTCCCTCACAAGGCGTTCCGTCTTCCCCACACGGTTTGGGATAGTCTTACCCTGGTTTGGGGGATCTTGGAGGGAAATGGGATCCCCTCCTCCGGGATCCCCACGCGAGATCCCCTCCTCTGGGATCCCACAGTTAATTGTGCAGTTAACGCCTTACTGCGCAGTTTTTGCTGATTTTTTTGCCGGATTGGAGCGAGGCCTGGCCAGTGCAGCGGCGCTCGCCCTGCTTCCTCCTCCGCATCTACCTGATCCCCTTGCCCTTCCGATTCCGACCAGCTACGAACTGATCCCATGCGATTCGGTGCCGGATCGAGGGAGAAAATCCCACAACAAATTTGCCCCAAAAATCCCTATAAGGGCCAAGATTTTTGCGCAGTAACTGCGCAGTAACCGGGGATCCCGTCCTCCGGGATCACACCTCTTGGGGATCCCGTCCTCCAGTATCACCCCTCCGGGATCCCCGAAACCAGGGTAAGGATATCCCGCGCCTCCTCACACGGTACCACGCATCCCCCTTGCATTCTATGTCGGTGGTTTCTGTAAATTCTAGTCCATCACCATCAACCTGGCAAAAACAAGGCCCGCTGTAGAGTGTGAAGCCTACTCCTGAGATTAGATATGCTAAGGTAGCCCGCCTTCTGCTTTCTATCCAGTCTCAAGCCCGGGACTTAACAAGCTGCAGAGAGCTATGACGTTTTTGTCTCAGGTAATTTCTTTTGCCTTCATGATCAGAACAAAAATAACCTCAACAATCCAAAATCTAGCTCGTGCGAGTTCAATAGCAGAGTTCAAGCTCGGATTTAAGAACCCAACCCGATAATTGATGAATTGAGACCCTAATCTTGGTCTATAAACCATAGAATTGCAGAGTTCAATATCGGATCTAGAAGCCCAACATGATTAAATTGCCGAATTGATCAATTCTAACTCCCAATCATCCAGTTTGATGGTAATGTAAGGACCCAACAAGACAAAACGCACCCAATTATGAATCTGAACACAAGAAAATGAATCATCTGACAGAAAAATTCCTCAAAGTAGTCCCCAAAATTTTGTCGATATTAAATGGGCGAATTAATGGCAATTTTTTGTTCTCTGGATTAAGATTTTCTTGCCTGATGACGAATCTAAAGCATAGGCTGTGGTGGCACAGCTAATATCAGTTTGCTCATTTGTATTGCCCACAAAGGCCTCCGGTTTGCATCAATTTTGTTGCCACATCCGCAATTTGCATTCATATCCGAGGAGTAACTGCAAATGATATGTTCTATGCTCTGTTTTGAGGATCTGCAGACTTTATTATAGCTAAAAACCCTGTGACATCAAGCATAGCGAGCTTGCCCATTAACACAGTAGACTGAATCCTGAGTTTACCAAGCTGAACAGAACTTTTAATCCACAACGCTAAGAATTCTCTAACAATAAAACCAAAAGTACTAGGGGAGGGTGGCCGTCCACGGCGGCAGACCCACTTGCGGATGTGGCAAGCCCCTTCCCACGGATCGCAAAATGTGCGGAGGGTTTTCGTAGTTTCCGGTGAAGGCTCTATGGAGAAAAAGCGCAACTCCGTGGTGGTCCATCGAGGGCTCTGCCATAGTCATAGAAGGCAGCCTTACGTGTCTTCTTGTTAGAGGGAGCTTCAAAGTCCTGCCAGAGTTTTTAGAGTTCATGCATCATGTTTGGCAGAGGGATTCCTGGGGCCTTCACATGGATTGATAGTTCTGTTTTGAGATAGTATTCTGCTTCACAGGTATTTTTTCTGCTTCCCAGGTATTTTCTTGTATGCTTGCAATGCAATAGATAAACTGCTATTAGGTCTGATTTTCCAGAAAGATTACTTGTGTGCATTAGGATTAATATTGGTGGTTCCTATGCTCTGCCATATTTGTTTGTTCTTCATTCAGTCTTTTCTACATTAATTCAGCCTCTAAGTTTGACACACTAGAGTCATGCTAGTCTGGGCTTCTATTATCATCATTCTATCTACTTCTGGCATTTAACACATTTTGTTTTTCTTTTCTGACTAATTTGATGGTTATGCATCTTGGTTTGGAAATATTTCCTTATACACTATGCTAATTTGAGGTTGTTGGTATTCAGCTTCCAATCCAATAGCCAAGAACTTTTCATTATCCAAATAATGAGGGCTGCTTTGCTGTTTACATTGGCCTTATGTTCCCCTTGAAAATTGTACATCCTTGTTCCTATCACGCTTCATTTTCCTCTTTAACTGTTTTTGCTTCATCCTTTATTACTTGATAAAAGGAGAATTTCTGAGCTGATGGTAGATAGTAGATGGAGTCATATTAAAAGGGTCTAAAGTATTGATGTCATGTGTATGTGTAGGCATATTGATAGAGAGATTTGCTGTTTCAAATGTTCTGCTCCTTGTGGAATCAGTAGATAGAAATAATTGTTTCATGTTTGTTCACGTAAATATTATTCCTCAGATTTTACCTATTCTTGATTCTGTGATTCAACTTGGTTTTCTTACTTCTGGTCGTCTGCTGTTCAAGAGAAATAATTAAATGGCGTTTGTTCTACAGGGTGACCTGCAGACAAATCCAAGCACATTCCCATTTGGTATGAAATCTCTTGCAGATTATATCCACTCAAAAGGTTTCAAGTTGGGGAATCTTTGGTGATGCTGGATAAGTTTCGTGTGATACAATATATAGTATTTGCACTTGTAGGTTTTTCACATGTTCACATTGACCAGGATCACTCTATCATGAAGTTCAAGATGCACATGGCCAGTGAGGAATCTTGTAAATGTAATTGCTCTCTTGACTTTAGGATAACTAAAGGACATCTTTTTTCAAGGTACTGCTACTTGTTACTGAAAATGACATTTCCTTTTCCTGAAGTAAACCTTTGGATATCATTCTAAAATTCGAAAAAGCGAATATCTTATAATTTCATTTTGTAATGTTTCATGCCATGTACTCTATGCAGAGAAATAGAGGGACCTCTCTTTAGACTATTGAAACGGTGAGTTTCAGATCATAAATTTGTGGCACTAGGTGAGGCTTCACTTCAGTTTCTTCAATATAAAAAATATTAGCTCTAAATATGTAGCATAATAACAGGGGGTTTTCTTTGTGTTTTTGTACGCTTTTCACTAAGGTTTTCCTATGATTTCGTGATGTATTCAAATGGATGTACTAATGCGTACATCTAGAGTGCACCAAGCCCTTTTTTTTGTGCGTGTGGTGCATAATGGTCAACAACCAATGGCTCACAACAAAAGCTCTTTTTTTGTGTGTGTGGTGCATAATGGTCAACAACCAATGGCTCACAACAAAAGCCCTCTTTTTGTGTGTGTGATGCATAATGGGCACATGAAGGGCGCATGTAGTGCAGTTTCCCCGCCGGCAACACATTTCTTATCATAACTTTTGATCCAGAGCTCTGTTTGAGATGATTTTTATTGCGTTGGAAAGCTCTCTCCGAGATCTTTTTGATAGTGTATGATATGGATATGTTTGGTTAAGTTATCTATGGTAAAACAGCAATTTTCCGGCCGGGTTTGGTAGGCTTTTACATCCTACCGGTGATTAATCTGAGGATTGCGCTATTGGATATTGTTTTATGGCTCATTCCGAATGAAGCCTGCAAAAAATTACCATGCATTTTTAGATTTTGAGGCTTCTAGATCCTTGTGCTAACAAGCAGAAAAGTTTCCCACTTTGGTTTCTCACCACAAGAATCCATGGAGGCCAAAGGTTGCTGTTAAATTCCAGTTGAAAAATGTTTGTGTATGGGTGTTGCAAACTTTATGACTTTCAGAATAATGGGATCAATCTGCTCTATCTTTATGGTAACTTTTACTTATGTTCTATTTGTTTTATTGTGATGAAATTCAAAAGCTACTGTGTGATGAAAGCCTCAAATGAATTCTAGTTTTTTCTGGGTTTGAATTCTAAAATTTTTGTCTCACCGGGGGGGGAGGGGGGCTGTGATGTCCTTGATGTCCTTAAGGCCCCGAAGGGGCCAAATTTTTTTTTTTGCAACACAAACCATTAACATCCAACATATAAAAATTAAACCCCCCAACACATAACAACCATTGACATTAACAACCAACACATAACTACCATTGACATTAATTAACACAACCATTGGGTCCAACACATTTAAATTAAAATCCCCCTTAAACCCCCTTTGGTTTGGGTGCATATTCACACGGGGGGTGGCGTAGGGCGTGCGAGAGCCCTCATAATTGTATTTTGCACGTATGAAATCAACACTATATAGTATTCTGCTTGAAATCTTATAGTATTTTGCGAATCTTGTTATACAGTATAGCAAATTTTGTACTTGCATACCCCACAAACGAGGAACTTTACGTACGGTGTAGATTAAGGAATAAGGGGTGAATATGCCTATCCAACAGCTCTCGTTGCCCAGAGTCACACCCCGTGTGAATATGCACCCAAACCAAAGGACACCCCGTGTGAATATGTAAATATGTGCTCAAATGACATGGAGTGTATGCTAATCTTTTTTGTTTTTTTAAATGTTAGATACGTGAATAAAAAAGTTCATGAACAAGAAAGCTAGAACACGAGGCTGATGGCTTGACATAGGTCAGAAACATAGGAACAGATTGGGGAGGTCTTGACATATGTCAGGAACAAGGGGCTTGTGTCTTCACATGCAAAGTTTAACTTGAGGCATTGGCTGAATTCAAACGTTGTTAGTGTTCATAAATCTTGTTAAAATATAATTTTGATGTTAGTTTGAGCTCTCAATGTCACTTAAAAGATAATTTAAGCCTTATTTCCCAAAAAAATTGTCCTCTCCTTGGAATTTTGCAAGGCAAGCCTTCAAGGGCCATGCTGGTAGCCTATATGGTTGGGACCTCAGCCTTGGTGGTACCTTTACCCCCACCACTTTGGCACATCAGAAGTTGAACTGTCGTTACCAGCTTGGCATGCAATAAAGTTTGCCTTGCACGTGAACTTGTTGGGCATGTTGCCATGCGGGCTGCATGGCTTGCAACATGTTTACGTGGCTGCTGTCACAATTTTCCCCTTAAGTGAGCAGCCAGTGGTCACCCTCCCCTATCCAAGAAAGGCTTCTGGTCTGTACAGGACATGTTCCTTCCCAGTGGCAGCATGCGTATGATCCCGATTCGTAGTCTCTGGATTATGTATAAAGGATTATTCAATGGAAGCGGTAATGCTTAGGTTCTAAGCCAAATGTTAGTGCGACTATTTTGCACTTTGTTCTTTTGAGTTGAAGAAACAGGGTCGGTTATCGTCCCTCCTCCCGAAAGCGTTCTCCTCCTCCCGAGCTTCTGTAACCGCAGTTAATGGCAATGCCATGTAGCGTTGACTGGAAATGCCTGACAATCCAATGCTAACAGGCTGCCTATTCTGCTGTTGGCAAGACACCCGATTTACGGGTGTTCACTTTTTCCCAATTATTTATACAAGAACCGTTACGTTATACCGCCATTAGATAGAGCAAATCGAGTTCTTACAAAAGTCCATATTTATTTGCTCCCAGCTTCCGCCTCCTTAACGCCCTGGTTCTCAGATTTACAGGCTGAGATCCAATCTCAGCCGTTGATTGGAGTGATGTTATCTGCTAGTAACAGCTTCACCGGCAGACATTTTATGCTGTTTCTCATAACATCCTAGAGTGTTAAGCATGAAATCCTCATAGCACCCTAGGATAATATCAAGAACAACTAAAAATCCAGAGCAGAAACAGAGTTTGCTAAAATCCGAAAGCGGCTTGAAGCTTTCCCTCTTCAATATCCGCAAAACAAAGCGTAGCCTTCCCTCTTCAATATCCCTCTAGAAAACAGAGGAATCTTTCTAGAAAACAAAGACGTAAGCCTTCCCTCTTCAATATCGGCTTCTCGCTTCTAATATCCGGCTTCTCGCTTTCTGCCGCTAATATCCCGCTTCTCGCTACTAACATCCCGCAAGCTTCCTTTCGCTTCCTCTCGCTTCCGGCACCTCGCTTCCTTCTTCTAAGATCAAGATCCGCCTCGGAGCAGATCCTCGAACCAGACGTTAAGGGCGATAACGCCCCGCCCTCGACATTAAAAAAAATTTCGGCCGCTGAAAATGCCTCGGGCACTTGCCTATGCAATCGACAAAAAAAAAAGCTTTGTAGAGTATTTATAAGTTTTGTTAAGCAATTTTAATAATAGAACATGGATCATTTTCAAGATCGAGATGTTAAAATCCTCAATATCAAGAGAAAGCCAAGTTATTTATACAGTACATGTCATGCAGAAATCTCGAGATCGTATACACAACTCTACCCATCAAAACATGCATGCTCATATTTGTGCCAAATGTAAAAATGAATATGATCTTATTCTATATTGTTGTGAGCGATGTAAGGCAATAATTCCCATGAATGCGAATTATCCTTTGTCCTCCAAATAGAATGCAAAAGTTTTATGGTGGATGACTAAGTTGTATTCATTTGCAATGCACCCATGACGCATGCGCTGGCTTCGCCAGCGCTAAATTCTTGTATGAATATACACCCAAACAAAAGGGGGTCTTAGGGAGATTTTATCCTATCCTATTATTTAAATTTGGTTTTTCCGACAAATGAAAAACTTTTTATATTTTTTTTCCAGGCCACTTTTCTAAGGTCTAGGGATTTTTTATGCCGGGAAAAGTTTCTGGTGAGCCAAAAATCAGAAATAGCCAAAAATACCTTTCGTTTGATTGATTTTTTTTTTTTTTTTGTTTCCTGCCGGATTGCATGGCACGTGTCGACTGCATGTGCCCAATTCAAGCGCCTCTGATTAACTAGAGCATATTACCAGAGGTTTTTGGCTGGAGACCTCTTGCGAAAGATTATCTGCGACGGTTTGCCTGGGATTCAAGTTTCTTTCGGGTATTGGGTTCCTCTCTAGCATTTGGATTGGCAAAAATGACTTTGGTGTTTGCTATAGAATGAGATACTATGTCGTGCGGCCCATCCCAGAGAATGTGAAAAATGAAGAACCAGATCAAGCCAAAAGAATAGTTCAATTCGTACATGCAATTCCTTCGGCTTTTGTGTGTGTCAATAAGCATCCTGGTATTGAAGTTTGGCCCTGATTATGTTTTCTGCAGAAGAAGCTTCAATTCTTTCAGGTATTATTAAATTGTCCTTCTGATATTTTTCTTTCCATTTCGTTAGCCTCAAATATTGTTTTAGAAGATGATGCTGGAGAAATTGAATTGTCTAAGAAAAAGCCAGCTTTCTAAGCATTCCTAAGAAGAGGTTCTATCCACGAGTCTCTCAATCTGTGATTGTTGTTTGGGCGCTGCAGGGCTTTTTAGGGAATAAATCCGACATGGCCAAACAAGCTGCCCAGCTGTTCCGTTTATTTCGGCGCAAAGGGTCTAGGGCTGCCTCTGTTTTATGTAGTCCAAATTTTAGGCTGAGTTCCAGTAACAAACATGTTACAAACGCCCAGGGTGTTAGGTACGTTGAAACTGCTACTGCAGGAATACCTTTAACGAAGTATGAGATCCAAAAGCCAGAAGATCTTATTGAAGTTAGTGTTGATGGGAATGCTGTTAAGATTCCTAAAGGTATGACAGTGCTTCAGGCATGTGAGGTTGCTGGGATTGGGAACACCTCTATTGGAGCTTTATTTTGGATTGATACATCCTGGGAAGACATCTCTTATGGGTGGACTAAGTTTTTTTCAAATTGTATTAAAATGTTGTAGCTTACTTCACAGAATCGATCATTCCTTTTGCAGCAACACTTTTCAGTTGGAGGTCATCCATCTATTTTCATGGTGCCCTTTCAAATCTATTGTTTTTTATTTTTTTTCCAGGCCACTGTTCTAAGGTATAAAATGTTGATGATTATAGTTGTCCTTGGTGGAGTTGAGAGCTGCTAGATGATGCTTGGGTATAGAAGAAAAATAAGTTTAGTCTATGCTATGAATAAAACTATAGTAAGTACTGAGTTAGATTCGTGATCAACCTTAGTTCAGCCACTGAAGCTTTTCTAAATGATGTCAGGCTGAACATTAGTATTTGGAGTCCTAATTTTGCATTTACTGAATTTAATCAGTTTTCGTATTTCTATGTTAAGAACGAATGTTCTTACATATGGCCTTTTCTAGCATTCAGCCATTCCAATCAATCAGTGTTGCACTGATGCACTATTAGATTTATCTTAATTTGCAACATCTAGAAGTTCATTGATGTCTGCTGAGTATTGGCGTCTGCTTATCTTGCTTCACCAACCAAAATACCTTACTTGGAGGTCAGTGTGAGTCAAGGTACGTTGTTAGATCTTAATTCAATAAGATCTCTTCAAAAAAAAAAATAAGATCTCTTGAAAACGATTAGATGACAAGGTCGTTGCCGCATGACAATTTCTTCCTTAGATTGTGCTTTTGAACCAGAATGGTTAAGAACTTTTTAAATGAGTGTTAATGTTTCTTTGAGTTGGCAGGAGTTCTTTCTCCTTGATGAATCATAGTGGCTTCATAAGCGTTGCTTTAGGGCCTTTAGGGCCTCAGAGCCAGATCAAGTAAACACATATATTAATATTTGCAGGCCCAAGGTACGTTGTTTCCTACTTGCTTTTCTTTCTTTAAGACTGTCAGATTGCAAGTTGTTGCAATAAGAACTATGATCTTGCCGATGATAAGTTATTTCTTACGTAATGGTTGCTAGATGTTTGAGTTGTACAGTTGTCTCTATCGGATCAAGAATATGGACTCGTAAGCGTTGCAGACCAATCTCCAAGTCATATGCGTTAGGGCCTGAGAGCCGATATTTGCATGTCATTTCTTACGAAGTTGCCATGTTTTCTTCTACAACATAAGGTCTCTTGGTTATATTTGAGTTATGTTGTACATTTTGACAATGATATCTTCTTGCAGGTAGTAGAAATCCAGTCTGTGGGTTTGCTTCAGACCAACCATCCCTATTACATTATATCCATACGAGAATTGTTTATCATTACGTTATGCAGTGGGAAACTTCAGGTATTCTTTCTAAAGCACTTGCCAAATTAGCAATAGTGCATTCCAGAGGTGTTTGATTTTGATCTGGTTATAATTGTGTTCTTCTCCATCCTGGAAATATGGGATTTTGTTTCCCTATTTATTCTTTTCTCCAGTCGGTTGCTGGTTCCCTATTTATTCTTTTCTCCAGTCAGTTGCCCAGAGGTGCATAATTTTCTCATACACAATATTTGTGTAGAGAATAGCTTTGGCCTTACTTTGTACATTCGAGCTTCATATTTCAGCCACAAATAGCAGTATGGGCAGCCGTGAACAGCAGATCCATGCCAGTTGTTGCTTCAATCGCTCATGTGCATGAAAAATAAATGCTTCGGTAGAACTTTTCAACGTTATACTACTAATTATCCAACTGTATGCCAAGTGCCTTCAACAACTAATCTAGAATAATATATATTAGGCCACTAATTGCATTCAACTGTAGACTAACCATCTTTAACCTTTCATGAACAAGTTCTTTGGTCGTTGACCCAGCTCCAAATAGGTTGATTCTTTTATTCTTCTCACAAGCACACCAACCAACTGCCTATTGATGTCATCTTGCAGTACATATCCTGCTAGAAAGACAAATTAATAGTCGTAAAATCCATGAAAGACTTATGTTCTTCAGC
The DNA here is from genome assembly GCA_021234155.1 of Isoetes taiwanensis. Taxonomy (NCBI): domain Eukaryota; kingdom Viridiplantae; phylum Streptophyta; class Lycopodiopsida; order Isoetales; family Isoetaceae; genus Isoetes; species Isoetes taiwanensis. Next base: position 14,400,980 of record JAJEKV010000004.1, on the reverse strand, counting down.
ACAGAAGTACTTTTATTTCTGTTACATACTCGGACTACAACTTACACCTGCCAGCCATCTTCATTTGTGCGCTCATCATCAAAACGCTGGTAAGTAGTTAGGTTTCTTTATTTATTTGAATCACTCTGACATGTCAATGCATTGAGTTTTTTCATCTATAGAGTATAAATCGCCATCTTACTTTCAACATTTATTAAGCTATAGTATGTCGATGATTTCTAAGAGTCTCTTTTGCTAATTGGAAACAAGTGTGCCTTAAAGTTCCATTTGGCATACGAAAGAGCAATATATTTCTGTGCTTTTATTTTTGCAAGACATTTTCATGAGCAAAGTAGCATAATCTATTTATGTTGTCGTGGGTCTATTGCAATCCAAGTAAATTCATGTGCTTACTTTATTGTTGGATATGTCTGCAGCTCGAAGCAATTTACAAAGTTCCAGCAACTTCTACTTCTCCTTCCATAACAGTGCATCGTAATAGGTAATTTCAGTTCTATTGTTTTGCTGTAGAAATAATTTGCAACTCTGTTATGACTCTTCTACATGTTTGCAACAATGGATTAACCTGTGCGCATGCACTTGCAACAATGGATTGCAGCCAAAACTTCTTCTACTTAAGTTTGAATGATCACCATCCATCAGCAGCCAGCAAGAATGACTCATTATTATATCTTTCGTTTTTCATAGTATCAAAGGACTGCCTCATTATTGTATCTTTCGTTTTTCATAGTATCAAAAGACTGCCTGTCTTCGATTGCTTTTATATTGTCATATTATCCTTTTGTCTTTCATCTATCTAGGCTAGGTTCCGAAAGCCTCAGTTATTAGTGTCGTTCTAACGTTCTAAGTTATCTTTCGTTGCACTAGCTGCATTTTCTTCTTCAATCTGGCTGCACATAAAATCTGTCAAGAACAGGTTGCACATCAGGTTTGGATTGGAGTCTCTTTAGAACTAGAACTGAGGGATCTCTAATAGAATACGAAGAAAGATAACAAGTTATCAAATGGATCTTCTTTTCCTCTGTATTGACATGTACTTTGAATAGCATTTGTTCTGAAAGCCCGTACCACAAGTTACAGCAATATGGCTATTGTCTATAATATAGATGAAATTGTCATCAACATGAATTGTTGCCTAACATCAAGCATTGAATCTTATTGAATTATGTACTGTGATCATTGTGTTTGTGGATTATGTCACTCCTGTAGAGCTTTCCCCTGCATCATGTTGTCATTGAACATTATGTAGTGTTCAAAACATGAAAAATTCCATCGCTCCAAGCTATTATTTTTGGCAACAGACGAAAGAATCCATCATTCCAACCTATTTTTGTTAATTTATTAACACCGCTTTGTGAGATGCTTCATTCCCCAAACAATATATCAAATCTTCATATGCTTATTTGGCTGAATGGATTTAAGTCCTAATGGCATTTCTTTAGTTCTATTCACCATTGTATTTGAATGGATTTAAGTCCTAATGGCATTTCTTTAGTTCTATTCACCATTGTATTTGTTCCATGCATTTGTTCACTTAATGTATTTTCCATCATTAGTTTACTTTTATGTGTGATTGCCATATGTCTAGAACAATGATGTTGTGCAACAATGATGCATCCATCTCGAAGACATGCAATAATCATGTTGTCAATGATGCATCCATCTCGAAGACATGCAATAATAATGTTGTGAAGCAAGCTAAGATAGGATCAAGACACAAGTTCTAATATAGCTAGGATCAAGGCACAAGTTCTAATATAGCTAAGTGTATAGGTTCGCTCAACTATATAAACAAGACAAAGTTGCTCACAAAACTAGGTCTATAAAATCACTGAACTATTCAAATTGAATACATCTATCTTTCTCACTTTGCCCAATAAACCATTTGGATAATGTGTATGAAGCTTCTACTCCAATTATGAAGATGGTGGCTATTTCAAAACTTTTAAATAAGGAACTGAAGCCTGCTGTTATTGGGTACATTTCATATCTTGAAGTTCGTAAAGTCATGATAAATATGACTTTAAAGTATGCTGAAGATTCTAATGCCAATCTGAAGAATATGTATGGTAATAGCAGGATGGCGGATATTATTGAGAAAACAATTAAACCTATCTCTTTTTTGCTGGAAAATGCTAAGCACAGTGGAAAGAACCATGGCTCCAAGAAACAGAATATGTTTAAAGCTAAATATAGCAAATTGGAACCCAAACTTACAGCTAGATTGGCTCCAAGAGTCACTATTGACCCTGCTTTAACCAAAGGGCACAATATGCAAAGTGAAGAAGTACTTGCTGGCAGGCAATGCATGGGTACAATCCCCAAAGGTGGTAATAATATTATCATGCTTGATGAAAATACCCCTGCAGACATTGAGTCTGTACCTGAATCCCTAGAATAATATACTACTTTGTAGTATAAGACATTTGTCATAAACAGCTTTTGCTGATCTCTGCAATATTTAATGTTGCTTCTTTAACTGTTTACTTGGTTTATTGACTGCTTCTTAAGTTGTTTACTCAGTTTTAGTGTGTGTTGCCCCCAAAGGGCAACATGCTAATTGTGGTCTATGCATTCAAACTAGGTCGATTTATCTTAAAGGACTAGGTCAAAGTTTGGAAGATTCTTGATACTCAATATTGATGTGGAGGTCAAAAGATGTTCATTCTTCAGGTCAACAAGTGCTCAAGGTTCAAATTCACATGAGGTACTTTATTTGAGGTCAAAATGCTTAGTCGAAAATATGCTCTAGAAGATTCTAGGTTATGAAGTTTGGAAGACATTTTTTGAAGATTGGAAGTCAAAAGTTTGGAAGACCCCATGGTGCTTGATTTCATCCCTTAGCTATTCTCATCCATTCATTATTCATATTCTATTTCTATCCATTGAGATTTTCTAGCCACTTTTCCCACACCCATACCCTCCTTTTTGTTTACCCTTGCATACTTTATTTTGCTTTGCCCAAATTCCTCTTTCCCTATTACATCCCTCCATTGCCTCTATATCTTCTCACTTCTTATGATATTTGTTTTTGCAAATTTCCCTATCCAAAATCCTTTTGCAATTCCTTACCATTATGCCATGCCACATGTATACCTTATGGAATATTCTTGATCATTATGCCCAAGGACTTAGCATATTCCCAAGGAAAATTAGGGTTGCCATTGCTAAGGTGATCCACCTCTTCAATTTTCTACAAGTGACCTTTTAAAACCATGGTCCAGCTTTGCAAAATTAAAAAATATAGCATATTCCATGGATATACGGGCAAAAATACGAAATCGTATCGCGCTATTTCTGAGAAAATACAGCCAAGAACCCTAAATTTCTACTTCCACCTCGAATCTCGCCGGATTTGGCACCAGAGCCCTCGGAACCTATCTATTTTAACCTTCCCGCTCTTTAGGAACCGAATAAACCCATCAATCAAGGCTAAGATTAAGCAAACATTTGAAAACTAAGATTGTGATGTTCCAGGACAGTATACGCTCCCAGGACGTATACTGTACTGCCTCGTCACGCGTACACGCCACTCCGACCGACGTGTACGCTAACGTGTAGCCAGGTGGGTAGCCCTAGGGGGCAACTTGCCAGGAATATGTGCAACTATTAATGTGCACATTTTCCAATGTATACATTAATGTGGGCACACATTTCCATGTGGACACTTCATGCCAAGTGGGCCACACCCATAGGTGCAATTAATGTGCACATTTTCCAATGTACACATTAATGTGGGCACACATTCCCATGTGGGCACATTTGGCCACCTAGCCCTTAAAGGCAAGTGGGCCCATTTCCAATTATCCCACATGCCAAAAGGGGATAATTGGAAACCCTAGCCAACCCCCTTGTCTATATAGGGTAGGAAACCCTAACTTGCCCAATTTCGATTCTAGGGCTTTAGAACTCTGTTTTGGCTGCCTCAACAGCCAAAACCGCCTCCCAGACTCTGCCTGGGAGAATTGCATCCTTAGTTTCTCTTGATTCGAGCGTTTCAGCAGGATGGTCGAGCTCAGGTCAGGAGGAGCCTCTCAAGGATCAGGTATTTAGCCAATTAGATAGTCTAAACCCTATTTCAATCAGCGAATCAGTAGGTTTAGCCTCTTAGATTGCCCATAGCAGCTCTCTAGATCTCTAGATAGCAGATTCTAACTAAAGAACCTAACTCTATGTTGTAGATTAGATCTAGTTCTTTAGTTCTCTGTGAAGTATATGGATGATGTATCTCTATGAACTCCTTGTATTGGGAAGGGGGGTAGAGACCTAAAGCTCTGTAGTTGATGCTCCCAGAGTAGCCTCTCTAGCACACTGTAGATTCGGCCTGTGCACAAGAGCCACACCGGGATGTGGGTGAAGGGGCCAGACTGGCTGAGAAGGAGGTTCATGTCCTGACTCTTGAACGATCCCTCTGGTGTGTAAAGCCTACCGGGGATCATTGTGACTAGGTCCAATGGCTTGTCACTGCGTGCGGGCAAGGCATGGGCTCGACACCCGTGAAGTGGTGTTCACTTTCCAGTGGGTTCAGTCGAATACGGGCAGTGGCCCTCTAGTCACCTTGAGTCAGCATGTAGATCTCTGGAGGGAGTGATCCCTACCTGCCCCATCGGAACTGGGAGGATGAGCCCAGGAATAGCCCTTTTGGCTATGCATCCGGCGGGCTACAGTCAGGTCCCGACACTTTTCAGCCCACTCTGCAAAGTGTGCACAGGAGGGGCGGATGGAGTGGACAACCCTATGCCATGTTCATATGCCAGCCAAATCCATTGCCATGAATTCTGTCTGCAATGAACTCTGGAGACCCAAGCCGTCAGTCATCCCTTTGAGTCTGAGCCTTGGGTAGGATTCCCTATGTGATGTGCTGATCTTTGTCGATGCAGATATGTGGAGGACCATCCTTCGTGATGGTCATATGATGTTGATGTATGTGCTACTGACATGTATGTTTACGCTTCCGCAGCTAGGTAGGCCCTGAGGGAGACGGGGTGCAATGACCCCTTCACTCTTCCCACTGGCACCCGTCACGGTTGCAGTGTCATGTGAAGGGCCCTGTATTAGCATGGAGCTGGTATGGGGGATGAACTCCTGTTTGTATACGGTGAGTGCACCGTATACGAGTAGGGGACGTCACAGTGGTATCAGAGCTATGTTCTTGGAGACCAAGAGCAAAGCACTGGCCATGTTCCCAGTAGCACTAACTTGATAGGATCCTTAAACCTCGAAAAATGGGAAATTTTTTTTCTCATTTTTGTAGTTATGCTAAGCTAGTAACAGTTAAAATGAATAAAAATGTAAAAAGACTAAAATTGGTGAGCCAACATCCAAAAAGTAGGGTGGTCTCACACGTCGCGCCAGGACCGAAAACGAGATTCTCAAAATCGGGCTGGGCGCAACGTGTGAGACATTCAGCTTTGACACCAAAAAGTTGTAAATTACAGTAAAATAACTTGATAATTCTAATTTTAAGCTAAGAATCAGTAGAATTAGCATGTTACATGTTCAAAAAGTACAAAATTTAGTAGTGGGGCCCACCATGTCTCACACGTCGCGCCAGGACCGAAAATGAGATTCTCGAAATCGGGCTGGGCGCAACGTGTGAGACCTTGCTTAATTAGATGTTTTAGATGATTTAAGTAACCCAAAAAGGTAGTTAAAAGTTGACCTAAAAAAAATTAACCCCTATAAATAGACCTAGACCCCTCCCATTTTTCGTGTTCTTCCCTAGAACTTTGCTCGTGTTCGCCAAGGCAATCTTCTGGCGCTTAGCTCCGATCGGCAAACGATCAAATGATGGCCCGCACCAAACAAACTGCAAGGAAGCCTAGCCGAAGCGGATCCTCCAGCGCCAGCGGCTCCGGCCTCTTTCAGAGGGTCCTTCGAGAACGCCTTCTCCATGAAGGCGAATCTTCTTCGAGCAAGGAAGCGGGATCGGATCGGAGCGACCGTACAGAGCTCGTAGAGGACGACCGGCCGGACATCATGCACCAAATCCTCGAGGAGATCGCACAGGAGGAGGGAGGAAGCAAGGAGGAGCAGGAGCAGATAGGGCAGTCAGCAAACCAGGAGCAGCCCCAGGAGGACACCCGGCCACAGGAGGAACAGCGAGAGCAGGCGGACCAATCAACAGCCCAGGAGCAACCCCAGGCTGAGACCCACCTGCAAGAAGAGCAAGGAAGAGAAGAACAGCAGCAGCCAGCACTCAGCTCCGCAGAAGAGGCCGATCTTGCACGCTTCATCAGCAAATATGAAGCCAAAGAGCGCCGCCGGGAGCGGAGGACGAAGAGTCGGGAAGACGACCCGACCACAGCCAGCGAGTCGAAGAAGAGGAAGGCCAAAGCCATCAAGGCAGGCAAAAGGAAAGTGGTGAAGGTCGGGAAGCGAGCAGTGGGTCCCGTCATCAACGAGCCGTCAGGAGAGGAGACCCCGCCTACTACCGACGACTCGGATGAAGACTACGTGCCAGGCGCAGAGGGAGCAAGCTCTTCAAAACCCCCGGTCGTAGAGGAAGAAACCCATGAGCAGGTAGCACAGGAACAGGAGGAGGCGGGACAGTTGGCGAAGCCCCCACCTTTCCCGACGTGGGATAGGGTTAAAGCCCCGCGACCCCAACGGGAGGCGTATGTGATAGACCCTGTCAAGGTCTATCAGAAGAGAATTAGGGAGCACAACTCCTATATGGAGAAGTGGGAGGCATACAATGCCTACTTTCAGGAGCATCGGGTGAGGACAGTTGAAGGTGGAGTACCCCCGAAGCAGACCTTGAAGCCACCGCCACCCAGGCCCAAGCCTCCCCGAGCACCAGGTAAGAAGCGGAGCAAGAAGAAGAAGTTGGAGGACAGAGCCCTCAAGGAGATCCGCCACTTCCAGAAGAGTTACGGACTCTTGATCCCCCGGGCGCCGTTCCAACGCTTGGTTCGTGAGGTAATGCAAGAATACAACACGGATATGCGAGTAACCGACGAAATGTTGCTGTGCCTACAGGAGGCAGCAGAGGCAAAAATAGTGC